>CM076579.1:439917553-440443276 GCA_034641835.2 Pinus albicaulis | reverse complement strand
ATAAAAAGTATTGAATAGATCCAACATGTATACAAGTATAGCTGAACTGAAAGTACACAATGAATCATCTGAGCATGGCCCGAAAGTATAAGTCTGAATCAATGTCCAAGTATCACATATAAAAAGTTGATCAAGGATGCTGCAACTAGATGTCTGATCAAATAAGTAACTGAATCTCCAAGTACCAAATCATAAGGGGTGGAACAAACGGTACTATCACGTAACTCGGGAGCCAACATATAGGATGCTGTTGTACTGAACTGCAACATATAAGGGTGGATGGCATCACTGGAAGAAACTGAATGGACTGTCAAAAGTGAACCGAGAAATGCTGATGCAACCCGAGGTCTTCACCGATCACTATGGCACAATTCTACACAATGGGAATAAATGAGCTGAAGTCGACCATGTGAGAAATCGTTGGATTACCGATCAATGATGTATACCGTTAACCAACGCGAGACAACCCACCAATAATGAAAATGAGCATCAAGGTGCCCCAGTACAATCTGACAAGTGCGAATGAATGAGTTGAAGTCGAACACTTGAAAGAATCTACCAATCAGGAGGCAATGATGAATCCCCACTGTCGATAGCGAAGAGTCTGCCACTGATGACTGCAAACCCTAAGGTACTGACAAAAAGACTCTAGACCTTATTCCCAAAGAAATGAGTCGGAGTCGATGGGAAAAGATCTGCTGGAAGGAAGGCATTAAGGCATCCCACATCAGTCCAGCGCGAGTGTAACTCGCAGGCCAAGATTTGGAAGGAATCGGACGAAGTAGAGTGATGGAACCAAAACCGAAGTACGTTTCCGACATGCACAAGATGAAGCTAGTGCACGGAAGAAACCCTCTGAACCAACCAATAATGAAAGCTGACACAGAGGCGAGAAATCCACCGATAGGGTCAAATGGAAATCCAGGTACTGCACGAATCCCAAGTGTGATAATGTGTGCTGACGTCGAACACAGGGGAAACTACTCAGTCAAAGACCCATGATGATGATCAAATGCTGAGCACGAGGTCACCTATCAATGATGGAAATAGGCCCAAGGTGCGGCTCTATATTTTCTCTCAGAGCAATGTGTCGTAGTCGATAAGAGACAAACCCGCCGGCAAGAAATCAATGGGGACCTTCTCAAACCAGCACGAGCAGAAGACCAAAACATCTGATGTGATAGAACATGATACTGACAAGACCGGGAAGGCCGACTGAATAATGAGTCAAGAGACACCGCAGAATGGCCGACTCAGGTTAGACTTCCCTTGAACAAAAGCACGACTCGTGATGACCATGGCAATAAAAAGTGACACTGTATAAGTCTGTTATGCAGGAGGCAGAACAAACTCTCCATATGATTGGAAGAGATAACCAACCGGGGGAGAACTGACAAGTGAAACATGGTAAAGGCTGAACCTAGGTCAAAACTAAAACCATCCCAAATGTAGGAAATATATATAAATATATGTGCTTTGTTCAAGGGCGACAAACTGACTCTGTACTGCCATCAAAACAACGAAGATACATCCCGTTCCCGCTCTTTTTGTTATATTTAATTTTTTTGTCTTTTTCATATAATAAGCCTGAAAAAGAATAAAAGAATGATATGGTACAATGGATAGAACGAGTATCAAGAAATCAGATGCACTAGTTCCTGGGATTGGAACAATCCTATGCTCAATGCAAGGTGGCGAAAACTGGTCAGTGATACTCAGAGGAACGTTCCATCCATGGGTACAAAGGTGTCAAGTCGTGATGGCTAAGTGCATGCAATGGTTAACTTGTACAGAAAGTCAAGGTCAAAAGTTGGCTTAAACATCGAGTCCAAATGAAGCCGGCTAAAGGCCAGGATAAACAAGTAGCCAATATGCAATGCAGTAATACAACTTAACGACATCAGGGAGCCTCTAGGGTAAAAGCCAGAAAAAATGATAGTGATGAAGAAGAAGAATGAAGATTCAACACGTAAGACATGGCGGGACTAAAGAGGACTCCTGAGCCTACACGAAACGCAGCATGGGCAACAAGTGATAGCGAGGAACTAACTAGGAATCCCATGTAAAGGAAGGCTCTACAATCAAGTCATGATTAAATAATCGGTGAGTGAAACGGGTGTAATACTCATGACTTGATGGGATCAACCCTATGGCAAGTGATCAGTATGGAGGCTAGTATGCAAGATGCAACGGAAAATGATTTCCCTAACCTACATGCCAGTGAAGATCATATACCTTCCGTGACGAGTCGGTAATCATGCATCAAAAACCAGGAAAAATCTCAAAATCGTCAAAATGTACCTGAAAACATACCAAACTGGGCACTTCCAACCATCCGGGTTATGCAGCTTAAGATAGATCGAAAAAATGAGCATAACAATTTTTTGCGAAAATTTTCAACTTTTTAGGCATAAATAGACAAATTACCTCATATTTGGTTCATTATTGCATTGCTGATTAGGAAAAAAGTGCTCTGGAGAAAAAAACTTCTTTCGTCAAATCAGGAACAACCGACCGTCGAATCGCGTCGAATTTTCAGGTAGGCTCCTCAATCATCCTTGCAAATCATTTTTTCCGTTTAGAAATTAAAATTTAGTGAATTTTACCATTAAAACTCTTGCTAAAAAATGCAGACTTGCGCATACGCGGGTTCATAACAGGAAAGTCGCGTATACACGCAACTGTGCAAAGAAAAAGTCGCGTATGCGCAGGTCCGAGTTAAAAAATGCATGGCTAATGCATGATTTAATGAAATTTGACAAGATGACAATCTCATGGAGGGAGCGTTAACATAGCGCAATTGATCAAGAGGTCATGCAAGATCGAGTAGCGCAAAATATCCTTCGGAATTGCGGATTGTTTAAATTCTTCAAAATGCCAAATATGAAAAGAAATCCTCGGTTGCTAGAAATGCTCGTCAATTACTGGGAACCAGACCAAGATTGTTTCGTTATAGATCAGATGCCAGTACGCATTGAGGTGGAAGACATATACTTTATTACTAGACTCTCCCGGAGGGGAGAACCAGTAGACTTGCACGGGAAGCCCCTCGGAGGGCTAACTGTGGAAGACTATGTCCACGTGTATTGCGTAGAGGCTTCCAAAAAGGTTGGAACTCAGATTGCAATTAAAGATTTACGGGATTTGCACATGAAAATCCTCCTTTTCACCATCGGCAGAGTGGCAGGATCTGCCTCCCTACATCAGGCGTCCAGGACGCAAATGAGCATAGCAGTAGAATGCTTGACTCATGTGTATGATTGGTGCACAGCCCTTTTACTGAACATGAAACAACAGTTGACCCCAATCCGCCAAGAAAAGACCAAACACTTTGGCTACGGTACAATTTTGACAACATTCTTCTTTGAGAAGATACCAGCATTGAGACCCAGAGTTATCTCTACCATCAGTAGCTCGTGGGACCCAAGAATTTCCCGTTGGGCGGACATGATGAAGAGATTGGGGGGTAGTGAAGTACCCCGGACCACATGCGATGATGAGTTCTTTCGTTGGTGGGGAGAACAAATCTTCACGATGGAAGACTATCCCTATGTCGGGATGGACTTTCGTGGAGATCCAAATCTAGTTCTTCCACCAGGCACAGCATGGGGCACAGTCGGTGAGTTTGCAAAAATTTTTGACTTATATAATTTTTTTGGATTTTTTCAAATATGTATGAAAAAATGAAAATAAACATGTTTTTGATTGGATTCATAATGACTGACAATGTAAACATGATCATGATACAGATATTCGACCAGTGCGTCCTGAGGGTTTCCCGCGCCACAAGCGCCGCAGGGGCGAAGCAAATATAGTGGATTTAGATAGGACTCTCCAGGCTGTGCAGAGGAATTTGGAGGGGTTAACCTGCCAAATACCTATGGCTGCCGTGGAAGACCTGCCAGAAGCCATCCAGAGACTGGTGGTAGGAGTGCCCCGAGACTAGGTACGACTATTCCGCCGAGTTGCGACTATGGTCACGTTCTATAGGAACACGAATTTTGGGCAGGGACCTCAGGAGTAGACAGATATTATGTATTAGATGACTGTATATTATTTTTTGAGATTGAACATGATCGGGCATAAGCCCACGTTTTGTATGACTTTATGGATCCAAATTTTGTAAAGTTTTTGAACACTCTGATGATATATATAGAGTGATATTTGATGTGATGTGATAAATGTATCAAAATGTATGATGTTTTTTATGAATAAATTTTATTGTATGGAATGATTAATATGCCAATCCAATGCTTGATTAGCTAATGAGTCAGAAAACCAATTGTCAACTCGAGGAGTATGAATGAAAGTTAAAAATTGAAATGACCTTTGTAACAAACGTACCCTTAAGAACAATCGTAATAAAAATGGATCTCGTACCCGATAAGTATTGTTCAACTACGACACCACCAGCTGAGAGTCCAAGAAAACTACCAATGAATCAACACCCAAAGATATTGCCTCCGAGAGTAGATGAACAACTGCAGTGTATTCTGCTATATTATTGGAAGCAGGACCAATGCAGACCCCTCTTGATACTAACAGCTGACCGGATGGATAATGAAGCACCCAAGCCACGGAAGCTAAGTTCCGGGTGTGTCTACTAGCACCATCGACGAAACCAAAATGACTCATGACATCCAACACAACCTGCCGAAGCAGATCAAAAACATCACCAACTCATCAAAGATCGAAAATCAACCAGATATGTACAAAGCAAAAACTACTATATACAAAAGCAACATGCCAGGCCGAAGCCTAGGCATAATCTTCTTCAAATAGAGCCCATTTCGGGGCTCCAGCAACTCGTTCCCTTCGAAATCAACCAAGGTATATGCTCCTTTCTTAAGGACTTTTTTAACGATATAGGGGCCATACCACATAGACTTAAACTTTCCTGCCCCCAGGGCATCTTTTTCTTGGGCATAGACCAAAACAAGGTCACCTTCCAAAAAAACCTTGGGTTTGACTGCCTTATCGTACTAAACTTTAACTTGGTTTTTATGCACTTCATTCATCGTGGCGGCATGTCGACGCTGCTCATCGAGATGTTCCAGATGAAGAAGCCGTTCTGCCAGAATAGAAATGTCAGGAAGAAGTTCAACAACTAATTTAAGAGAAGGAATCTCGCATTCGATAGGAAATACGGATTCCACCCCGTGCACTAGCTGAAACGGAGTAAAGCCAGTTGCAGTTTTCACTGACGTCCTGTATGCCCAAAGTGCAGGATATAGCATAATATGCCAGTTGGATCTAGCTTTATCAATTGTCCTTTGAAGAATTGTCTTCAAGGATTTATTCATGGCCTCCACTTGCCCATTGGCTTGAGGATAATACGGAGATGAATGCTCCTGCCGGAAACCCAATTTGAGAGCCAACTCAGCCATCATACTATTCTGAAAATGACTGCCATGGTTAGTGACAATCTCTCTAGGAATACCAAAATGAGCGATAACTTGGTTGAAAAGGAAAAGAGCTGCAGTCTCACCATCATTCCCAAAAGTAGGGATAGCCTCGACCCACTTAGTAAAGTAGTCTACTGCTACAATAATGTACTTGTGACCTTTAGCCGAAGGCGGGTTACAAGTAGTATAATCAATACCCCACTTTGTAAAGGGACCGACAGTAATGACTGGAAAAGCGGAGCTGGATGAGCGCGCATTTTTTTAGTATAAACCTGACACGGATGACACTTTTTGACCGATTCAATACAGTCTTTGAAAATCGAGGGCCAAAAGAATCCAGCACGCAAAGTCTTTTGGGCTGTAGCAAGCCCAGATAAATGACCCCCACAAGCTCCACTGTGAGAATCATTGAGCACAGCCTCAGCTTCTTCAAGAGTTAAGCAGCGTCTTAGGATTGAATCAACCCCTCGACGATATAAAGCATCACCAATAATCAAATAATTCTTTGCCAAGTGACGCAGCTTACGACGCTCATCTTTCGAAAAAATAGAGGGAAACTTCGTAGTCTGGAGATACACAATGATATCCCCATACCAAGGATCCTGTGAAGAGATAAGAAACAAGTGTTCATCCGGAAAGGACTCATCATATATCATCTCTTCTCCACAGGGCAACTCGGAGATCAATTCCGCGAAAACTAATGATTTCTTGGATTTGGCAGACATGAACTCAAGATCAAATTCCTGAAAAATCACAATCCATCGATTGTATTTTCCCCCAATCACTCGCCTACTGAGGACAAACTGAAATGGATTGGCAGCTTCCAAAACATAAGTTTTGCGAAGAATAATGTAATGCTAGAGTCGTTGCATAGCATGAACTGCTGCTAAGACTAACTTTTCTATCGGAGTGTATCGGAGTTCAAGTCCTACCAAGCCTCGACTAAGGTAGTAAATAACATGCTCTGTAAGGGCATCATCCTCCTGAACCAGAACCATACCGATGGTAGATTCTGCTGTTGCCAGATACAAAAGGAAATCTCTGCTATAATCAGGTGGACTCAATAAAGGAGCAGAGGTCAATTCTTTCTTCAAAGCATCGAATGAGCGTTGAGCATAGTTGTCCCAAAGGAAAGGAACTCCTTTCTTAAACAATCTCATAAATCCCTTTGTAACTTCAGCATAATTGACGATAAACCTCCGAAGAAAATTAGACTTTCCTTGTAGACTTTGAAGCTGATGGATGGAGGACGGGGGAGGCAACCGAAGTATTGCCTCAACCTTGAAGGGATCTACCCTTATCCCTTCCCTAGACACAATGAATCCCAATAACAGGCCGGATGTAACTGCGAAAATGCACTTGTTCGGATTCAATCTAATCTTATAGAACCAACATCGTTCAAATATTTGCCGAAGGTGACCAGGATGATCCATCCTCTTTCGAGAATGAGCAGCTAAATCATCTAAGTACGCCGCGATAATATTTTTGATGTCATGAAAGGCATATGACATGGCCCGCTGAAAGGTAGCCCCAGCATTTTTAAGACCAAAAGGCATCTTCTTGTATGCAAATGTACCCCAGGGACAAATAAAGGTAGTCTTATGTTGATCTTCAGGACGGATAGTAATTTGATTATATCCGGAGAAACCGTCCATGAAGGAGTAAATCTCATTACCGACACACTCATCAATGATCTGATCGATAAATGGTGTGGGGTAATTATCTTTAGGACATGCTTTATTTAGGTCTCTGAAATCAATGCACACTCGAATCGTTCCTTGCTTTTTATCTACGGGAACAGGATTTGAAACCCATTCAGTCAAAGGAACAGGGAAAATGAATCCCACCTTAAGCAGCTTCTCAACTTCAGCTTTGATAGCTGCTGCCTTCCTAGGATTGACCGGACGAAGTTTTTGCCTCACCGTCTTAGCGTTTTCATACGTCTTGATCTCATGCTGGACAATAGATGGGTCTATTCCAGGCATTTCCTCATAAGACCAAGTGAATACATCCCTATACTCTTTAAATAGCTCGGTGTAAATTTGAACCTCTTCACGGGAACATTCAGCTCCGATGAAGACATTCTCAATAATATTGGGATCCCTGGAAATGTTCATCGGGATAGTAGGAGAGATCACAGCCATGTTCGCTTCAGAATAAACCTGTGTTGGTGCTAAAGGGTTCAAGACTGGGTGAATAGGACCAGGAGATGGAGGACTTGGAAAACTTGTTTCAACTTCGCTCAAATCAAGTAAGAAGTAAGACCGATGATGCAAATCATCCCACGGTCTATCTATACTAGTCATGGCTTCCAGGATGACCTCTTCAGATGGAAGAGTGGTATCAAGACAATCCTGGGTAGAAGAAGAACTAAGTGTCCAAGCCGGAGCCACATCACCATCCAACTCTTCTGGTGAAAGAGGGGCTGGGATGTTTTCTGCAGAGTCAACAATAGACTGATACGCAATCTCAGCTGCAGAAATCGGAAATGCCATTCCACCCACTTGACCTTCTGCTAATGTGGCAGTAGGGGAAGGTAAGGTCCAAGGGTTCGAAAAATAATGAGTTCTAAAGAACTCTCTTCAAAGAGGAGCCTTGGAGGATGAAATAGCATTAATATGAACCGTAGGAGGAGGAATATCAAAAGTACCCATCAAGGAAGAATACATTCCAACTCCTAAATTTTCAACAGGCGCCTTAGTATTATCCAAATTAGGAATAAATGAGTCAGTAGACGCATTCGAGTCTACAGGAGGACAGTCCAGTTGATCCACTGTAACAATCCTCCCTTCGTGGGGGAAACATATAATTCAAAATAATGAGGATGCAATGGCATCCATCTCATAAATCCAATTTCTCCCCAACAGAAGGTTGTAGTCCAAGCTTGCATCCACTACCTCAACCTCTATATTGACAGTTTTTACCCCAACACAGATGGGCAAAGCTGGGACAATACCATGGGGTCTGTGAGAATGACCATCGAACGCAGTAAGAATAGTGCTAGATGGAATAGCTTTGGGAGATCCAAGTGTCTTCCAGCATGCGAGAGACATCACGCATGTGGAAGCACCCTCATCAACAACCGTTCGAAAGATATTGCACTTCCGATATGACGATTTAATATGAAAAGCCATGTGATGAGGAAGTCTCTTCTTAAAATTAGTCATATCAAAAGTAATCAGAAGAGAATTTTTCGGATCAATAGCCCCAATGGCAGTGAGAAAAGCACTGCGTTGAGCCAGACAAGACTGGAGTACCTCTAAAGCTGACATAGCACAAGGACTCTGTGCCATATCTTCCACAATCAAGTAGTTCTGGGCAGCCCTAGCATTTGGATTAATCGTTGATCACTTAGAAGATGCTTTGGGCATCCGAGGCATAGACTCAAAAGTAGGCTTCGTAATGTGAAGTGGCTCATTAGCATCAGGAACTTCCTTAGCTTTCGAAGACTCTTCTCCGCCATAATCACGGGATCTCATAGCGATATCCACGTGAGCACTCATCATAAAAATGTTCGATGGAATTTCCCCTTCCTGAGTGCCCCCAGAGGAAGCCCCAGGATTTTGGTTCGCACCAACAACTAATTGCTGCCCTTGGGGAAAAGGGTTTGTTAACACAGCCTGGGAACTAGAAGAACCCTGCTGGGCTAACAAGCGCTGCGCATCCTAAATTTTAGGGCAAAGGTGTGTGAGATGGTCTCCAGTACACAACTTGCATGGAAACTTCACTTTCTTTTTCTCCTTTGGACCCTCACCAACACGCTCGTTGGTTTTATTTGCATTACCCTTCCCATTCTTGCCCTTCTTCTTGTTATTTCATCCCTTCTTCTTCCCATCGGATTGTTGATTTCCTTTGGGATCAGAAGCTTGGACAACATTTATGGACAAAGACTGGAAAGGCGATGACTCAGCAGGCACAACCTGACTAGAAGGAGCAGATTGCAAAGACAACTGCTGCAGTTGAGTAAGCAGTCTGGCTGCACCACTATTGATCGATCTGACAAGCCCATCACCATGAGGACCGGGCTTAGTTTTCGATAAATCTAATTTGGAGCGAGGACCATTGGGCAAATATTTATAAAGGACCCCAGACTGAGAATAGATCAGTTCCATCTGACCCCATATAGGGATACATCTTTTGAAATGTCTGACTGGAGAGATTTTAGAAACCATTTGAGAAGGAATTCTCCTAGAATATGAGCTTTAATAAGCCTCTTCCTTCTCCTCCATTCCTGAATGTGATCAGAAATGTAGGTTGCTTTGTCCTGCTTAAAATTAGCCAGGAGTTCCGTCCCAGCCTCATATCGGACAGGCAACTGAAAATGGTTTATAAATGTGACATCCAATTCTCCAAATGTAGCAAAACTGCCCCCAGTTAGCTCAATATACCATTTGGAAGCATTTCCAGTTAGGGTGCGTTGAAACAATCTCAACCTAATCGAATCATCGATCAGGGAGTTCGAAGAACACCATAAGTGGAAAGTGGTGATGTGGTCAGCCAGATCCTCTCCATTCTTACCTTCAAACTTTGAAATATCTGAAGGAATTTTGGTAAGGACCGGAGGCCACCCCGGACTATAACGAATCGGATCATTAGTCAACTTCGACAGATCTGGCAAGTTTAACGTTGCCAGAAAAGGTAAGTGAGGTAGAGCCTGAGGATTCCATCCTTGATGGGATGGGTTCCCAACATTCTGAAAAGAATACCCTGGATTTGATGAGGCACCAGGTTGCCAAAAAGGAATCGTAGAAAAAGGAGAATAACCTCCTCCCCACACCGAGTTACCAAAGCCCAGATCAGTTCCCCCCGCTGAAGTATTAAATGAAGAGGAAAGCCCCTGGTAGGGGTTCCAGACATTAGACAGAGGAGAAAAATTCTGATAAGCACTCGACAAAGGGAAAGAAGCATTCCCTTGATGACCTGCATAAAACTGATTCCCTGCCCCCGCTGTAGTGAACACAGGGTTCCATCCTGTAAAAGTAGTCAAACTTTGCCCCCCAGACCAAGGGTTGAAACTCTGGGTCTGAGAAGTAAATGGAAAGGACCCTAGAGAAGGATTCGAACTAGGAATGTGTCCAGTTTCGAAGGGGAACCCTTGGAAAGAAGCTGATCCACTAGCCATGGAAGACATGTGTGTAGATCCAGCTGCAACAACGAAAAAGGAAAAAGAGGGATTCCCACTAGAGGGAATCCCTGAATAGAAGGGACCAGAATGAGAAGCATGTGCTTGGGTGAAACCAGAGCCAAACACAGCAGCACTAGAAGCAATCGAAGATAAAGAAATATTTCCCCCTCCTTCAACAGAAGCAGGAGTCTGAATGCCTGCAGCACTCACGGCAGAATCCGCGTTCCCATTCATGGCCATCGAAAGATATGAATGGTACGAAAGATCTTCCAGTCTCTCAGACTCAGGTCCGATGTACTGAACAACGAACGGATAATCAGGAGGAAGAGGAGACGGACCTGACGAAGGAGGTTCAGGTACTTCTTCAATTTGAAAAACTTCTTCCTGAGGAAATAAAACTCGCGAGGTGAGAGGAACACTCCTCTCGAAAACGACGCCAGAATCAGCTATGAAACCTTCAAACCTTTGTGGAGGATCTCTCTCCACTGCGTCAGACGCCATAGGATGGTAACCACCTACTAAATCACTCCTATGCCTTCTCGAAGAAGGCTCTGCACTCTCGGGAGATAACCCCCGGATTCTCCTCGAACGTCGAGGCGCTTGATCAGCCACTTTTACAGATTTATTATATTAGACTCAAGAAAAGTGAAAAGCTAGGCAAGCTAGGAGCAAAGAGCACTCACTAAAATAAAAATCCCTGAGAAACAGCAAGCAAACAGCCTTCAAGTATTTCCGCTCCGGGTGATGAGGACCGGACACCAAAATACAGAAAAGCGAAGTATAGGGCCTTCCGAAAGCAGTCTGGGATGATTAGGGCCCAGAACAACTAGCGAAGGTATCAGAAACAGTTACGCCGACCTCCTAACGACAGCCTTTGTCGGCTCAAGCACCCAAGCTTCGCAAGGGCACCCCCCAGAAGTACTGCTGAAAGTGATGCGACGTCTGCCTCAGGTACCACGGGTATTCCCCCCCGCAGTCACCTGTGTGGAACCTAGGAGTGGCAACTATGGGCACCAATCCATGTCAAAAGCCGGGCGGAACGGTCTTGAGGTCAGATTCAGCTAATCGGAGGGGGGGTATCCCTCTTCTCAGCCTTCACTTCCCCTCGCGCTTGACTCTCTGGAGGAGAGCTTTCCCGGTCCACCTAACGGAGTTGGATTTCGCTCAATTAATCAACTTCTATGTTTTTTTTGAGCGGCCTTGGAGAGTTAACTCTCCACTCACCTAATCCAAGGCCCTACAACCTAGCTAGTTGGTGTATGACACTTAGAAAACTTGTTAGTTGATTTTAAATTATATCGCTTATTTTAATGGGCTGTTATGTTAAGTCACAAGGATGCGGAAATGAAACTTATGGTGTTTTGACGCAGAAAGAAATTAATAAAAACCAAACTACATGCAAAATGCAGTTATTGTCTTTCGATGAAAAGAAAATTCTACACGGGTTCTACGAGATTAACAATTATACTTTTCCTTTTCAGATAGCAAACTCACACTCACAAAAACTATGAAAGTGACTAAATGATTAAATGCATCTAATGTAAATCACTACAAGCATGCAAATCCTAAGATGCAAAATCTCCTAAAGCAGAGTGAAATTTTCCCAAAAGTCCTTCAGTTTTAACTGTTCTTGGTTGTCCAGAAAGCTAGTTCCCGAAATCAAGAACTCTTAATATGAAGACACCAAAGATGCTTAAAAACAAGAGGAAGAAATAAATGACAACTCCCTTCCAATTATTAAGCCAAAATCCAAAGGCAAGAAACTTCAACCAAGCTTCAAAAGATACAAAGAAACGAAAACAAAAATGTGAAAACAAAAGCACACAACAAAGAAAAATGTTTTTTGAGCTTTTGTGTTTTATAAAAGAGTTCGAAAAGACCAAATAAAACTATAAAATTCCAAGCCAATCAATACTGAATTTCAAGCAAATACTTCCAAAAATGTTGCAAATCTTATAAGGCTAACTAGTAGCAAGATCAATACAAGCAAAAGAAGACAAGAAAACTCAGCCACTCAGCCTAAAATAGTAGTGCAATCCTGCCGCAAGCAAAAACTCCAAAGAACCAAAAAGACTCTTCAAAAGTTGCAACAAGACCTAGCCAACTGAACTTAAGAAAACCAATCAAGAAATGAGCAAAAATCATAGTGCAAAGCAAACACAAAGATAGGAAAGAGTAAATGAGCAGGAGCTCTCTGTTTTGATAAAGCAGAACAGCCAAGAATGCCCAGAAATCGATCTTGGTACTCAAACCAGAAGTGCCAGCACCAGAAACAACACTTTGCCAAAAAGACTAGTTTTCAATCAAACGAAAGAGAGAAAAGACCAAAGACCACCTTCTTCACAATACAGAGAGTACAAATACACTGTAGGAACAGGTCTCCACAGCCAGAAAGGACTAAAAAGTCAAGAAATCCAAAAATTCAAAATCTACCTAGGTATACGCTACTTCACAGTTCAGCAACAAGCGTGCATACGCGACTGTGCTAAAGGAAACACGCGTATACGAGACTTCCTTTAGACAAATTTGCATGTATACACGACTATGTGCATAAAAAAGCGTGTATATAAAGGTAAATAGTGAAAAAACAAAAAGGATCAAGCCTGGATAAGAAACCAGGACTTCAGACTGACTGAGAAAGAGTAAATTGGACTGCAAATAGAAGTTAAAACTGTTGGAAACATATCAAACAGCTGAAAACACCCATCAGGGGAATCACAAGAATGCGATCCCTAGCAGAGTCGCCAGTTCTATTTCGGGGAAAATCACCGTAGAGGTTTTTTGGGTTTAAACCTCCACAGAGCAGGGCATGCTACTTAAGAAGGACTCACACAGCCATACATGTTCATTAAAAACTAAATAGAGTAGAATAGAGGTGCCCATAGGGCATACGAGTTTGAACGGATCATGGTCCAGACGACAACGAGTCCTTCCTTCTTTCTTCGAAGGCAAGCAAACAGCATGAAGAAAGCCGCTGCCACAACGCTATATCTACTCTAAATATTAGTAAATCCTGAAAACATCAGATAAACCACAATGAATGCTTAAATAACAATTTTCTCATATATGTAAGCGGACACTAACACGTATATTTTGGGAACAAGATGGTACTTCTGTATTATAAATAGCATGTACAAAAATAACAAGTGGAGAGATCACCTGAATCCTTCCACGATCTTCGAGCAGACCGTCGTCCGGATCCGTCCCGCCCTTGCCTCACTAAGATTCCTTCCAAACTGGTGCATACGAGATGACATATAGGGAGATGAGCATCTCAAGGAAACAACGGTTTCTTGTAATGAACTGGGAAAGTACAGGAGGCACAGGGAATCAGACTTGGATAGGGAATACCAACAGAGTATAATATCAATAATTCTCTCTCTCCCTTAGGCCATGCACATGAGGGGCTTTTATACTCCCTCAAAGTAGTTTCAACAGTTGAAGCTTCGATTGTTGTGTGTTGGGGGTGAATTGAACTACCTAATAACATCTAACCTAGCCTAAAAAAGGGAATTTTTCTATATTTTTAAATGATTTTAATGGCATACGCGGAAAAGTCTGGGCATAATCGAGTATGGGGATTTTTACACTGTTTTTTAGTGAATTTGTCCAAGTCTGTAGGAATGGGTGCCCAAAGCCATAAAAGAAATCATGAATCATATGAAGGTGAGAAATGATGCTATAACAGACAATAAAACACTAAAAAGTTAGAAAAACATCACCATTCACCAAGCTATGGAATCTTGCAAGCAAGCTTCTCCAACATCAAGCCACACAAGTCATTCATTTACTTCATGAAACCAAATATCTTCTCCAAGCTCATAAACCATGTATTGCTCTATAACACATCAAGTCCCAACAATTTACAATAAATCCTTAAGCCTTATATAACAAATAAGGAGAGGAGAGCCTACTAGAGCATCTAGAAGCCTATTGGCCAAAGAGAAATATCCTAACTTGTCCTTGAGGCTTTGCAAAGCCCAAGGCACAAAAATATCTAACAAAATATCTTTTTATGACTATAAATGGAAATAAAACTAAATTTTAGGCCTGAAATGCCCAAGAAAACTTTCCAAATGCACATCTTCCCAGTCATACACAGAAACGCAGCACTCTGTCTCTAATTTCTGAAATTTTTCCAGGCGCGCAGTACTAAAAGGGGTCTTTTTTGCATCAAGGTTTTAAAGGCCTTCTCGATGTCGAAAAAGGCTCCGTGATGGCCTGTTGGAAAGCTATGGATGTCTAATTTCCAAATCATCTTATTTTTTCTCAATATTATCTTTGAATTTTTTCCAAAAATTAGAAAGAGTGAAGGTTCCCAGGAGCGCAACACCTACTCAGAAAAGGTGGCAGAAAGGTGAAAAAATGGTTGTTTTTGGCCCTTTTGAGGGACCAAAACCACTCAAAATGAGCTGAAATTTTGTGAGCGTGCTCCTCTTGTGCCAAGGAATCTAGAAATGTAAATTTTCCCTACTGAAGATGCTCTAGGAAAAAGCACAGCGTCCATGGTGTTGCACCCCTAGGCTTGAAAATTTGCAAAAAACCAAAATGTGTTCAATTTTGCTCAAAATTGGTGAGTGAGTCTCTCAAGTGTCCCTAGAGAATTGTAGTGAAGCTTGAGCCAAAATTCTAAGCCTAGCTTGGTAATTTCCATCAATTGGCGTCGGGCCCCTCCTTTGGGCAGTTTTGAGCTTCTTCCTAGAAAACTGATTTCTCTTTTTGTAATGTTCAGTCATCCTTCTCTGTAAGCCTAGATATTTGTTTGCCTTCTCTAACTTAGCCTCCAAATGTAGATTTTCCCTTTCAAGCCATGATTCTTTGTCATGCTCAATTTCCAAGGTGAGGAGCTCAGTGAGAGGGAATTGTTGTGCTTGGGTTGATTCTTCCTCTCTCTATTTCTCCAATGCTTTCCTAAGACTGATAGTCCTAGGCCTTTTCCTAGCTTAACCCTCTTCTTCATTTTCTTCTTCATAGGCACCCATGTACTCCTCTAGCTGTACTTGTGATCTTTGAGCCTCTCTCTTGTATTTGAGCACCCAAGATTCATAAATGGAAAGTTGGCCACTCATTCGCTTGTTTTGCAATTGTAGGAAATGAATGAGATATTTTGATTTTTCCAACTCAACCTCTAAATCTTTGATTTGTGCACTCTGGTCCTATAGGAGAGAATTAAGTATCCTTGTTTCATTTTCCTCACCATTGCTCAAGTGAATGAGTTCAAATTCCCCCTCTTATTCATGACTACTTTCCTATTCTTTCATTTTCATCTTTCCTTTGTCCATCATGGGCTTCTTACCCTTGTCTTTCTTCGACAGTTTACCGTTGCTCCTCAATGATCTGGTGACTTTGATTTTCACTGTTTGAGTGACCTTGTCTTTCACAGTTTTGGTTATTTTGTCTTTTATCGATTTTGAGGAGGAGTGCATGGCCCCTCGCCTTTTGGAGGCAGCAAACACATGCCTCCTACCTCTTTGATAAGGGATGATGAGAGGTGTTACAAACTACGCTTGCATAATTTGATCATTTACAGCCCTAGGACTGTCCTTCTCTTCAAGAATGTTTTTTGTGTGTATCTCCTAGTTATTTTGTTGTTGGCAGTCCCTTTGATTATC
Source organism: Pinus albicaulis (assembly GCA_034641835.2). Lineage (NCBI taxonomy): Eukaryota > Viridiplantae > Streptophyta > Pinopsida > Pinales > Pinaceae > Pinus > Pinus albicaulis. Next base: position 440,427,134 of record CM076579.1, on the reverse strand, counting down.
AATTTCAACATCTCTTATGCTCTCCTCAATAGGAAGACCTTCAAAACTGCCATGTTTTGTTTCTACACTGTCAGAGGAGCCTAGGTTTGATACATTTTCACCTTTAGGACTATCAATCTCCTCACCTTTTTCACTGCTTTTTTGACTATCAACATTCCTTAGATCCTTGCCATCATTTCCTTGTTTATTTAAAACAACTCTGAAAGATGTTATTGGGATGTCTTTATTAATCTGGTCATTGTTATGATTGCTTTCCTCTCCTTTGGCACTGTTTTTTGTAAGGATCTTAGTGCATTTTTATTCACTATGAGTCCTAGCATCTTGTCCTCGTTTCTCACCATTGGTATCACTTCTTAAATCTCTGTTCTCTTCTTGGTTTGTATTTTTATCTCTACAGCTGTTTTGATTGTCTCCATTTTGGCTATTTTCATCTTCTCCATTTCCCTCTTCTTCTTCAGTTTCTCCCTTATCCTCATCATCCTCCCCTTTACTGCCTTCCTTATGATCAGTACTACTTTCTTCATGATCACCAGTGCTTCCTTCATGGCCACTATTGCTTTCTTCAGGGCTAGCATTTCTTTCTTCAGGGACAACATTGCTTTCTTTAGGGCCATATTTTTTTTCTTCATGATCACTTTTCTTAGGGGAAGGTGCTTGAATAAGGTTTGTTTGGGAAAGTGATTCATGTGAGGAAGGTGAATCATGGTCACAGGGCGATGAAGGAGTATGAGGAATATTTTGAGAATAGGATGACACATTTTGCAGTGGAATGGAGGACGAAGTGGTCAAATCATTATGGGTAATAAAGGCCTCCCAAGGAATCCTTGTTGCTCCAATTGGTGAGTTACAATGATTTTGATAAGAGAGTGATGAAATAGGCTTGCCATCTGCTGGGCTGGAGGCCTGTTTTTCATGATGGTGGAAATTTTTTCAATGCTTTTGCAGAGGAAATAAGGCATGTTCAGTAGCTTTGTCATGGTGAAGTGCATGAGGAGTCTAATATGATAGGATTAGATTCTTGAGAACGTACCCTCATGGGTAAAGTATTTCATGAAAATATTCATGAGGAAGGCATATCTGTCCAGTATGTTAGATTCGGTCTCTTCATCCCTCCATCAGAGATCAAAATCTCTTTTGTTGCATTTCATTTCAGGTGTCTCATTCAGTTCAATTAGCTGCATTCCATTAGGAGCATGGATCATCTGATGGAAGGGTATTTTCTCTCATATCCCTCATGTCTTGTACCTGTTGGCTTAGGTCTATTCATCAAAGTCAATTTTACAATCATTTACAGTCATGTTTGGTCTCTTGGTCAGAAAAGAGTCATTTCAATCATTAGGTATAGGGTTTCATCTTTAGAATTTCTAATAATGATAGCAGGCACATGAGGGAGGTTCGAAATAAGTTTTCATGGCAAAAATTTCATCGTCATAATGATTGATCATGAATTTTCTTCAAAACTCTGTATTGAAGAAAAATCATCCATTTTGTCTTTTGTAATAAATGTAATGTAATTTTCAAAGTTTTCTCAGTTGTGAAGTTCTTTAGGTGCAGCCCTGGTTTCCATTTCCAAATTACATGCCAGCTATCCCTACAAAAAATAGACAAGAGATTCATCATCAGTTCAAAAATCAAAGGAAACAAACAAAAATAGAGTTTATATTAAAAAGTGCAAAGTGCCAAAGTTCAAACATTAGCAAGTGGGTTATTTCAAATCAAAAATCAAAGCCCATGCCATAAGAGATATTTTGTGTCTTCATAAATCATTTCCATACCAAGAGTTATCAAAGACGCAAGAGAAAATCATGGAGGAAGCAAAAGCCAGACTTGGAAGGCAAACTGTGGTGAAGTTCAGAGTCGCGGCACGTTGGGAGGTGGTCGCGACGCATAGAAACGTCTTTTACCATGAAAAATACAATGGTCGCGACGCATACACCAGCTGTGGTGCACTGGGTTGTGCGCGCGGCACACAGGTCCAACACACAAAAAACTTTGCCACTGTTCGATAAATTCAATTCGACTCAATCTCCTATGCTCCAAGTAAGTTTGTGAGACTTTGAATTGCTATTAGCTTTTGTTTGGTGTTGCTTGAAAGAAGGGATATGAGAATTTATAATTTCAAATTATAAACCCTCTCATTTGGTCAAAAACTTCTCCTTAGGGTTTGAATTTGAGTTTTAAAATTTGATTTTGGTGCCAAGTACTTCAAAGCCCATTCTCCACCTGTGGTTCCTTTCCCCCTCACTATCACATTATCATTAATAGTCCCTCCCATATTCCCTTATATCCCAAGTCATTTCCCATCCATAAAATCATTTCATTTCCCATTATTTTCACTTTCCCATTTCATTTGTAAAAAAATCCCAATACCCCCAAGTTCCCCAAATAGTCTAGTGGCTATACTTACACTTTAAATTCACTTGACAAAAATCCATAATTCTCACTGCCCTATTTCCCACAGCCCCTCATTTAACTTTGAAACATTTGGCAATCAAGACAAAGACACTAAATTCTTATTTTCACCTCATACAAATCAGCATATACTTGACATAGACTTTCAAAACCGTGGAGATAGACACTGATTCATCATATGATAGAGATAGTGATTCTACCACTAAGCTACATGCACCGAGAAGGCCTCGTAAAGGTAGCAAACATGTGAGAGAAGAGCCCACCTCATTGACCCAATTGCAGGCTTGCCCACTTGCCATGGGGTGATTTTGAGAGCAGTCATGCTATCAGTATTGTGAGATGATTGCTCAGATTCAGCATCATCGAGAGTTGGCTCGGTTGTTTGTGTTACATTTGAATGATGGTCAGGTAACTCTTGCTGGTGTAAATTTCACCTTGACACCGAAAACCATTTCTCAAGCAACCAGAATACCGAATGTGAGTGAACAGTCGAACAAGAGAGAGTAGGTGGACAGAGTGCATTATGAACCATACATTAGGCCTAGCTATGTGAGACAGCTCAGCAGGTTATTCCCATTTCAGTTCCTAAAGGAATCCTATGCACCTTTGATGAGACTCATTATCAGATACTTCAGTTGTGAGGGCCGTTTCTCACGCCTCTATGCATACCACATCAGGTTATTAATGCATTTGACTAGAGTGAGGATGATGAACATACCATATTTCATGTGCTGGAACATCGAGAGAATAACCACTCTTGTGCAGAAGAAGACTCTCGAGAAACAGTACAACAATATTTATCACTATGCACTCATCAAGATTGTTGTTGTACATCAGCTTGGATTGCAGGGTATTGCATGGGAGGATTTCATTTCCCATGAATTTTTCATAGCTCCTTCGGTTCCTCTGGAGGTTTTCCATGATGTAGGTGAACCTTCACATTAGCCTGAAGGTCCCGAGACAGAGCCTATTAGTGTGCGAGTGTATGTCACTTATCAGAGAGGCACGAGAGGATTATTTGCAGCAGCCCGACGAGTACTATCTCCACCCGGGGTGGAAGGGGTCTCATTGCCGCCATCAGTAGCACAGGTATAGGTACAGGATAGAGGTAAGAGGCCTATGCATGATGAGGACCCTCCAGGAGGCCAAGATACTGATTTCATATTGATTGATGAGGATTTGAGCTCTCCAAGCTCAAAGTTGAGAGAGATCATTCAGGAGCAGAAGGTTGAGATCGACGCATTGACCGACAAGTTACAGAGAGCTCAATGGGTCATAAATTACTTGGAGCAGTGGAAAAAATATTTGGAGGATCAGAAGATGATCATGGAGTTGCAAAACATTCGTGAGAACCGGCAAGCTGCCCGAAGAAGCCCAATCGAGATGACACCTATTGAGCGGGAGATTAAGGCTGATAGAGAGACATGGCTTGAGAGGGTTGAAATTCATCTTGAGAAGTTGTTGGAGAAGGAAAACAAGGATAATAACATTCTCAGACACATGAAGAACCATTATTGGGTGCGAACTCATGTTTGCAAGCAAGGATCAAGATCTTGAAGGCAAGACTAAGGAGGGCAGTAAAGCGTCGCAAAAGGCATGATAGGCTCCAAATTTTGGCCACAGCTTCTTTGGCCTAGCATAGTGCTTGATGAGGGACCTTCAGCCCAAATTTCAAGAAATTTGGGAAAATTTTTGTCAATTTTGAATTTTTGAGCCTAAACACAGATTTTCCTGCCCGACGTGTAGCGCCACTTGGCACGCGCTTATAATTGGCAGCTTTTCTGGAGGAAAAATTTACATTTTTTTATTTTTCATCAAAATTTATGCATGCCTATGGATTACCTAAGGATTTCATAAAGTTTTGGGTTGCCTAAAGGGTCAAAACCACCCTAAAAATGGCCTTTCTACCACTTTTTGCACACACAGGAAGCAGTGTTGGGAGATTGAATTTTTGGAGGGGCAAATGACAACCAAATCTAGAAATTCCACTTGGGTTGGAAATTAGACAGGAAGGGATTTCTAAAAAGCTATCCTAAACTCAATTTATACTTTATTAAGGCCCTCAAACTCAGCCTCAAATTTGTGCTACGCATAGATATTTCAGGCGCGGCGCATTGGGAAATTTGGCCTATATTTCACTCAGCAGCTCAGTTTTTCGCCTAGTTTTGGCCAGTTTGAATTTTTCATGTAACTCTTGATGTAAATTAATGTAATTTAATGACTATGATATAATTTTGGAAAATTTTTAATCACCTTAGTAGATTCATTCACCAAAAGGTGAAATGTAAGTGAATGGATCAGTTTCCTAGCACATTGAGGCAAGTTGTTTCATTCCTATTTTCTAGTTCCTAATTTAGATATGGTTGAAACAGCTCCTAGAATGATGAGATCGACCCATAGAGGCATGGGAATGGGTTAGGCTTGTCTATATCATGTATTTCATTAGTAATTTTGAGGGTTGGACACTTGGGATTGCTTGGCACTTTATTGTACATTCATCTCTGCAATTTTGGCAAAGGAATAGACCAGGGTTTGCAGCACTCTTTGGGATCCATGTGGCTCTGTGTTTTGATGGTGTTTTTCTGTATGTGATTTTAATTTCATTGATGTTTATGAGTATCATTTCCCTTCTCTTTTCTTCTTAAATTAAACAAATCAATGTTAAAGGTGGAATTCATTAGCTTGCTTTGCTCTGCCTTCAGTTTTGTTTAATTTTCCATGTTTTCATATGTTTGAAGAGGATTCTTGAAACCCTATTTCCCTCTTCAGATCCTCACCGGTCTAAACCATCCATTCATTCAATCTAAAGCATCAAAACAATTGCCTTCCTTTCCCCAATCAGAACTCTGCAAAAACTAGGCCTCATCCCCGCACCCAAAACTGCCTTTCCCTTTCATCCAACAAACCCCCCCAAAAAAACAATCAAAGTCCTTCACTTATATACCTAGCCTAAAATAAGCTTTTATTTCAAGTCATCTCAAGCCCTATTGATTATTTTTGCTGAGATTGACCCGGAGAGAGCCCTCTCCTGTTCGGGTAGGGCTAGCTACCAGACTGAGCGTGGTTTGATGTTACCCTGAACTCTGCCTTCCTTCAGCCTGAGGTAGATTTAGGCAATAACATAGTGGTGACCACACCGGGGATCAAAAGTTTTTGTTTACTTTATAAACTATAGACGGAGCCTGAAGTTAGCCAGGTAGCCTTCGAAACACTCTTGCTTTGGATTAGCGAAAGTAGATCAATGCTGCTTCTGTCAATCTCTGGTCTAGTTTATGAACCGAACGTCTGGTTTCCTCAGTAAGATGTAATCAAGTTCAGATCTGATTGTTGATGGTGGACAATGATCAGACATCGGAAGGCTGAAATCATTCACCTGGCGACTCTAAATCAGTTTCGAGATCATATCCAAGGACTCCACTAGAGGATGAACCTAATTAGGAGAAACATGAAAGGACAAAATGGAAAGATCAGGTATTCAAGTTGGAATTTCATCCAAGACATTGTGTTCCTTTTCATAGATTATTTCTTCTCTTTTCCTGAGAATATCAAGAAGGCTTTGCAAAGTATATTGTATTTGAGAAAATATCCTCGGCCTGCATTTGATTCCTTCCCTTTGAAGATTGTAAATACCAAAGATTTGCATGCTTTTGAGCTTGATCAAGTCCTTTCTTCTGAATCTTGTAATGACCATCTTCAAAATGATGAACCTCAAGAGACCACAACTGATTCTATACCTTCTGTACATACCCCTATACCTCGTAAAATTCCATATTGATACAAGCCTCTGATTTTACCTCCTATACTCCATGCTTTCCCTAAAAATCATGACCTATATCTACCAATATTTGATGGTGAATGAGACAGCATCACTGCTGAGAGACATGTCCTGAATTTTGAATATTTTCTTGACCTTTTTGAATTTGATGAAGAGGATGTCAGTATTAGGCTTTTTGCTCTTTATTTTTAAGGCCAAGTCAAGAGTTGGTTCGAAACCCTGCCTGATGCGAGCATCTCATATTTCCAACAGTTCGTCAAAGTTTTCCTCGACAGGTGGGTGATTAGACAGAACCCTTTCTTGACTATAGAAGAGTATAACCAGCTGAAAATACAGCCAGGGGAGACAGTACAATATTTTTCTTCTAGATTTAACAAAGTATATTTTTTGATGCCAGTTAATATAAGACCTCCTCCTAGATCTGCTCTCTTGCACTACCCAGGTGCCTTTGATCTGGAAATGGAGTTTCAGCTAAGAGAAAGGAATCTTGCAACACTTGAAGAGATGTAGAACAATGCAGTAGATGTAGAGGCTCATTTGTTGATCCGAAGGGCAAAGTTGAAGGAAGAAGAGATGAAAAACATAGATCTAGAGAAATCGACATCTCTAGAGGTAAAGCTTGACATGTTGGTAAGTGCAGTAGAAGAGTTGATGAAAAATATCACCACAAGGAATGAGTATAATGTCCAAGCCCATGGCTCGCTGATTGAAGAAGAACAAGTTGCTGATCCAAAACATTTTGTTTCTTATCCTAGTTGTCATAGATCTGATAATGATTGTTTTGTAGATGATCTTGGAGAAGAGAGATCTGTTGATATGACATGTATGCTTGATGATGTGTTTTATACTGATGATTTTCCTCAGTTTGATCAGTATGATGATGATTATGTTCTCCAAACAGAAGCTAATGTTGCAGACAAATCAGCAGCTAGTTTGTGGAAGGAGGAAGTTTACTTTCAGCAGCTCGAGTACAGTGATCAACCGATGCATATCAGCTATGACAGTGATGAGGAAAGTGCAACAAATTTTGAAGTAAGTGAAGGATTTTTTCCTTTTTGTTTTGACTCGTTTTAGTTCATCAGAGATAACTTCCATGCAATCAGAAATCAACTGTCAACAAGCCTTGATTTGGACCATCTTGAGGGCAATGAAAACTTTGTTCAAGATTTCTCATATTCAGATTTGCAGCCTCCGAATTCCATTGATTGTCAAGTTGTAGATGAAGACTTGGAAGCTGACACATATGATCAAATGATACAAGATGATTCTGTACCATTTTCGTTTGAATCATTTCAGTTTTTGAAGGGTAAATTGCATAGTATATCTTCAAATGAGAAGCCTATAGGAAATCATGTAATCTCATCAGAAACAATATAAAATGGGTTGTAGCAGTCTTTTCATGTTTTTCACGACCCAATAGATGATGTGTTGGATGATGTCTGCAGTCAAAGTTTTTCTCCATTGACTATATGTAAGCTTGAAACGTGTACTGATACAAACATGATCTGGCAGCCGGTCTCTTTGTCATTTTTAGCAGGAGTCTCATCACAAAGCTTAGATCAAAGTTTGCATTAGTGTTATGAGGAGAAGAAAAGTAATCCATTGGATGATTTAAGTCCCAGTGTGCATAAAATTCAAGATCCTTATGCAGTGTTTTTGGAGGCGGATAGAGAATCCATAGTATTCAACGGATCTGTTCACCAATTTTTATGGGATTTTCCTTCCAGTAGTTCTCTCTTGTTGTTCATAAACGAGCACTTGCGGAGAAGTCAAACAGCAGCTAGAATACTTACATGGTTTTATTGGTTGTTTCATTTCACTTGATCAGGTGATGAATGAAATTGTTAGAGTAGGTTGTATTGAATAAGCTCCATTTTGAGCATATTTTCCAGTTTGTCAGTTGTGTTTAAGTATTGAGTCAGTTTTTAGTTGAGTGAGAGTCAATTTGTGTCGTCAAGTCATTAGTTTTCAGTCATGCATTTCAGCTTAATTTTTTTGATTCCATAGCCCAATGGACGAAGGCACTGCCTACTCTCCCAGAAATCTGTAGTTCTTGGCACCTCCAAGGAGCTACCATCCCCATTGGAGCCAATGTTAGAGTCGGTCTCTTCATCTCTCTATCAGAGATCAAAATCTCTTTTGTTGCATTTCATTTTAGGTGTCTCATTCAGTTTAGTCAGCTGCATTCCATTAGGAGCATGGATCATCTGAGGGAAGGGTTTTTTCTCTCATATCCCTCATGTCTTGTACCTGCTGGCTTAGGTCTATTCATCAAAGTCAATTTTACAGTCATTTACAGTCATGTTTGGTCTCTTGGTTAGCAAAGAGTCATTTCAGTCATTAGGTCTAGGGTTTCATCTTCAGAATGTCTAATAATTCCAGCAGGCACATGAGGGAGGCTCGAAATAAGTTTTCATGGAAAAAATTTCATCGTCATAATGATCGATCATGACTTTTCTTCAAAACTCTGTTTTGAAGAAAAATCGTCCATTTTGTCTTTTGTAATAAATGTAATGTAATTTTCAAATTTTTCTCAGTTGTGAAGTTCTTCAGGCACAACCCTGGTCGCCTTTTCCAAATTACATGCCAGCTATCTCTGCAAAAAATAGACAAGATATTCATCATTAGTTCAAAAATCAAAGGAAACAAACAAAAACATAGTTTATATTAAAAAGTGCAAAGTGCCAAAGTTCAAACATTAGCAAGTGGGTTATTCCAAATCCAAAACCAAATCCCATGGCATTAAAGATATTTTTGTGTCTTCATAAATCAATTCCATAGCAAGAGTTATCAAAGACCCAAGAGAAAATCATGGAGGAAGCAAAAGCCAGTCTTGGAAGGAAAACTGTGGTGAAGTTCAGAGTCGCGGCGCGTTGGGAGGTGGTCGCGGTGCATAAGCAAGTCGCAGTGCATAGAAATGTTTTCCACCATGCAAAATACAATGGTCTCAGCGCATACACCAGGCGCGAGGCACTGGGTTGTGCGCGCGGCGCACATGGCCGACACACAAAAAACTTTGCCACTGTTCCATAAATTCAAATCGACTCAATCTCCTATGCTCCGAGTAATTTTTTGAGACTTTGAACTGCTATTAGCTTGTGTTTGGTGTTTCTTGAAAGAAGGGATATGAGAATTTGTAATGTCAAATTATAAACCCTCTCATTTGATCAAAAACTGCTCCTTAGGGTTTGAATTTGAGTTTTAAAATTTGATTTTGGTGCCAAGTACTTCAAAGCCCATTCCCCACCTGTGGTTCCTTTCCCCCTCACTGTCACACTATCATTAATAGTACCTCCCCTATTCTCTTATATCCCAAGTCATTTCCCATCCATAAAATCATTTCATTTCCCATTATTTTCACTTTCCCATTTCATTTGTAAAAAATTCCCAATACCCCCAAGTTCCCCAAACAATCTAGTGGTTGTCCTTACACTTTAAATTCACTTGAAAAAAATCCATCATTCTCACTGCCCTATTTCCCACAGTCCCTCATTTGACTTTGACACATTTGGAAATCAGGACAAAGACACCAAATTCTTATTTTCACCTCATACAAATCAACAGATACTTGACATAGACTTTCAACACCATGGAGACAGACATTGATTCATCATATGACAGAGATAGTGATTCTACCACTGAGCTACATGCATCGAGAAGGCCTCGTAAATGTGGCAAACATGTGAGAGAAGAGCCCACCTCATTGACCCAATTGCAGGCTTTCCCACTTGCCATGGCGTGTTTTTGAGAGCAGTCATGCTATCAGTATTGTGAGATGATTGATCATATTGAACATCATCAAGAGTTGGTTTAGTTTTTTGTGTTACATTTTCATGATGGTCAGGTAACTCTTGCTGGTCTAAATTTCACCTCGACACCGGAAACAATTTCTCAAGCAACCGAAATACCGAATGTGGGTGAACAGTGGAACAAGAGACAACGGGTGGATAGAGTGCATTATGAACCATACATCAGGCCTAGATATGTGAGACATCTCATCACGGTATTCCCATTCTGGTTCCTAAAGGAATCCTATGCACCTTTGATGAGACTCATTATCAGATACTTTAGTTGTGAGGGCCGGTTCTCACGCCTTTATGCATACCACATCAGGTTTTTGATGCATTTCACTAGAGTGAGGATGATGAACATACCATATTTCATGTGCCAAAACATCAAGATAATGACCACTCTTGTGCAGAAGAAGACTCCTGAGCAGTAGTACAACAGTATTTATCACTATGCACTCATCAAGATTATTGTTTTACATCAGCTTGGATTGCAGGGTATTGCGTGGGAGGATTTTGTTTCCCATGACTTTTTCACAGCTTCTCAAGTTCCTCTGGAGGTTTTCCATGATGTAGGCGAACCTTCACATAAGCCTGAAGGTCCTGAGACAGAGCCTATTAGTGTGCCAATGTATATCAGTTATCATAGAGGCACGAGAGGATTATTTACAGCAGCCCGACGAGTACTATCTCCACCCGGGGTGGAAGGGGTCTCGTTGCCGCCATCAACAGCATAGGTATAGGTACAAGACAGAGGTAAGAGGCCTATGCATGATGAGGACCCTATAAGAGGCTAAGATACTAATTTCATATTGATTGATGAGGATTTGAGCTCTCCAAGCTCAAACTTGAGAGAGATCATTCAAGAGCAGAAGGCTGAGATCGACACATTGACTCACAAGTTGCAGAGAGCTCAATGGGTCATAAATTAATTGGAGTAGTGGAAAAAATAGTTGGAGGATCAACATACGATCATGGAGTTGCAAAACATCCGTGAAAACCGATAAGCTGCTCGAAGAAGCCCAACCAAGATGACACCTATTGAGCATGAGATTGAGGCTGATAGAGAGACTTGGCTTGAGAGGGTCAACATTCCTCTTGAGAAGCTATTGGAGAAGGAAAAAAAGGAGAAGAACATGCTCAGACACATGAAGAACCATTATTGGGCACGAACTCATGTTTGCAAAGCAAGGATCAAGATCCTGAAGGCAAGACTAAGGAGGGCACTAAAGCATCGCAAAAGGCATGATAGGCTCAAAATTTTGGCCGAAGCTTCTTTGGCCCAGCATAGTGCTTAATGAGGGACGTTCAGCCCAAATTTCAAGAAATTTTGGAAAAATTTTGTCAATTTTGAATTTTTTAGCCTAAACATAGATTTTCCTGCCTGACGTGTAGTGCCACTTGGCGCGCGCTTATAATTGGCAACTCTTCTAGAGGAAAACTTTGAATTTCTGGATTTTTCATCAAAATTTATGCATGCCGATGGATTACCTAAGGATTTCATCAAGTTCTGGGTTGCCTAAAGGCTCTAAAACACCCTAAAAATGGCCTTTCTGCCACTTTTTGCACACACAGGAAGAAATGTTGGGAGATTGAACTTTTGGAAGGGAAAATTGCAACCAAATCCATAAATTCCACTTGGGTTGAAAAGTATATAGGGAGGTATTTCCAAAAAGCTATCCTGTGCTCAATTTGGACTTCGGGAAGGCCCTCAAAATCAGCCACAAAGTTGTGCTACGCATAGAGATTTCAAGCGCAGCGCATTGGGAAATTTGGCCTATATTTCACTCAGCGGCTCAGTTTTTCGCCTAGTTTTGGCCAGTTTGACTTTTTCATGTAACTCTTGATGTAACTTGACGTAATTTCATGACTATGATGTAATTTTGGAACATTTTTACTCACCTTAGTAGATTCATTCACCAAAGGGTGAAATGTAAGTGAATGGATCGGTTTCCTAGCATATAGAGGCAAGTTGTTTCATTGCCTATTTTCTAGTTCCTAGTTTAGATATGGTTGAAAAAGCTCCTAGAATGATGAGCTAGACCCATAGAGGCATGGGAATGGGTTAGGCTTGTCTATATCATGTATTTCATTAGTCATTTTCAGGGTTGGACACTTGGGATTGCTTGGCACTTCATTGTACATTCATCTCTGCAATTTTGGCAAAAGAATAGACCAGGGTTTGCAGCACTCTTTGGGATCCATGTGGCTCTATGTTTTGATGGTGTTTTTATATATGTGATTGTAAGTTCAATGATGTTTATGTGTATCATTTCCCTTCTCTTTTCTTCTTAAATTAAACAATTCAGTGTTAAAGGTGGAATCCATTAGCTTGCTTTGCTCTGCCTTCAGTTTTGTTTAATTTTCCATGTTTTCATCTGTTTGAAGAGGATTATTGAAACCCTCTTGCCCTCTTCAGCTCCTCACTGGTATAAACCATCCATTAATTCAATATAAAGCATCAAAACAATTTCCTTCCTTTCCCCAATCATAACTCTGCAAAAACTAGGCCTCATCCCCGCACCTAAAACTGCCTTTCCCTTTGATCCAACAAAAACCCCCAAAAACACAATCAAACTCCTTCACTTATATACCTAGCCTAAAATTATCTTTTATTTCAAGTCATATCAAGCCCTATTGATTATTTTTACTGAGATTGACCCAGAGAAAGCCCTCTCCTGTTCTAGTAGGGCTAGCTACCAGACTGAGTGTGGTTTGATGTTACCTTGAACTCTGCCTTCCTTCAGCCTGAGGTAGATTTAGGAAATAACATAGTAGATGTGAAAAATGAAAAATGGCTTTACACTCAGCTTGAAAACTAGCTTTTTGAAATGGCTGGTAATGGATTAAGTCAATATGTTTCTGTTTAAACCACCTTTCTCCTATGCAAGGCATCCCAGTAGCTTTAGAGATAGCTTTAGGGTAAACTCAAACCTTACCCTTGCTAGATGAAATTTATTCCTGTTAAGCCTTAGGGAAAATAAGTCTGTTAACTTAAGATGGCTTTTGATTTATTGTACCTTGTTGCATAACTCAAAACACCCTAATTCTTGGAAATAAGATAAGACAAAAGGGGAGGCTATTAGCTCTTTTGTGTCTGTAGGCACAAACCTATTAGGCTTCCCTCCTTTCTTAGACTGTCTTCTTGGTCTTTAAGGCTCATCACTCTCCTCTTGAGATATGGTACTTACTTTACCCCTTCCTCCAATTATTTAAAAAGAAAAGGTTTTTAGATGATGAATTGATGAGGAAAAAAGGTTTTTTAGGAGATATTGGACTTCGAAATAGGGCTATATGACCAATAGAGAATAGGTTATATTTCTCTTTAATTTTCCCCCAAGCTTCCTTTGACACAAAATTAGCCCTACTTGGTGCTTTTATGACTTAAAATATGATGAGGAGATGTTAAATGATGAATAATACCTCTTGAAACATGGTTCTCATAGAAAAATGCATCTTCTGGGAAAAAATTGGCAAATTCTGGCCATTTCTGTAACTTTCTGGGCGGTGCTGCACTTTTCCTCCAGGTGTGCAGCGTCGTGGCCCGAGCGCTACCTACACGAGGATTGTACGGCAGGCACAGTGGTGGGTGCGCAGCACGCAGCCCGGGTGTTGTCTGCATGAAGAGTGGGTGGTAGTCTAAGTGGTGGGCATGCAGCGCCTTTGGCCCAGCTGGCCTTTGCATGTGGATTTGGTGAAGGAAATCATGGTTGGCACGGAGTGCTGTCAGCCCGAGCAGGAGCTACACATAATTTGTCCAGTGGAAACTCCAATCTGTGAGCACAGCACCAGCAGGCACGGTTTTGCACGCGGATTCGAGCGGTGTTGGGTGGTAGATCCTTTACGTCGGGCGGGAAGAGGAACGCACAACATTTCCCTTCAGGCACATAGTGTCCAGTTATAAATTACACGGGGCACCTCTATAGGTGCGCAGCTCCTCCCTACAGGTGTGCAGCATCTATCAAATTCTACCCGAGGGTGCCTGTGGAAGCCGAGATTTCTGCACTGTGCTTTACCAAAGTCGAAATGAAGGAGGGAAGAAGTTGCTGAAGTCATTTATAGTCTTTTTGAAATAATCAAGAACAAAAAACCCCTTTCCTATAGTTTAATGTGCACATTTCCATTGTCTTCTTTAGACCGTCTTTTCAGTGCAATAGCCTTTTTGGAGCCAGTCCCTTTTTTGTTTCTCTTTATCACTACCCTTAGCATTTGAGCACATGATTCGGATTATGATGGCTTTTATCCATTTGCAAGGCGAATTTTACAACTATTATTGCCTCCATTTCTTTGAATCAAGTCTATGACTGCCTTTCCTGTGACAGTTTAACTATCAAACTTTGATTTTTTCATTCTTCAGTGCAATTGCACTTAGTGCTTTAAAAATCAAATTTTCTGACCTTTTGGATTTTAACTCACCTATTTTGATCTAGTGGATTTTTGTGCTCTTTCACTTATCCTTAGAAAATAACTCAGGAATTCCTTTTTATACCCTTTTTTGTTGATGAAGGAGGTTTCACTTTGACTTGTTATGCCTATTTTCTCATTATCCCAATTTCTAAAACTATTTCCAAATATTTTCCACTGTGAGTTAAAACATCAGATATTTCCATATTCACACGAAATACACTTACTGTTTTTCTTCTTCAGTGTGATTGTTTTTCTTGATAGTGGTTTTAGTTTTCTTTATTTTCTTCAACTTGTGGCACATTTGATAACTTTTGTCCTTTTGTAGGATTGTGGCAAAGGGTAGTTGTCCCTCTACCATTCTTATGCTTGAGGCGAATATCTTTTCAATGATTATCTTTGATGAGATGAACTGGGTTTCTCATATGTTACCGATATTTCTGAGATTTTGCATAGACCTTTGTATGAACATTATTTTTCTTCTTGTTATGATATCAAGACCTTTCCTGTAGCTTTTCAGCTTTTTGTGCCCTTTATCCACTGTAAATGACCTTTTGAAACTTGTTAGGTGTCCCTTTTCCATTTATACGAGGAGCTCTTGAGTTTCCCTACAGCCTCCAACTCATTGTACCTTTTTATCAACTGAAAATGACTTGATGAACTCTTTTTGGTGTCTTTCTTTGTCTCTTATTTTAGACTAAACTTCAAGGCATCCCTGCAGAGATGCATTGGACATGATAGTCTATTCTTGGCAGATTTTACTGTTGGACCAAGAGGGCACCTTTGGAAGTTTCTTAAGTGATTTTAAGAATATGACAAACCTTAGCTCTATTTTTTCTTGAATTTGCCTTTGATTTTATGTGAAAATGATAGTGCATGGGAATTATGATGGTGCATGACCTAGGAAAAACTAATTGACTCATTTGCAAGGTCTTAGAAAAGGGCTTTTGACTGATGGTTTAAATCATAGTTTTGAGTAAGACACAGGGTTTAGACACTCTGTTTATGCACCATCACTTATAAACCTAGACATCTTTATTTCACTTTGACGGGATTTCTAGATAAACCTTTGACACCAAAAGTGATTGAGACAGTTGGTGAGTGGGAGGGAAAACTTGGTTTAACCTGGCCAAACAATATTATGAAATAAGAGGGCTTAGGAATCAGAGGTAGAGTGCTATATACAGAAACAACAATCATGGATGGAGTAAGGGACATTGGTCCAGGATGGGATCTTTATAGGATGATAGATTGACCACTACAGACAAGAGAGGAGGGATAGGTGAATATTTCTGTCTGAGGGGATTTCTAAAAGAAAACAAGGTTCCTTGAATCTTGTTTCTAGAAAACCTGTACAAAGCATTTATTCATCTAAACAAGTGAAAATTACTGATGAATAACACCACCGAGATCCCAAATGTTGGGGAGAAGTGGTTCAAGAAAGTTACTTTGAAGAAACAGGACTTTGACTTCTTCCTAAAACCAAGACACCAAAATCAAACAGAGAGGTTCTTTCCTTTTTATAACCTCCTAGATATATATGCCCCAATGATGAAAATAATCAAGAAATAATTTTTATGTGAAGGCATATTTTCAAGGCCATATTCCTATCACATCAAGATATTAATGCATTTCTCTAGGGTAAGGATGCTTAACATACCTTATTATATTTTCCGAAGTATAGAGAAGATGGAATACATTGCCCAGAAGAAGGAGTGTGAACAATAAATGAGAAGTCCATTTCATCATTCCCTCATAAAAATCACAGTCCTCCACCATCTCAATCAGCTAAACATTGCATGGAACACCTTCATAGCTAATGATATTTTCAATGATCCATCCGCTCAACATGCACAAAATGTCCATTCATCATCACAGTCATCCACTTCCATCCCTCCATCTAAGCCCATATCACATTCATCATCATCAAATAAATCCCCTTCGCCTCTTTCATCTCCATCTCATCATGATTTTGGGTCACAAAGCAGGATTGAGGACATTGAGCCTAAATGGGCTAGTATGGTTTAGGTTGAGCCATTTCCAAAAACCTACTAGAGAGGCTTCGGGCATGTGTTTTCTCCACATGGAGTGGAAGGAACCATGCCTTCTACAACAACACAGTAGGTGGAAAATGGCAAAGAGAAGGTCAGTGAGAAATTCATTCATGATGAGTAGGGCACTCATGAAATAGAACAAGTGTTTCAACTTGTTGACCTGGATGAGGATGAAGATGAAAAAATCACCAATGCATCCATGAAAGGTAAAGATGCCAAGATTAAGGAGCTCCAAACTAATCATGACAGGGACATATATGTCTTAAACTTCCTTGAGCAAGAAAATGAGCAATTGAAGACAAAAAAAGTCATTGATGAGGTCAAGTATTTCACTTCTCGAAGGGAGGCAGAAAAAATCCAAACCAATGCTAGATAAAACATTTGAAAATTATGGCTTCGTTGATGATTAAGAGTGATAATTACTAAGGAAGAGAACTCGAACTAGAGGGCTGAAAAGAGCTCTATATCTATAGAGGCAAAGGGAGGCTGAGATTGTTGATCATCTAACCCTAAATGAGCTTCTTGCTATTGTGATCAATGACATGGAGCCATGGCTTGATAGAGCCAATAAACACTTGGAGAATCTACTAGCAAAGGAAAATCATAATAATGACCTATTGAGGAAGAAAGTTAAACATCATGCACTAAAGGAGAGAATTGCATTAGCCAAGCTCAAAAGTGCCAATGCAAAAATTGAAGATTTGACAATGGAGGAGAACAAGAAGTTGGAAATTCTTGCTGAGATTTTGCTCCAAGCCTGGAAACATCATCATCATCCATTCCAACAATTTTTAGACATTTCCTAACCTTTTTTCAAAATCTGGAAATTTCTGTGTTTTTTGGGACACACATTTAGCAGAAAATTTGTCATTTGCGCAGCACCCTAGGCACTACCGAAATGATTGGGGAAATTTTTTAGGGGAATAAAGGCACCATTGGATTCCTAATGACCAATTCATCTCATAAAACCATTTTTCCAGACTTGGTTTGCAGTTTTGATAGGTGAAAGACTCAAAAAAACATGAAAAAATCACCTTTCTACCCCTTTTTTGACGTAGGCACTATACAAATACCAGTCTCGGGAGAATGAATTTTTAAGAACTTGAAGCATATTCAAAAAGAGTACAGTCAGGGCTTTCTAACAAGCCATCTTGGGCCTAATTTGGACACTATTAGGTCAGCCAAAAGTGGCCCTGAACATGAAGGACACAAATGACACTTCCACGACACAAATGCACAGTGGAGGGTGCAAATGACAATGCAAGGGAACAAATGCATAGTGGAGGGCGCAAATGATCAATTTGCTGATTTTTTTGAAGCTTCTCTAAAATTTTGAATTTTCTTAAAGAAATCATTTTTCTACTTATGTAATTCATCATGGTAAAATTAATTATGTCAAGGATAAGTTACCTAGGGTTAGAAGGGTTGAGTAAAAGTCATCATTGAGTCATAATGAATCAGTTGAATGTAATTAGAAATGAGTCACTTGGACCATCCTATACTCCATATTTCAGTTCAGTATCTTGTGGATCTCTTCCTCACCTCATGGATTCGACCCCTGAGGATGAGTGAATGATATTTTAATGTCTATTTAGATCCCTTATTCATACTTATCAAGGGTTGGAATCAGTTTGTATTTTTTCTTATTGATCAAGGGATTATTGTACTCAGTTTGGCCAACTAATAAAGAGGAGTTGAAACTATTTTTTTGGATACTTATGGTATGATGTTTATCATTGTATTATCTGTAGTTTCATATGTCAGAATGTATTGTATTCATGTTCAGTTCATCTCTATGGTATGATCTCTTTCAAGTTTGATAATCAGAACACATGCTTTCTCATGCTCTGTTTTAGGGAATTGATCATAGTTTGTCCATTTTCCTCTGTTTAGGAAGAATACATCTCGCATGCTCTTCCTAGCTTCTAATCAGTCCTAAATACATCTCATCACAATCAAATTTAAGTGATAAGCCTTATTCTTACCTTGCTACATTGATACATGCAACCCTATCTCATTTTCCCTGGCTTAGATCCCTTGACCTAATTTCTTCATCTAGTGATAGCCTAACCAAATCAAATAGAAAAAAACCGTTGCACTCAATATCTAGCCTAAAACCCTTAATTCATCCAGCCCTTCTAGCTATGAGCTTTTGGAGAGAGCCCTCTCTGAATTGGTAGGGCTAGCTACCAACTCAAAATCTTGGTTTGTGGTTACCTCTGTTGGGATTCCTTCTTCAGCCTTGGGAATATGGCAGGGTGATAACGTTCTTGTGCCATTGCCAGGGAGTGAAAAGATAAATTTTCCTTGGGTTTATGAAAAATATTTATTGGAAACTTATCCTTTGGATGATAGGATCGAGTTTCATAAGGCTGATTTTATAATTGCAATGCCTCATAGAAAATTTGGCTTCTAGAAGATATACTAGAACGAATTGAGCCCTGATCTAGTCGATCAGGTTGATGATCTAGAGAAGTTATTTTGAGGACATCAATTGTTACACCATTTTTTTGGTCATCTAACCTATTATCATTAGATGAACCCAAGTACACCATGTACGACCAATTTTACCCTAAGTAAAATTGCTTTCACCACATTTGTCTATATTGCATGGTCATATTTAACCCAAAATAAGGAAATCAATTAAATAAATCATTATTTATTTGATTATTTCCTAAGAATAAGTTATTTAAAACATTATTTAAATAATATTCTTAGTTAAATTTGACTAAATCAAATATAAATAATTAAATAAACCATTATTTATTTAATTATATTCCCCTCATTTCCCTTAGATAATAAATAAATCATTTGTTTATTTGTTATTTACAAATAAAGGAATTGACCCAAGTCAAAATCCCTTTTCCCTCCAACAAATATAATAAAATATTCCTAAAGGGTGATTCTAGAATTTGATTAATAATATTTTATTCATGCAATGAGTTCTAGAAGACCCCAATATTTTGTTATAAATAGAAGGGTTTTCCCCATTCATTAGTCACCTTCATTGCATTATATCACTCTGGATCTACTCTTGGTCACCATTTTCCATTTTTCTTTATGAACTCCCATTGAGTTCCATGTTTTTTTTTCTACACCAATAAGAGAGAAGAATTTTAGATCTGAAACACTAAGGACTTCCAAGGACCCACCCCACTGAGGAGAACCAGAGAAAACATTTCTTGTTTTCCTCTTAGGTGCCCCATTCTTTAATATAATAAAAATCATTCTTTTAAACACTTTGTTCTTGTCTTGTCTATTGGATGCATGGAGCCATATTATATTTTATCTGCTTAATGTTTTTTTGTGCTTAGATCTGAATTTGTGCAGCAGACTTAAAGATAATGTCACCTCACGCATTACTGAGCCTCTTTAGAGGTCATTCGCGAGTACGAAGTTGAACAAAATCAATCCACCTCACCCATCCTTGCTCAATATGCATCAAGTTTACTTGAGGATCCCCCGTCTACCATTGACGTCCCTCCCCCTAATGTTGAGATGTCTGAATCTGCTACTCCTCTCTTATACCTATCATCATTCGCACACCCCTCGGAGTACATCCCCTCTGAATCCACTCCATCTATTTCGCTTGATCCCCCTTCCACCACTTTTTTGGGCTCTTTATGTTTCAACCATATTTTACTTGTTCCTCCGTCATTTCCCTTAATGACCCGTATGTGCACCTTTCTTCCTCTACTGATGATCTAGGTAGATTTGTAGCCTCTTGTGGTTTCCACCACCTTTCCATACCTTCCCATCATCCTGATACTCCCATCCATATCTATGATGTACTTTGCAACATGAGTCCTCTCTTTTCCTCCTTTTTCTTATCTTTTGATGATATTCCCTTGACCCTCTCATCCACTAATTACCTTGGTTATGCCGATGGTGCCAGTCGCTATTCTCAAAACCTTGCCTCCACCACCTGGGCCATCTTTACCCCCTTGCATACCCTTGTTCTTGAAAATGGGATCTGCATTGGTACCACCACCAATAATCAGGCCGAATATGATGCAGTCCGTGGTCTCCTAGCTGACGCTCTCTCCCATCACATCCTCCATCTGCACGTTTATTTAGATTCCCTGCTTATTGTCTTACAACTTAATGGTGTCTACCATGTGCATAATCCTATCCTGTTTAGACAATATTTACGGGTCAAACTTTTGATACGTGAATTTCAATTCATTACATTCAACCACATACCTAGAAGTCAAAATCACTACGTCGATCAAATCTCAAATCATGTTCTAGACTGGCATTTATCACACACAAGACATAACATTTAACACGATCAAAAAAATGCATATAAATCATCTATATCATATAACATGTGTTTTCAGATTCCACTACTTTGAAACATACGACATGCCCATAGCATGTTACAAAAACATAACTACAAAACTGGGGGGCACCACTGACCCCTACGAAAACACTGGGGGGAACCACCTGCCCTACACTTAATCACTCCCTGGAGGATCCCGAGCCAACGGCTCTGCTCCCACAGCTCGTAGATCACACATAGTCTGACCGGCCATTGCCATGCGTCACATGATACCTCGCCATTCCGAGGGTAGCCCAATACACAACTATATGTATCGGTCATCTAAGTCCTGCCACCCATGCTCTGACACACCGGTCAGTAGTCCCTCACATCTACGATGGATGTCCTCCACCATTGTGGCCATCTCCTCGTTCTGTCCTGTCCTCGATCAACTTGCACCTGTATCTCCTGCTGCTGCAGGACATCCCATATATCCAACCAGTTTTACCGGAGCTATATCTGCATTCCAAAAAAGTATAAGGATTAGCACCATGCATCCTCGTCACAAAATTTAAAATGCACATAATAGATTAGTTTCTTGTCACTTACCATCGGGTCCCCATACTCGACCAGGTGGAAGCGGGAAGTCTGGATCTCCCCAATAACTCATTCCACTATAGGGATAGTAGTCTATGTATAACGCCATTTGATCCCAATGTGCGAAGAACTCTGGTCGGAACACCTGTCCGACCGCCCCTCCCCCTCCTCTACTCAGTAGTCGTCCCCACTGATACACCCGGGGCTCTCTCGGGCCCCCATTAGGAAACTGTATATGAGGCCATAAGGTCGGGATCTTCTCAAAGAAGAAAGAGCACAATACCATCCCATACGTACAATCGTGATTCACTTGCCACTTACCTAGCGACGGATGTCGTTTCAATGACACCAACATCATCTGGGCCCACCCATAGTAGGTCCCACCCAACACACTCTCTAAAATCATCATCTGCCCTCGAGTGATGTGATGGAATGCCTGGCTGCCCAAAATCTGCAACACTGCTACTGCCACTGCCCGGGTCTCCAACCTCTCCAGATCCCCAACCATTATCTGAGTCCCTTTGACTCGGATGCCTGGTCGACAATGTTACTAAAAAACTCCATAATGTTACGCCCTCGTGGTAACACGGGCTGCGTATTCCCCACCATCCCCAATGGTGGGAGCCCAGTCAAGAAATAAAGATCCTGGACCGTCAGCTCAATCCTGTGCCCCTGCACTATAAACACCTCATGATCTAGGTCCCAATAGCTGATAATCCGGGCCAGCAAGGGCTCCCCAGCTCTCATCAACAGGTTCTCCAAAAATTTCAGAACCCCAAATCTAGCCAGTACACAACGGACACCCTGATCCGCTTGGATTTCCGTCCGCAATGTACCTAAGTCTCTATTCTCTCTATTTGATCAGTATATCTGCCATATATGCACAAAAACATCATTTTGTCAGTCTACAGATCCACAAAACTGCATCTCTTCACACCAAAACTTAATCTCAGCCCAAAACAGCACTGAAATCACCTCCTTCTCATAGGTCACACTTTTCAGCAAAAACCTGGGCCAGTTCGCACTTTTCAGGCCTAAACCCGCGTCCCAGGTCGTAATTTTTGCCCCAAAAAGTGTGACCCGGCCGTGAGGAAGAGTTAGGGGAAGTTATTGAGATTTCAGGCCCTAATCTGAACTTTGAATCCATAAAAAACAAAGAGTAGGATTAGACCTCTTACCTGCAACTGACGAATCATGATTCCAATGGTCGGTTTGTCCGCTATGATTGCTGCAAGATTTAGGGCCTTCTCTCCTCTCCACATTCACCACAGCTCCATAAGCAAATGAATGATTTTGGAGGGAAAATGCCTTATTAGAAGCAAAACACCTATTTTTTCTTTTGCCAGCTGCAACAAAACTGTAGCCCCGTTTGACAAACCGTCTCCACCATTGGAAAGCTCTCATCGAGCACTCAAATGGGTGTTTGTTATTTTTTATTTTTTTGATACTTCACTAGGACATATTTTTTCCATGAAAGATCCTTTCTTCTCTTCTCAAAATCTAATTTCTTCACTTACAACACTTGTACTAGAGGCACCATTTTGCCTCCTTACTTGTCTTTGTTTGCGTTGATTTTCATCATGAGCTACCCTATTGTACTCATGATTTTACGGTCCCCCATTGGGCCTTCACTTCGTGGCAGCACCATCGAGTCTCCCTTGTCTAGAGCATCCGAGTTAAGTCATCATCAGTCATGGAGTCTATCTCACATCCCTTTTTATCCCACTATAGTCCTCCATCCTTCGTTTCTTGTTCCCTCTCTTGTGTTGCATATTATGGCCTTTAGTCCCATTGTCCCCTATCCCTCATGATATTGTGTCAGTCGCTGCCAAGCCATTCATTTCCTTTATGCTCTAACAAGGGAAGTCATCCATCCACTACTCGGTATCCCTCATTTCATCATCATCATTAGTATCCGTCTGATTCCTTGCTCCACTATTTTCTCTTCTGCCTCAGTTGGGATTCCCTTATTGCCTCACCTATGGTGGACCTGCTTCTGTCGACATCAACTCATTTACTCCAGAAGTCAAGTCTAAGGGGCAGTGTTCCTTGGTTCGAGCTCTTTTCAGCCTGATCATGATCTACACACTTGATGGTTCAGTGATGTAGCAGTAGCTATTGGTGATACCCGGGTGTGTGTGATATGTCTCAACCCTCATGAGGGGGTGGCCCTGTAGGTAGCCCCCCACATACCCAGATGAATTCTTCGTTCCAGCCCTTGATGCAGCTCCTCCTAGTTGATGATATCGACCTCAGTCGCTTGCAGAGCCTCTTTAATTTGCATGTATCAGTCTGATTTCACGAGTGGAGTCGCCAATTGTTAGTATGAATCTTTCGTCATAAAATATCACTTTAGCTATGCATAAAAAATAACCCTAACATCGATTATGGCTGCCAAACATCTTTAAATTTGCAATTAGATGATCCAAATAATACTGCACAAATCCAGATCTAAGCTTAAAAGACATTAAGCGGATAAAATACAATATGGCTCCATGCATCCAATAGACAAGACAAGAACAATGTATTTAAAAGAATGTTTTATATTATATTAAAGAATGGGGCACCTGAGAGGAAAACAAGAAAGGTGTTTTCCGGTTCTCCTCAATGGGATGGGTTCTTGAAAGTCCTCAACATTTCAGATCTTCCTCTCTCTTATTGTGGTAGAAAACCTTCATTGCATTAGATCACATTGGATCTACTCTTGGTCAGCATTTTTGCCTTGTGAGCTCCCATTAGGGCTATTTGTTATGCGTAGATAAAGTGATCTTTTATGACAAAAGATTCATACTAACATCAATATCAAACTCCACACATTCAATCAGGACTAGTTCCATTAGTAAGATTAATTTCTCTACCTGCTAAGTTACTTTATCTAGAATATATACCTTATATCCTGAAGTTTGAATTGTCTTTATTTAAATCCAAATCTAAAAATTCTTTATCCAATATAGTAATTGATCCTCTAAGATTATCTCGGTTAAATTCTTTGTCCGAATTAGACTTAAGTCCTTTGAAATTTTGGTTTTTCGAATAAATTAATCCCAAGTCTGAACTTGGAATTAAGGAGTGGATTCAATTTTACCATCTGGAAGAAGTTTTTGTTTAATTTTAACCTTAAACTTATTCAATTGTAGCATATTCATCTACACCTTCTACATCATCATACATACTTGCCACTTTAGTACCAACAACTTCAACTCCTTTACCTATTCAACCCATCCCTCTTGTTATCAATCCAGTATTCCATTCAGTAGGAATTATGGAAAGATTTTTCCCACTCATCTTACCAACCCAATTGCATGACTTACCTCAAGGATATGGTCAAAGTGTTCCCCTCTTTGATGAAAAATATGAAATAAATACCCATCAGCACATGGCCAAAATCACAACCTTCATAGATCTTGAGGAGTTAGATGCAGATTTTGCCAAGATGTGAATCATCACAAATAATTTTCCTGGTGAAGTTAAAGTTTGGTTTCGTGCCTTAGCAGCTAATTCTATTAGGAATCTTGTTGAACTAACTGATGCTTTCTTAACCAGATGGGATGAGAAGAAAAACCCTTTACAAATCCTTGCTAAGTATGACTCCCTAAAGAAAAATCCTACTGAATCAGTGCCTGATTATAATTCCTGATACCTCAGAATCTATAACTCCATCCCAAATTAAATGAAACCATCTCCTAGTTTATCCCAATGCTTTTGACCCTGATATGGCCTATGCATTGAGAGAAATAAATCCCACTACTATAGAAGAGATGATCATAAATTCAGTATCCACTTCATCTGACACTAAATTTGATGCTTTACTTAGAACCATGAAAATAATGGTTGATAAAATGTCTATTTCATATAGACAAATGGAGCCACAAATCAGAAATCTGAACTTTCGAGGCCAACAGTAGTAGCCTCAGTTTTCGATAAAGCAGAGAGAGAAAAGAGTTCCCAAAACACTGCAAAAATAGCCAATTAGGACACCACTACAATAGAACTATTCTCAGAGTGATGAAAAAGAAGAGCCAACAATAGAGGAGATCCTTCTTTTCACAGCCGATGGTCAACCTATATTCTCACCGAGGATGAATAATATGTGGAAAAAATAATTTCACCTAGTGATAAAGACTTCATATTGGAAAATGACCATGAGTTAGAAGTTTAATCTAATGATTATCAGAGAGGATACCTGAATTCATTGATTCCCAAGCAAAGACAGTACTCCCTGAGGACTCGTGATGTTCCAATCAATCCACCTCCCAAGGAAGACGGTTTAGCAAAAAGAAGTGCCACAAAAGAAAGTTTATCAAGTCAATCAAAATAAAGGTAAAGAGATTATAGCTCCAAATTAGAACAAAATCAATCTACCTTCTAAAAGTGCACTTGTCAAAGCAAAAGATATTTAGAGTTCACCGAGAGATCATGTTGAGAAAAGGGATATTGTCATAAAATAGGTAGACAGAACTATACCTTTTAATTTAGAGTTAGAAATTTCAAATTTAAAGGTATCTATTCCTCTTAAATTTTTTTTTAAAGTTGATAAATATAAATCCCATGTAGTCAAAACCTTGAAATTTTACCCTTTATCCGACATGGTTAATATAGAGGATGATCAACCTGACTTAATATTTTCTCCTGCAATTGATGGTAAATCTAAAGATAGTGAGGTCCCACCATTTTACTTGAGTCTCAAAGTCCATCAGTGCATCCTTCATAACACCATGTTATACTCTGGTGCCTCACAAAACCTCATGCCCAAATCCATCATGGAGAATTTTTTCCTTGACATAACCCATCCATATCATTATTTATATTCTTTTGATTCTAGTTGTGTCTGTTGTTTGGGTCTAGTCAAAGATCTAACTGTCTCTCTAGAGTAGATCCAAGCCAAAAATATCCTTATGGACGTGGTAGTTGCTGACATTCCTCCACGTTTTGGTATGTTGTTACCAAGATCCCGGGGGACGAAATTGAGAGGTACACTACAGTTGAAATTTTCCTACGCAACAATTCCTATCTTCCATCAAATGAGAAAACTATATCGTGAGAATAAAATGAAATACGTGATCAAAAACAAGGAAAGGCCTAATAATCATCCTATCAACGCTATACATACAGACTTAGAGTACTTCATATTGTATAAGGATTATGGATTAAATGATGTAGATTGTCAATTAGTAGAAATAGAAGATGTTTTTGAGATTTAAGATTTCCTTAGAACAGTGTTAGAAAAGAGAAAGAAAATATGCCTACTATATCTGAACAACCATCATAGAAGGTAGATGAAAGTTTAGAACAACATAAAGAATCAAATCAGAAAATTGTGTCAAATCAGAGTCAAGAGTTTTAGCACCTTGAGGAAGAAGATGGTATTTGGAGTATCAACTTTGATTGTTCCATTGGCAAAGATGGGGTGGGAATTGGTTTATGGATTCGTGTCCCATTTCAATAGAAAAATAAAGTCCCAAATAATGTTAGGCTATGTTCCTACAAATTATCATTCGATTGCACGAACAATGAGGCTGAATATGAGGCACTCATTACTAGTCTAAAAATTTTGAAAAAATTGGGAGCTAGAAGAATTGTAGCCTACGGTGATTCAGAGATGGTAATTGAACAAATCAAAGTTGATTATCAAGCTAATCACCCAAGGATGAGGCAATATAGGAATGAAACACTTGACAGTTTGAGAATTCTTTCAGAATATACACTTTAAGTAGTACCAAGGTTGAAAAAGTTGATGGATGATTCATTAGCCATTGCTGCAAGTAATTTAAGATATACAATTTTTTCTAATAAAAAAATTTAGTCTCATATAAAGCACAGGCCCTCCATTCCTGATAACTTAAAATTTTTGCAAGTATTCTGGGACAATAAATAGGTGAACAATTTCCTTCAAAGCGAAGGTGAGTTTGAGAATTTTTCTATGGACTGAGTGTACGACAAGGATGACCAATTCATTGAGACGAATCAGATTGACATACTTTAGCTGAAGGAAAATAACATTCCAAAAGGTCTCATACCTTTAGAAGAATGATTTGATCAAGATGACATGGTAAGAAAACCTACTTTGGTCCCCACAAAAAAAGGCACAGAATATGTTAATATTGGAACAGTGGAGCAGCCAAAGTTCATCAAGATTTCAAATTATTTTCCTCCAGAGGTAAAGCCTGAATATTTTGATTCTTTTACTAATTTTTCTGATGTGTTTTCTTAGGATTACTCAGATCTAAAGGCGTACAATAAATATATCATTCAACATACTATCCCGATAAAGCTAGACCAAAATCATTTTAGGCAGAAGCTCAGGAGAATAAACCCAAAGTTGTTTCCATCCATTGAGAAGGAGGCAAACAAGCTCTATAAGGCAGTAATTATTGTTCCAGTTAGATTTTTTGATTGGATCTCTAATTTTGTTCCAGTGTAGAAAAAGACCGATGAAATCCGACTATGTATAGATTTCAGAAATCTAAACAAAGTGTCGTTGAAAGATAATTACCCATTGCCCAAAATGGACCACATACTTCAGTGAGATAGTAGGAGGCATCAGGATGTCATTTCTGAATGGTTACTCTTGGTACAATCATATCATTGTGCATGAATATGACCAAGATAAGACAACATTCACTACACCATGGGGTACCTTTAAATATGCCAATGTAATATTCCCAATTGGAAATAGCAGCAATACAAATCATAATAATGTAAAACACATAAAATATGAATATGAAATAAGAGAGGTCGATATGCAGCCATCATTTTATTAATATATCAACATAAATATACAAAAATATCATGACGCACAAGCCACTCAAGCAATGGGAACAAGCCTCCAATGATCAAAACAATCATCACATGAGTTGCTACAAGTATATAGAATGTTGGAGAGCAGTGAAAATGATGTTTATATCAGTGTAGTTGCTACTATAAACATACACAAATGGAATATGGCTGAAAGAAACAAAATAAATGCCCAGAAAAGAAGATGTGGGCTCTAATACAAGATTTCTAGACAACCCAAAAAATATTGCTAGAAATACCAAGAAATATATAATGTGACAAATAACCCTAGGGTTGAGATGTCACTGAAACTGAATCTGAAAAGAATGAGGCTATGAAATATCTAAAATTATGATGTCCTCCTCCAATAGTATTTCTAAATAGAAGGATGATCCTCTACTCGGAATTAGACCCTCCTGATGAGCTCAATGAACCCTCCCAACAATTTCCTCCAAAAATAATGCAGTTCATAATTGTGATTGCACTGTGAGGGATGGTAGATGGTTGGCCTGATGCCAAAGGTGTGAAAATATGCCCAGGATCCCTCCTTGCAGATCCTCCAATAGATAGGCTATCTCTCCACTGAAAAACAAGCCCAGAAATAGCTCTATGTGATCCTCCTTTGCTGCACCTTGCAACACAACCCAGCTCTAAACAAAAACAGTGTTGTAGCTAAAGGAGGTAGCTTGGAAAAAATGTTGGAATGAGGAAATGTAGCTCAATAATATATCCTTCCCTGATGATGAGGTAGGGATTCCTGATCAGGAACACCCTTGTGCTAAACAACACATCAACCCTGCTAAACAACAAGAGGAAGCAAAAGTATAAACATACCACTCAATTAGGTCATTTCCTTCATGAGATCCATCTCCCTCCAAAACTGCGTTATTCCTCAATTAATCTATACTCCTCCATGAAAGCAATGTTGGCTTGGTCAAAGTTGACTAAATGAACATGGTCCAAACCCTGTTCACACTTGGAGGTGCTTTATTTAGCTGCTAAAAAGGTCTCCTTTCACACTTGAAGTTTTTTTATTGCTGCTTAGGAGACTTATGGGCCTTCATACCCATTTATTCATATACCTAGTGATAAAACAAACCATAATATTCCATTTATCTTAGAGCTAAATTTTTGGAATATTACAGTCCTCCTGTAATATTCCCATTTTAGCTCATAGCTAAATGGAATATTATTTTTTTTCTTTTATCACCTAGCAGCTAAATAAATGGGTAAGGAGGCCCATGCTTATGGAAAACATGAATAAAATCCCTCATAATGTGGAAGGGATAATCAGATTAGCTTTATTTTTCACCCGCAAGTGTGAAAAGGGGAAAATGCATGGAGACAAGGTCAAGTTTGACCAAGTCAACAACGCTGCCATAGGAGGAGTTGATCACTTTAGAAGATAGTGTAGTGTGAATGAGGAAGAGGATATTTGGTGGAGTAAACCCTAATGAGTGGGACCCATGGAGAGAGAGCTTTCACTTGTTTAAAATGAGGGCAAGGCAGCCATTGTTATTCAAGAATTAGATTATTGATTTCATTGTCTATGCAGACATTGTGCGTTCTTTTGTTGTTTAGCAAAGTCATCGGGGGAATTCCTGTTTAGGATTTATTCACCTTCTTGAGAGGCCTATTGAGGGATTTTTCTTCATTCTCCACATTTCTTGGCTCAAGGCCAAAGCATCCTCCTTTAGCTACAATGTAGTTTCTATTGAGAACTGTATTGTGTTGTAGGGTGTTGCAGTGGAGGACTCCACAACACCATTTCCTTGGCTGATCTTTCATAGGAGGGAGCTTCAATTCCTCTGGGAGGTCAGTGAGGGATATTTTGGAGCTGATTTCAGATCATTGGCATCAGGCCAAGCACTTCCCTTCACCAAGATCATAGTCCCTTCTCTGGACTGTGTTATTTTGGAGTGCAATTGCAGTGGGGACTTGCTCCACTATTTTGGAGGGTGAGATATTCAGGGATTGGATGAACCTTTCACTTGAGATATCCTTTGGATGAGATTCAGCCATTATTTTTAGTATCATCAGCTATCTTCATCCACATCTATTTTCTGAGTTGTAGCTACTGCCCAGCAACTCCATCATTTCTACAAATTTTCCATTTTGTATGTTTTTCAGCCAATCCTTCTAAGGATTGTGCAGTATTGTTCCTAGGGGTTGAGATCTTGCTCCTCCTATTGTATTTTAGCCAAATATTGTCATATTTGTGTATTGACACTATTTTGCAGCAGTTCTCCTTCTTAAACTATGCAGTCATGGCCAGGGCTTCTTTTGTATAGCAGCATTTTCCATCTATGATGTATATGTTCTATTGAGAGAGGCATTGTTTCCTCAGGCATTTGTATACAATGTTGTTGCTATAATATAACGTAATGGTTATGTGGCTCTTTTATAATTCTTGTATTAATGCATTCACTGATATTTTCCAACTCATGTTTATGTATTTTTGATATCCACATTAGTAATATCTTGAGATATTCCCAATAGTGTAGTTATTCCTAATTTGGAATATTACAGTGGTATGAAAGCATGATCTCTAGCTCAGCCTGTGAGTCTCAGCCAAAGAATATCAATATGATGAAGAATATGAGTTTACTCTCATCTATTTCCAGATCCATAAGAGACCTTTCCAAGGAGGTCAAGAAGATGGAAGAAGGAGAAGAGGAAGGACCATGCACTTCCTACTCTCACAGAGAAGAAGACCAGAAGCATGAAGAACACTTGAAATTCGAAACTCTGAGTGAATACTTTGCTGAATACCAAGCCAAACCTAGAGCCTTCAAGGAGACTCTAGCTTTGCCACAATTTATTCAGTATGAAGAAGAAAGAAGACCCCACTGCTTCAGGATGATGAGAGGCAATAGATTTCTAGTGTTAACATTTGATGGATCACTCACATGTGCAGCAGAGGTTTGGGTGAAGAAGCTAGCGGCTTTCTTCCTTCTACATCCTGTAGTAGACAAAGAGGTTGTACAAGTTTCGGTGCTGCACCTGGAAGGTGAAGCAAGTACTTGGTGGATCAATCATTCAAGCCATACAAGGGTTTCTACTCTTGTTGAGTTTTCTTAGAGATTGATCAAAAAGTTTGGCCAGAAGAGGGAGGAGTCATCACCACCAGTTGAGGAGGCATGTACCATCACTGTTGAGACCATGGAGGAGGAGCCTTCATCTTCAACAGTTTGGGAGGCCAACACTTATGAGGAGGAAACTCTTGCAACTTTGCAAGGAGCTTCCACATTTCACCAAGGTATGGTTAAAAATCCATCTCTTGTCATTTCATCAAAAACTTTGGATGGGTCTATATCATTGCATGCAGTTGATCTAGAGTAGTAGAATAGCAGTATGTTGGGCAATGATGGAGAAATGAGGAATCATTCCTCATGTGAGCATTCAAAGGGAAAGAGTAGACATCTGGAGATAAGAAACTCTTTCTCCTCTCTATATGACACTCTCTCAATGAGCATGCCATAGCTCGAAGAGAGACTTCTACTAGTATTAGTTCCAAGGCCTCTTGGGTTTTGGAGGACCATGCATGAGGAGGAGATCTCCTAGAGAGATTTCAATGGAGGTGCACTCCCACACATCATGGAGTGCAAGTATCTTCAGCAATTTCAGGAGGTTCTTCCCTTCTCATAGGAATAGATAATATATGGAGGACATCTTCGAATGGATAACATATCTCATGGTTGTGTTGGAAATTTCTTGAGCCATGCACATCATGATGGGAGTTTTTTTTCTACCACCTATTTGGATCCTCATAGGGTCAAATTGATACTCGCGAAGATTGCATTTCAAGATCCCATGAAATGCAGGAATCTGATTTGGGATGATGGTAGCCCTCATGGGAGGAGTACTAAGACGAAGGGTGGAAGAAGACATCCACAATCGGTTGAGTGGATGTGGATGGTGAGAAAGAAGCTGGTAAGCTACTTCCAGATTTATGATACCGGGTAACAGGAGGCTTGGCTGCGCTGGTTACTCTTGAAGGACTTTGGCCATCGCTTGGCACACACTCTTTCCAAGGGTATTAGGTTGGAGAAGATGTGGCAGGATGCTGGCATCATGGAGCAGCAAAGAGTATGGATGCATAGTAATGATGCAACATTCATATCATTCGCTATGTCTTCATCACATGTCTTGTATGATGAAAGCATGAGGAAGCAGAAAGAACTTTTGTTTCTTGTGTTGTTATTCAGAGAGAAAGGATAAATTTTCTCTCATTTATTGTATGATGTTGTAGAAGTAGTGTTGGCTTTAGTGGTCCTAACCTAGGATCGGTGTGCAAGGTTTGCCAACAAACCCCTATACTACTGGCCCTTTCGGCAGTGACCTACTTTTGAAGTTCACAGTCTCACCCGAAGTAGTTTGGGTGGGTCCTGGAACTAGGTTTCCGCACCCTGAGAAAGGAAGGGTAAGGCAAGCAGGGCTGCATTCTGTTCAGATTACCTTGGTTCTTTGCAGGGTTAAGTATATATCTATTTGCATCCATGTGCACCGGATCTACAATTATATTCTTATTATATCATCAACATAATAGTAAATAAACAGAACATAACAGATCTAGATCTAATAGCTCAGTACACATACCTTTCGCAACTTAAAGAAAGAAAATACATAATACAGAAATTATCAGAAATTCACATAACAAAACTCACATATTCAGATCTCTAAAAATCCTTCGCATTCATTCATTAATCAACCTTTCCTTACAATTCCCTTCCCAACCTGTGTACACAGCAACAGGGTCCACACACAACTGGACTAGGAGCTCTGCGCACACAGCCAATAGGAGTCCGTTCTCCAAAAACCAAAACAGATATCTTAAACAACATATCGCATCAATAGCTCATCAATTCCTATCCTTTACAATCCAAAATGCATCTCTATTTATAACAATCTAGCCTCAACGTTCCTATGGTCTGCAGCCCATGGTTTTCGAACCCCTAGTTTACCCTTCGACCCATTACAATGCATTCGGGGCTTTGAACCACCCCAAAAACCCTGTGCTATATTAAATATAATCAAAATTAACCAAAATTGACCAATTTCGCAGCTTTTTAGAAGACCTCGTTTCAACAGTCCCCCAACACAATCTTGTGACTCATCCTGAGTCACTGCACTGGTGCGACATCTATTCGTGTGTGCAAGGTAGCCAAACTATGGAAAAGTGGAGGGAGTACGTCATGAATTTGGGCCACAGTGTGTTGCGCAATGTTGACCAGCGCTAGAGAAGCAAGCCCATCTACATACACAACAACTTGTTCAAACAGCCGGTGGAGATGTGCGATGGTAGAATGAGCATCGTGTGCAAGTTGTAGTGCAGTATCAAACCAAGGCTTCAACCATTTTTGAACAAACTTCTTGGAGTGGAGAAGGTCCTCAATCTTGTCCATGGCAGCTAGGCATTGCGCGGAGACGGGGGAAGGTGTGGAGGCCTAGACTTGCTCTAGAATAGCTTCTGCCTGTTATAATTCTTGTTGGACATGCTGAAGCGTGGGATGTTGTTGTACTGCCATCCATAGCTGCGTGGCCATTTTGGCCAATTGGATTCCCTACGCTAGTTGCTACTGAATAATACACATATCATCAGTGAGCACGACAATCTTCTGGGCTCGTTCTTCTCGAGGCATGTCATACTGTTGTCACCTGTCTCAGTCACAGCGGTTAACTTCTCGCAACACTCTGAAAGATAGTCCTTGCAATTATGTACTAGGTAGTTGTGCTAAGTCTACTTGAACGTCCCCAGCAATTGGGTCAGAAGTACGAACTATGGTAGTGCAAGGGAGTAGACATAAGTTTATTCTAGAAGGTTGTGTTCATAAATGGCAAAGAAGTCGCAGCAGGTCCGGGTACCGCAGTGTTCCTGCAGGGTGTGGTTCGCAGATAATCCCTTCTGCCAAAAGCCCATGTGCACTCCTATTACTGCACTCGGCATCCCTTGGTCCTCTTAGTAGTTCCTTTGGCGGGTTGGGGTCCATCCTTTTGACAGAGAGACGAGCATTACAGAGAGTATGGATGGCCACAAAAAATGAGAACGCAGATAGCCAAAGCCTATGACAGGGTGAACAAATAGCCTAGAGCGAAGCTGTCCACCCATCCACACCCCTCTGGAACTATTAATTGGTGAGGGAGCTCATTTGTGGCATGTACCCTTAATTCTGTAGATCGTTCTTTTCATTAATTGCTCTGTTGATAGCCTACCACCTATTTTTCCTACTTACGGAGGTCTTTTCTTAGGAACTCGGGACATGCCGGTGGTTATCCTTCATGCCCTAGGTTGTGTCCATTAGTTGTCAGACCACAGATGATGCTTGTATGTCACTGGAGTGAGGGTCAAGGAGAGGTGTATCTGCAAGTTGGTTAGCAGTCTTTTCGAGGCCTTCATTTCACTCATGGGTAGGGCGTCCCAATTTGATATGGCTATGTCATATGTCTTGATGTCATTTATTATTTGAGATTTTTTCTCATTTGTAGACAGGTCTATAATCCTACGCATGCTGAGGGATGTGCTACCCTGGTAATTCTATTTGGGCAAGGTTCGATTGCACTCTTGATTGTTGCTCCGTAGCAGGTATCTGCATGGGTCAACTATTCTCGGAGCCCATCTGGCCACAGGGGTCCCTATGCATAGGATCACCCTACTCCAATATTTCTCTTGAGTGAAGAATACCAGTCCGTGCATAGGTGTTTCACATAGCGTTAGCAGTACTTCTTCTGGCCTATGGTCCATACGACTCTTCAGTTCATCATGCTGTTGATCTTTGCCTTCATCCTTTTGGCAGGGTGAGGTTCTTTCTGTGACAGAAATGTGATGGAAATTCCTCATGGTCCGAAGGCTTCGCAACAATGAAACCTCATGCAACCGACCTTTCCAACTCTCCAGCTCTTCATCGGGGTCGAAAAAACATTCACTCCCCTTTTCCCAACAGAGCATTCCTTCATCTGTGGGGTTAACCCGATCTTCGTGCTATGCAGTTATCTTATAAATGTGATCCAATTCCTCCTTCTCACAAGCTGGCTCTGTGTACTGCACACCTTCTACTGGGTCTTGTGGTACTATGACACACATACCTTTTTTTTCAAATACCATGCTGTGTTTCTTCAGATTTATAACACCTCCCATGTCTATTGCCTAGTCTAGTCCAAGGAGCGCAGGGTAGGGGCCTGCATCTTCGACTATTTCTATTACTTCAAAATTAGCTAGGGCCCGTACCCTTGTGATGTACACTGTGAATTTTGGTAATCTACCCAAATGGATGATCTTTTGCTAATTTTCCATTCGTAGCTGAATAGTGGACCATTCCAACTTTGGTTCTCCCATTTGTTGCCATGTTTGTTTTGGTAAGAAATTTGCATCCGAACCGAGATCTAAGATAACTTGATCCATCTCATAGTCTCCGATCTGCGCAGTGAATCACATCTCTCTCCTGGTGTGATTCTTATAGCTGTACAGCTTGTGTACATCCTTTCTCTCAGGGATCCAATTGGGTTGAGCTACGTACATATTCAATAATGCTAGGAGATTTTCTACCAACTGCGGACTCCTTAGTAACTTCAGACATGCTTTTAATAAGGGCTCAACTCCTTCTTCTATCTAAGGCTTCGTGGAGGCTGCCAATGATGCTTGTTTGTTGAAATACACCCCTTCCCAAGAGGCAGGTCCCGCCTCAGCTCCCGGGGTGACTAACCCACTATGTGGAATGACCTTTACACTAGGATCTACATGTCTTAGCTCAGTTTTAACTCTTTGTACATTCTGTGTTGGGGTAGGCTGCTTTTCCTGCATCTTAGCTATCAAAATAGGGCAGTCTTATACCTCATGATCTAGCTGTCTGCAATACTTACATGATGGCCTAGTGGGATTAGGGAATTCTCTGGCAAAGTGCCCTATTTCCCCATAGTTATAATAGATTAGCTGTCCCCATCCTCAACCTGCGCTACCTCCCTGACCTCCTCTGCCTCGGGCCGGTGATCCTCCAAAGTGCACAATGAGTCATGGTGACACAGGGTCTGATTGTACCCGATATAAGTTCCCACGATCCATCATTAGGTCATACGTGCGACAGTTCTGCTCATCATGTCCCACTGATCAGCAGAATCGGCACCATTGTTGCCTTAGTTCTGGGACATACACACCTAGCCGAGGGTAATGGTTTGTATCATGTAGTCTTGCTACCCAGAAATCATCACACCAAATCGCAGAGCCGCTTGATCCTGGTCACAACAAGACAGATTCTCTATTTTCCCTTGGGCATATCGGACTAGGTCCTCCTGCTTGCATATAATTGGTTAGCAGAGGACACTGATCCTTCATATGGCCAGACACCCACCATTAAATGCACCAAAGGTCTGCGCAGATGCCTTTTCATTGTTCTTTTCGCAGGCTCTGTATTTCCATATGCATAGCCCCAAGTTGTTCCTGGATTTGTTGTACCCCTACCAACGTATCCTCCCTGGGTGCAGCTTCTAATTTCTTAACAACTTCCACAACTTTCTCCTGCGATTCAAAGGTCTGATGACTCATCGGAGTGCACAGGTGGGGTAACAACATAGCGATGAACCACTCTGTATGTTGTTTATCATCATAGTCGAACCCTCCTTCCCTAATTTCATTCTTCAGTCATTGATCAGCCTCCCATACTAACTTAGACGCACCTTGTTTGAAGTCTTTTACTTCCGCTACCAACTGGGAATAAGATTTTGGCTTCTGGAATTGTTGCTTTAGAGAATATTTGATATCTTGAATGGAGGTTATCCCATTATATGCAATGTATCGCATATACCAGTCCAAAGCTCTGTCTTTGAATGCTAAAGATAGTTGCACCCTCTTTATCGTGTCGCTTGCCACATTCTGCGTAGTCCAGATAGAGTTTTCCACAAACCAAAATAATTCCATATCTTATTCTCCTATTCCTTTGAAGGTAGGTAGTTTCAGGTGCGCAACCATATCACCATCTAGGGGTGGTGGTGGTATAGACGAATTCTTACCTTTGTGTGGCCTAGGCGGAAATGTACCTAGGGGATCTTGTGCAGCTGGTTCCTGCAACGGATTGTAGGTGACTCTCTCTCCGTCAATTTTGGTTTGATAGTATTTTCCACTGCATGTTGTGCTTCCATCTAGATCCAAGGTCATTCAGTCAGTATGACTACACAAGATGTTCTTTTCGTACAGTAACTTCTTGATCAACAACAGTAATATCCTTAGGAATTTTCCTTGGAATCCCTTGAAGAATTGTCATTCAGCCTCAGAGTATGATACAAACTGATCAATGGAAAATTCTGTCACAAATCCTCCCAGCACACTATCCATCCAGTGATCCACCATACGTGTAATAGTATTATTAGTTTTCTTAAGTTGATCGAGCAATTTTAGGGTCCACAGAGTGACCCATTCATCCTTCTAGCACTTCTGGAATTCCACCAGTCTGGGCAGCCACTCTTGGAGTTCAATCACAAAGGTTACAAAAAATAGTTCATAGCTCTCAGTAAGGATGTACCTATTTTTCCACTTTCCCACCCTTAACTTCTCACTATGATTTTCTTTTACTGTAAATTTTTGGATCTTTCTTTTGAACCAATATTTGATCTCTTTTGTTTCAGGTTTCTAGTATTCTCTTGTCATTACCTGATTCCTTTCTCAGACTTCTTCCGATCCCGGTAATGGAAACATTTGTTGGCTTGAGGGGTCCTGACCCAGCTTCGGTGTGAAAATTACCTTACATTGACCCTATACTACTGGCCCTTTCGGCAGTGACCTACTTTTGAAGTTCACAGTCTCACCCGAAGTAGTTTGGGTGGGTCCTGGAACTAGGTTTCCGCACCCTGAGAAAGGAAGGGTAAGGCAAGCAGGGCTGCATTCTGTTCAGATTACCTTGGTTCTTTGCAGGGTTAAGTATATATCTATTTGCATCCATGTGCACCGGATCTACAATTATATTCTTATTATATCATCAACATAATAGTAAATAAACAGAACATAACAGATCTAGATCTAATAGCTCAGTACACATACCTTTCGCAACTTAAAGAAAGAAAATACATAATACAGAAATTATCAGAAATTCACATAACAAAACTCACATATTCAGATCTCTAAAAATCCTTCGCATTCATTCATTAATCAACCTTTCCTTATGAATTATTGACCTACTTTTGCAGTGGTGATTATGGGCTGAACTAGGACCTCCGCACCACGACCACAGGGTCTATTCCCCAAAACCCAAACAGATAGCTTAAACAATAGTTGCATCTAATGTCTCAATTCCATCTTTTACGTCCAAAAATTCATCTCTATTTTAAAAATCTACTTCTGAGCATACAAGGTCCATGACCCATGGTTTTAGGACACTTAGTTCTGCTTGACCCAATTACAAGTATGAGACTTGTCCACACCCAAAGCCTATTCTGTCTTAAATATAGTAAAACTAACAAGAAAGTATTGACTAGTTTCACGACTTGATAAGGTGACCTGTTCAAAGAAGTTAGGAGATAGCTAACATGGCAGGTGCAAAGGGGATACTCCTTGGCCTTTGATGATCAGGAACTACTTCCACCTTGGGAGAGATTCCGCATTTGTAGCAGCACTGTTGTAGGGTTGCCCATTTATGTTGAGGAGGTTGAGGGCAACAGTGCTGAACCACATGGATATTATCTAGTACCTCATGTAGATGGAGGAGGGGATATTGCTCCAAGGAGAAGGACTCTTGCATCCTTGCAAGGAAGTCCCCAGGATCATATGTGGAATCAGAGCACATTTCATCATCTTGTGGCCATTGTTGAGAAGGTGTGGCACCTTGGGGAAATAAGGAGGAGTTAGGGAGAAGACCCAGCATCATGAGATGAGGGGTACACATCCCTATTTATTTCTGGAGGTTGATGCACCTAAGAAGGTGATTGGATTGTGTAGTGGAAGCATGGAGAGTTTTCTCCATTCATTTATTCAGTCATATCTTGTTGAGGATGTCTCATTGCATGTAGACATTTTTCTGGGGAGACCACTAGATCAGCAGAGGAGGAGGGATGCTTCACCAGTTGAGGCACCACTCAGTGATTTCAGAGGAGTGGAAACCTTGGGAGATAACTTCACAGTGCTGAGAGTCTTGGGTAGACTCAAGGAGGAGAGAGCGATTCTCTCAACATCATTTTCACCCACTCTCATTTCAGATTCTGCGTTGTGGCAGAAGCAGCAAGGGAAGGATAGCAGCCTTCCAACTTGCATCTTTGGCATGGGAGATGTCAAAGAAGAAGATGACCATATGACAGATTTCCTTCATGAGGAATCATTAGTGCTGTCATTATGGAGGATAGATCCATGTTGGAGCTCTGGGTTGTTGGTGGAGTATTCCCAGGAACATCTTGCTTGCATGATATTGACATATCAGCATATGATGAGATGCATAGATCATGTGTAGATGGAGGAAATACATAACTCTTTGGAGGAGTTGGCACAGCCACCTCTTTTCTCTTTGAGGATGAGAGGGGACTCATTTTTTAGCCACTCCATTTGCATGAGAAAAACTTATAGTAAGGGTATTGTTTATTTGCATGATAATTTTTATATTCATCCCTTAACCATATATGTACCAAATGTTGCTCCAAGAAGGAGCATTCTTCTCTCTAGACCCCGTGGTCTACTTGAGGCCATAAGCACTATTAGTGACCACTCCCTAGGAATATTTGGGGAGGAAATTTATTTTGGAGGAATACTCACCTTGCATCATACATAATTCACTTTCTCCATACATTTGAGGAGAGTAGGACAGCAAGCAAGTGGTTTAGAAGCCACACGTTTTGTCATACTATTTTACAGTTGAGGGTCAAACTACATTGGTTACAATTGAGGGACCATTTTCCTTCTCCCTTGCTACACATGATAGCAAGCATGGTTCTCATTATGGTTCATTATGCTTTTGTTTTCTTTATGTTTTTTGAGAGCATGATTGGGGGAATGACACATTAGTTGGATGTGTCCCTTGGGGGAGAGATCTCCCACATTATTTCCATTGCATGTTCTAATGGGAACATGAGAGGAAATGTGGCCACTACAACAAAACATTTGTTTCCATTTTAGGTGAGCCATATGATTTATTGGATGCCATATGATGCTGACTTCCAGCTCATCACATATGAGATGATTTGGTATAGCATGTTTCATAATGCTGGAGAAGAGATCCTTGGAGGTCTAGTCTTCATCTTTCCACTTGATGGAAACATTATTGCAGCCCAAGATCAGAACATACTCTGCACTAATCCTAAGTGGAGAGGAGGATAGCATGGGGTAGGCTATTTTTTCTACCAAGATCAGATTTTCAGCCCACCTATATTGTAGGAGCCAAAGGTGGAAGGTGATTGTCAGAATTTTCCATGTTGGGAGGTAACTCATTTTGTATGGATGATTGCTTGGGGGATGGAGGATCCACATGGGGAAGATGTTCCTCAACATATTTCAGACTCCATGCCTTGAGTGGAGACTTTCCATTTCTATCCTTGTAGTTTCTTGAGGACAAGCAACATTTGGGAGGGGAGGACTGTAATATTCCCATTTTAGCTCATAGCTAAATGAAATATTAAAATTTTTCTTTTATCACCTAGAAGCTAAACAAATCGGTAAGGAGGCCCATGCTTATGGAAAACATGAATAAAATACCTCATAATGTGGAAGGGATAATCAGAGTAGCTTTATTTTGCACCCTCAAGTATGAAAAGGGGCAAATGCATGGAGACAAGGTCAAGTTTGACCATGTCAACAACGCTGCCATAGGAGGAGTGGATCACTTTAGAAGACATCGCAGTGTGAATTAGGAAGAGGATATTTGGTGGAGGAAACCATAATGAGTACGACCCATGGAGAGAGAGCTTCCACTTGTTTAAAAGGAGGGCAAGGCAGCCATTGTTATTCATGAATTCGATTATTAATTTCATTGTCTATGCAGACATTGTGCATTCTTTTGCTGTTTAGAAAATTTTCCGGTGGAATTACTGTTTAGGATTTATTCATCATCCTGAGAGGCCTCTTGAGGGATTTTTATTCATTATCCACATTTCTTTTCTCAACTCCAAATCATCCTCCTTCAGCTACAACACAATTTCTGTTGAGAGCTGGGTTGTGTTGTAGGGTGTTGCAGTGGAGGACTCCACAACACCATTTCCTTGGCTCATCATTCAGAGGAGTGAGCTTCTATTCCTCTTGGAGGTTAGTGAAGGATATTATATATCTGATTTCAGATCACTGGCATCATTCCAAGAACTTCCCTTCACCAACAACACAATCCCTTCTCTTGACTACGTTATTTTGGAGTGCAATTGCAGTGGGGACTTGCTCCATTATTTTCGAGGGTGAGATATTTAGGGATTGGATCATCCTTTTACCTGTCAGATCCTTTGGATGAGATTCATCCATCATTTGCATCATCATCATCTTTCTTCATCCACATCTATTTTCTGAGTTGCAGCTACTGCCCAGCAACTTCGACATTTCTGCAGATTTTCCATTTTGTATGTTTTTCAGCCAATCCTTCTAAGGATTGTACATTATTGTTCCCAGGGGTTGAGATATTTCTCCCCCTATTGTATTTGAGGCACATATTGTCATATTTGTGTATTGAAACTATTTTTTAGTAGTTATCCTTCTTAGACTGCGCAGTAATGGCTAGGGCTTCTTCTGTATAGCAACATTTTCCATCTATCATGTATATGTTTTATTGAGAGAGGCATTGTTTCCTCAGGAATTTGTATACATTTTTGCTACTAAAATCTAATGTAATGGTTATGTGGATATTTCGGAGTTCTTG
Organism: Pinus albicaulis; assembly: GCA_034641835.2. NCBI lineage: Eukaryota > Viridiplantae > Streptophyta > Pinopsida > Pinales > Pinaceae > Pinus > Pinus albicaulis. The sequence goes on along the minus strand of CM076579.1, from coordinate 440,385,267 downwards.
TATTAACGCATTCACTAAAATTTTCCATCTCATGTTTATGTATTGTGGATCTCCACATTGGTAATATATTGAGATATTCCCAATAGTGTAGTTGTTCCTAATTTGGAATATCACACCTCCCCTCCAAAATTTTGCTTGTCCTCAAGAAACTGTATAAGGAGAGAAAAATTCCTCCCCTCCTCCTCTTGTGGCCTCCTCATCAATAGTCCCCACCACTGCTCACAATAATCTGCAATAAATCTTCCCTCCAATGTTTCCTTCCAAGTATGCAAAATCAAATGGCTCACATCATGAAAAGGTGGAAGGTGTAAGTGGAAACCTTCTTGATATCCAATGGCCTCCTCAAGGTAGGAGTTGTGAAAATCATAGGGGATCTCATTCCAAATGATAAAATCCCAAACCCATGCTATCATCTAAATGAAAAGAGCCATTCTAGGTAGCTCATCAAAGAAATCATCAACCCCTGTTTATGCAATGTATTGGGGTTGCATGGAGAGATTAGATTTTTCCACCCAAGTTTCTCTCTCCATTTACGGTAAGTATGAGGCTATTGGTAATATTGGGCTGAAATTACATGGCCTCAACAAATGGCCCAAGTTACCCCACCAAAAAAATCAGCCATGAAGTGCCTCCTCCAAGAACTCAAGTTCTCCAAATGGCTCCTCCCACATGAAGAAAAGAGATGTAGTATGGAAATCATGGTTTGCCCATTTTTTCTCCCGAAACATATAACATGTATAGTAGGGAGAATCATACTCCCAATGGGCACCCTCAACTGTTGTGCCAATCTCCCAAAAAAGTTCCTATAAATATAAGAACATCTCCAACATATGGAAGCAAAAACCAATGAATACAAGTTGCCATATGACAACTGGAAAGTGGAACATAGTTCCACACATGGAACTAGTGCAGTGCATCCCCTACCTGCCTGAAATCAAAGAACAACAAACGATTTTCTAGCCACTTGTTTGCTGCCACAATTATCCTATAATATAGGTTCATGAAGGTAAAATGTGGTGTCAATGGTGCACACTAAGAATCATGTGGCTTCCCCGAGAAACCACCAATAGGATAGCCAATATCAATGCTACATTTGGCCTCAAGTACATAATAATACAATAAGAAGGAATGACCCTCCTTAATACAACATGCTGCTCATATAAAGTAAAGAAGTGCAAATCATAATGCAAAAATGTACCTTCTATACTATGTACTTTGGTCATTGAGCTGAAGTGGCTCAACTGAAAGCTCTCCCTCACCCAAAATGAGTAGGGAAGTGGTTGTGATATCCTCTCCATCACCATCTGGGCTATGCATCTCACCATATCCTGATATATATCATGCTTGATGCCCTCCCAAGTGAACTCCTCCCTCAAAGAATGAAATCCATCAAAGTGCATGGAAAGAAAGTCCACATGTGATGCATGTAGTAGCTTCCTCTTGAGCTCAGAAACTATAGTCAAGAAGACTCTGTCATAATAATAGATGACCTCTCCAACCACCATGTATCTATCATCTCCCTCTAGGTCATCAAGAATCATGTAAGAACCAAGATCCTTGGAGTACTCTACCAAGAGTTGAGCTCTCCAATATGGATCAATCCTCCTAAGAGACAACATTGAAGATCTGAAATATGAAGCCCCCCACATGCTACTATCTTCTCCTTTGACATCCCTCATGCCAAATTCATCCTCCAAATTGCTGCCATGCCCATCATGCACTTGATCATGCTCAAATAGAAGTGGTGACTTTCATAAGTTGGCCTCCCATGAGAAGCTACCATCCAAAAATAACCTCCTAATCTTGGCCAATGTAAGCATGAGTGGCCTCCATCTACTCCAATGTATGGAGGATTATTTTCTCAAATTAAGTACCCTCTATTTCTCCAAATCCATGGAGTAGTTTCCTTGCACCATGAAGGAGCCATCCTCCTTCACTGCAACAACTTCTGTCAGCACAGTATATGTAGTGAGAGTGGGAAATGCTGATAATGGGAGAATGTCTCCCTCCTCCTTGAGTCTATCCCAAACTCTTTGTGCTGTAAGAGATCCCTTTAAAGTATCCACCCCTTCGAGATCTAAGCATGGTGTAATCCCATTTGAAGCATCTCTCATAATCTCCAAATCTGGTGGTCTCCCCTGTTAAGGTCCCATAGTTTGGAAGATTGGCTAAACCAAATGATAGGGTAACATCAGACCAGTCTTTGGAGTCCTAGGACCTAGCCTTCCTGGACTCATAAAGGGCTCTCTCTATTATGCAAAGGATGTGAACTTGTTTACTTCGGATTATTGATTTTAGGATAGTTGTTAAGTGTAATTTGTTTGTTTGTTTTGGGTTGGCTTAAGAGTGACTAAGTAGAATAGGTGGAATGAGAGGCTGTCAAATCAATAGGGCTATGGGGTTAGATGAAGTCGAGGGTGTCTAAATGATGAAGCAGAGTGTATTGGAGGGCCGATTTAGTAATGTTAATGGATCCTTAGGTGATGTATGAGGTGTAATGAACATCAAGTTTGGGAAGAAACTAAGAGGTATTAAAAATATATAGTCTGAAAGAGATAACTCATGAAGTAGGGCAAACCATTAATCTCTATGAACAATACTCAAACTGATAAACATGTAAGATGAAAATTCTGGTGATACATAGAAGCGTTAGAACTCCTAACTTTATAAATTCAACTTCAGCTTTTTGAGAAAACACATAAGATAAACAAACACTTCAATATATGGAGAGGAAAATCCTAAACATCATATAGCAAACTATCGGGAACTCTGAAACAAGTTGGTAAGCATAGGCAAAGGGAAAAATCGAAACGAGACCTCTTTGTCTTAACCTAATCAATCAGCATTCCATAGAAAGCTTCACAATAGGGTTTTGAAACTTTAAATAAGCAGGGCATATCATGAATCATATTTATAAGCTAACATACTAACCATTCATGAAACAAAAACAAGTTTTAATGGGCCTAAGGAGCAATCAATAATTCTTTAAGATGACTAAAAGAATAAAACATCAAGACTATAGCAAACAAGAGGTTTGAGGTGCTTCCATAAGCATATCTCAACCTATACTTTTATGATCTATAGCAACCAAGCAAAGTGAAACAAAATTAGGACAAGAAAACATTAACAAGTTAGGAAAACATCACCATTCACCAAGCTATGGAGTCCTACAAGAAAGCTACTCCAGCATCAAGCCACACAAGCCATTCATTCACTTCATAAAACCAATATCTTGTCCAAGCTCATAAAACCATGTATTTCTCTTAAACACATCAAGTCCCAACTATTTAAAATGAGTCCTCATTTCTTATATAGAAAATGAGGAGAGGAGAGCCTACTAGAGCATCTAGAAGCATATTGGCCAAAGACAAATATCCTAACTTGTCCTTGAGCCTTTGCAAAGCCCAAGGCACAAAAATATCTAAATAAATATATTTTCCAACTATAAATGGAAATAAAATTGAATTTTAGGCCTGACATGACTAATAAAACATTCCAAACACACATTTTTCCCACCCAGCCATAGGAGCATAACACGTGTCAAACAGTGAAAAATTTCCAGGTGCGTAATGCAGAAATAGGCCTTGTTGCAGCAGTCTTTATGGAGGTCTTCCCGACACCGGATTTGGATCTGTGATGGCTTGTTGGAAAGCCTGATGAGTATAATTTCCAAAAATGTTTGAGTTGTTTTGAGTGGATGTGATTTACCTGCTCAAAAATAAAATCTCCCAACACTGCTTTGTGCATAAGCACCTGGTTTGAAAAGGAGGCAGACATGTCAAAGTTTTGATGTTTTTTTACCTTTTGAGGGCATAAACATTCTCCAAATGATCTAAAAATTGGTGAGTAGACTATTGGTGACGTGAAAAATCCAAAAATGAAAACTTTGAGAGCTAAGGATACACCAATTTTTTGCATAACACCTAGGGTGCCTCCGAGTTAATCTCTGCAGTCCATTTCCCCGATCCAATGGCCCCCATTAATCCTCTACTTTTAATTCATCCCAATAGCCTTTCTCTACCCAAAAAAATTGCTAATGTCATCGTTGCATCCCACCATCCATTTGACCACACGTCTCACTCGATGTCATGCTAAATCTCCACCATTGATAAAATCCAATCGGACAATCCGCGCTCCTTCGCTTCGCCCTCCTTCTTACCGATCATCCTCTACTAAATCATTCCGCCGAAAATATCATGACTGTTGATCCCACAGATCCAATGGTCCTCGTTCTTCTTCGCACCCAACTCACGAAACGTCTTCGGCGTGCAATTTGAATGTGAAATGAGTGGTTTTGGAGAGACAAGTGTCAACACCTAAGCCCTATCATGTTCATTTGGCCCATTATCGCTTACCACCTTTATCACACATGAATACCATTGGTGGTATTCAAAAAACTGCTTATCATTAATTATGTGCCCATACTTCCTTTTAGACCCTGGTTCCACTGTCCACCATGGGTTTTCCACCTCCGCTGCATTCATCCTCCTCTGCATTTCTCCTCCATCCCTCGCCGAGCCCTCTGAAGCAATTTTACCATATAATGCAGGTTTTATATAACGGTTTCTTGTTTGTTGTAGGTTTCATGGTGGTAATCATAAAATCCATCCCACATTCAAAGAAAGTACCTGTCAGTAAACAATAAAAGCAATGAAGATCAGAAGAGAATCAGAGATTTAAGCTAAAGGATTAAAGCAAAAAGTTTGAAGATCAAAATATTAATCTACAGTTTTAAAGATAAAGACACAATGATGAAGACCAAGATGGTAAATAAGGCCTTAAATCATTCCAGCCTAGATCCATCTTAACTCTGGATCTATCAAGCGCCGAGAGGGATCAAATCTCTCGAGGTGAAAACATTTTTTTTGAGTGCAAAACTTGAGGAAAGGATTTCACCACGAGAGATTTGATCCCTCTCGGCGCTTGATAGACCTGGAGTTAAGATGGATCTAGGTTGGTTTCAGTCGTGTGCAACCAAGGAAAATCTATCGATAATATGAGGAACATATGCTTTATTTTATCAATAATATGTAAATACATCTAATATTAACATAGCCATTTTAAATATGTTAAATATGTCTGAGATTTATTGAGCCATTTTAATTTTAAATTTGATTAGTTACCTTATTTTGTTGAGATGATAAATATTGTAAAATAACATTAATGATGAAATAAAATTTTGAATGAAAAGTGACAATGCAATAATATTGAATGATAGAAATTGTGAATAATAAGAATGTAGTCAATTACGAATAGTCTTCATTGTGATCAATTTCAAATTATTTTTTCCTTCTATTATTATTTTCTCCCATGTTATTTTTGTCATATTTTCATATTGATTATTTGAAAATGACAGTTCAAATCGCAAACCATTTAAATATTTAGCTCGAGCTGTTGTACTAAATATCATACCTTGTCTCTCTTTCTTTCCAACATTAATAGGTTGAATTACTATAACACAAAAATCAATGTACATCGTCAATAATTTTTTATGTTTACAGTGAAATCATTGCACATACACTATTAATCCAATGACTTTAAAATTAATGTACCATCATACATCCAATTACATCAAATTATAAATTAACATATACATTGAAATCAATGCAACTAATGAAAGAAATCAAATAATAATAGAAAACAACATCTACACTAAAAGCAATGCATCTAATGTGAGTAATGAAATATGACTAGAAATCAACATCTACACTCAAATAAATGTCAAGTCTAGTGTAAGTAGGAAAATAGGATTTAAAGCCAACATCTACACTGAAATAAATGCATCTAGTGCATGCAATCAAATAGGATTAGAAATCACCATCTACACTAAAATAAATGAATTTAGTGCAAGGAATCAAATAGGATTATAAATCATCTACATTTAAAGCAATGCATTTAGTGCGAGAAATGAAATATAATTATAAATCAACATCTACATTGAAATTAATGCATTTAGTGCAAGCAATCAAATAAGATTAGAAATCACCATCTACACTGAAATCAAGGCATTTAGTGAAAGCAATCAAATAGGATTAGAAATCACCATCTACATTGAAATCAATCCATTCAGTGCAAGCAATCAAATAGGATTAAAAATAATATACATTGAAATCAATTCATGTAGTGAAAGAAATCAAATATAACCAAAAATCAAAATCTACATTAAAATTAATGCATCGAGTGAAATTAATCAAATCAGATTAGAAATCATCATCTACACTGAAATTATTGTATTTAATGCAAGGAAAAAAACAGGATTATAAATCATCTACATTAAAATCAATCCATCTAGTGTAAGTAATCAAATATCATTAGAAATCAACATCTACAGCAAAATCAATTCATCTAGTGCAAGAAATCAAATAGGATTAGAAATCACCATCTACACTGAAATCAGTGCATCTACTGCAGGAACCCTTCTTCCCTCTCTCCCCCATATATATCTATATATCCATCTATATCTCCTTATTTTTCTCTTTATCTCACCCCACCATACACACACTCTCTCTCACTCCATATCTATCAATTTCCTTGTCCCTCCCTCCTTCTCTCCATCTATCTTTTTTTCTCTTCACCTTACATCTATATCTATATCTCACTCTATCTCTCTATATCAACTCCAAAACATAAACTCTCTTTCTCCAATATATCTATCTATCTATGACTCCCTCCTCCTCCTCCTCCTCTCTCTCTCTCTCTCCCCCTCTCTCTCTCTCTCTCTCTCTCTCTCTCGCTTCTATCTCTCTCTCTCTCTCTCTCTCTCTCTCTCTCTCTCGCTTCTATCTCTCTTCCTTCTTGCTACCCTTTCTCCCTCTATCTCCATCTTCTTTATCACTCCCCCCCTCTCTCTCTCTCCACCTTTCACCCTCTATGTCTTTATTCTTACCTCCCCTTCTCTCCCTCTCCATCTTCATATCTCTTTCCCTACCTCTCGTCACTCTCTCCCTTCCTTTCTCTCCCCCCCTCTCTCTCTATATCTTCACCTTCTAACTTTGTTACCATATACCTCTCTCTCTCCTTCTCTCCCCCCTTCTCTCCATATCTCCTTATTTGTCTCTTTATCTCACCCCAAAACATACACACTCCCTCTTCATCTCTCCCTAGTCACTCCCCCTCTCTCTCCACTACTCACTCTCTATGTATTTATTCTTCCCTCCCTCTCTCCTCATCCAGCTCCATCTCTCAATCCCTCCCTATCTCCCCTTCCAAATCCATATTTATATCCCTCCCTCTCTCCTCCCTTCTCTCCTCCTCTCTTTCAAGTCCCCTCTCCTTTACTTCCTCTCTCTCCCTTTCTCTCCTACCTCCCTTTCTCTTCCCCCATCTCTCTCTCTCTCTCTCCATCTCTCAATCCCCCCCTCTCTCCCCCTCCAAATCCACATTTCTATCCCTCCCTCTCTCCTCCTCTCTTTCATGTCCCCTCCCTTTTCCTTCCTCTCTCTCCCTTTATCTTCTACCTCCCTTTATCTTCCCCCATCTCTATCTCTCTGTCTCTCTCTCTCCCTCTCTCCTACAATCCTCTCTTCCCCCATCACTCTCTTCCTCTCTCTTATAATTCCTCTCTCACCTCCTTCTATTTGACCCCCCAACTCTCTTTCTTTCTCTCTCTCTCTGTCCTCCAATCCTCTCTCTTCCCCCATCACTCTATCTCACTTTCCAACTATCTTACTATTTATATCCCTTTAGCCTTCTCTCCCCCCTTGTATCCATCACTCCTCATTTCTCCTTCTCTCCCCCTTGTCTCCATCACTCCTATGTATATTTATCCCACCCATAAGCATACACACTCTCTCTCCATCTCTCCCTTATCACTCCCTCTCTATGTATTTCTTCTTCCTTTCCTCGCTCCGCCTCCAGCTCCATCTCTCTATCCCTCCTTCTCTCCTCCACCTCTCATCCTCTCTCTCTCTCCCTTTCTCTCCTACCTCCCTCTCCCTTCCCCCTTCTTTCTCTCTCTCTCACTCTTCTCACTCTCTCTCTCTTCATTCCTATTCTCCCTTCTCCTTCAATTTATCTCCATATCTCCCTTGTCACTCCCCCTATTTCTCCACCTCTATCATATATCATGATATATTAATATATCTTACAATATAATAAATTTAATATTGTATTAATCTAAACATATTAAATTTAATAATATTAATATTTAATATTAATGTTAGGGTTAATAATGTTTTTTTTTTTTTCATGGTATTAATAATAATCTGGTCCATGGTATTTGACCCTTATACTTCATATATAATTAGATCTTGATTTCTAATCATATTTGATATATTTGTATTTATTTACCTTACCTCTTTATACCTCTTTTATATTTACTTAATTACCATACCTATTTTATAAATATATTATTTGGCCCATGGTATTTTCCCATGGTATTATTAATAATTTGTTCCATGGTATTTGGCCCATGGTATTAATAATAATTTGTCCCATAGAATTCACCTAAATAAAACTTGTTTTTGAGTTTTTGTAAATATAAAGTGCTTTATTGAGTAAATATAAAAATATGTTTTATTTATTTACCATACCTCTAGTTTATTTATATTTTTATGTATTTACCATGCCTCCTGAGTAATATAAAAAGAGGTTTTATTTATTTACCATACCTATGGTTTATTTATATTTTTACGTATTTACCATATTTTATTTATTTACCATATCTCTTTTTTAAGTGTTAGTAAACTCTTCATATTTTAAGTTTATATCATTTAAATTAATTTTTAATAATTTTTTAATTGTTCATTTATATGTTTATGTAAGCTATTGTTCAACCCGACATTTTTTTTTGGCTTCCCACATACTTACACATCGGGGTCATACTGGGCTGTAGAATGCACCTCTTGGTGCAATCAAAGGCCTAATTCATGATTAAAGGGCTGAAACAGAGATAGATCAGCAAAAGACCGCTTCAAAATGCCAAATCATTGAAGCAATTAATCCGCCAGAAACCAAAAAATTCCATCTATAGTCTTATTTACTCAAGAGCATACAAAGTTAATGCACAGTCAGAAATATTTGTCAAATATAGCTCAGAAGTTATTTTTAGCCTACCCAAAGGCTTCAAAGTCAAAAAACACAGCGTGAGTTAATGAAAGTTAATGTAAAAATCAATTAACAGAGTTAAGATATTAGAAATTTTCTCCATAAGGCTTCCCAAAGGGTGAGAAGCATTTACTCTGTATTAATTGAACAAACAACCATTTCTTACACTCCACCTCCTCATTCTTCTATAAATACTTCACAAGGAGACATTGTTGTTGTTGTTTGAATACTTATTGAATGTAAATAGTTGTTGAGGCTGTTGAAGCTCTGTCAGTATTTGAAGAAAGATAGGCTGAGAAGAGAAGTTTGAAGCTGTAAAGACCTATTGGCCTTGAAGACCGTAACTTGTTTGAACATCAAATATACAAGCTGATTTATGGGATCCTAGTCTATGTTAATGGTGATGTTTTTCTTACTCTAATTGTTGTTTTTCTTATGTTTTCATACTTTCCACTTTCTCTGATAAAGAACAACAAATTTAGATTAGGATTTACTGTAAAAGGTACCCTAATTCTCACTAATAAGCTTTATCTTTATGTTTTCTTCTGATTGTGTTTCAATGGTGTTTCAATAGAGTATAACCAGTGAAGTGTTGGTAAGCCCATGTTTCCTAAGTTCAACTTGAGATATTGTCTTTGAAAGTTTGCCTGAGAGTATGCCAAAAGCAGGATAGATTCAAAGTTATTACTTGATCTTAGACTACCCTTTGTTCTCTTATATGTTTTCTTCTTTCTGAAGTTAATCTGTTAAATTGCTGGATTGTTGTCTGAAAAGTGTGCTTTAGTAAAAATTTTCCCAAAGAAGTCTATGGTTTGCCCTGTCCTTTGGCTTGCTTCAAACAGTTACTTTGAAAGGCTTTTCTTGTTTAGTGAAGTTAATGTATTCTTAAATGGTTATTAGCTTTGCTTTCTAATGTTCCATATCACAAATCAATCTAAAGAGATCCTTTGATATAGATGACTTGCCCCATGGACCACTCTTGAAACTTGTTGTGAAATTAAATCCTTTTGTGACTCCATATCCCAATGGATTGATACTGTCTCTTACCTATCCTATCATATGAACCATTATTTCAACTTACTCACACCTTTACCCTTCAAAATACTTCCTTTATTTTGATGATATCCTACCCAACCAAAAACAAACAAGTTCCCTTGTGCTTCATAACTAGCCTAATATCATAAACAAAGCATAAAGATATATCCTTTGAAAACACTTATATAGAGAGATACCTTTCTGAATCCAGGAGGGCTAGATCCTAGGATTCCAAAGTGGTTTTGAGGTAGGCCCTGTAGTGTTTGTTCTTGCCAATCTTGGAAACTAAGGGGATCCTAACAGCGAATATACGTCATGCAACTGGTTCTGCCAATTTTATATCTCCCCGTCTAAGTCAGAAGGAAATTTGCTATCCTTATCCCAATAGAGCACGCCATCAACAATAGGGTTGATCCAATCCTTGTTCTGAGCAGTCAACTTGTAAATCTAATCAACATCATCTCCTTCGCACACTGGTTCTATATACTGCTCGCCTTCTACCAGATCTAGAGGGAATATTACTCGTGTATCCCTGTTTTCAAAAACCATGGTTCACCTTTTAAGTTGATAATACCTCCCATGTCTATAGCCCAATCCAATCCTAAAATCGCAGGGTAGGGATCTGCATCATCTAAAATTTGAATCACTTTGAAGTTTGCATATACCTTAACTCCCGCGATGTCTACCATAACCGTTGATAACCTTCCTAGCGGTATGATCTTCTGTTGGTTCTGTAGTATACCATTCCAGCTTGGGCTCTTCCATCCTCTACCAAGTCTATTTAGGCACGACATTCGCATCAGATCCTAAATCAAGGATGAACTCGTCCATTTCATAATCTCCAATCTGTGGAGTTATATACATTTCCCGACCTGTTCTCTTCTTATGCTTATAATTTTTTTTGAACTCTCTCACTTATATTGGTGGGGTAATCTTTTCAGCATAGTTATCTATCAATGCTTAGAGGTTTTCGACTGCCTTCTGGTTGAGTAATAACTTCATACATGCCTGCAAAAATGGCTTCACTTCTTCATCTACTTTCAACTCTGTTGGTGTCTTGGAGGTAGATGCCTCATTTTTAGTAAATTATTATCCTACTTCAAGGAAGTTTTCTTTCTCTTTCTGTAAACCTAGGCTTTCCCTTTTGTCAGAGGCTTTCCAAATAAGTTGTTCGATTGCAGCCTTTTCCTCAGCTCCTCCTATGGCCATGCCACTATGCGTAATTATGTTAATACTGGGACCTTCATCGTGCGGTTCGGCCTTAACCTTTTGCACATTTTGTGTCGGTGTTTGTTGTTTTTCCTGCATATTTTCTATCAGTACAGGAAAGTCTTTGATCACAAGATCTAACTGCCTACAATACTTATAAGATTTTTGTGCGGGGTTCAGACAGTCCCTTGCAAAGTGTCCCACCTCCCCACAGTTATAATAGATCAATTTTCCTTTTCCTCGCCCTGTGCTTGCATCTCTTTCCCCCTTGGGCTCTTGCCAGGGAGCCCCTTCATTCAGAGGGAGATAATGGTGTCGAAGGGTTAGCATGTACCCTATACAAGTTTCCTCTGTCTATCATCAAATCATATGTCTGACAGTTGTGAACATCATGTCCTACACATGAGCAGAATCCGCACACCTGCTACTTCAATTCTGGGACATAGGCACCAAGTCGAGGGCAGTGGTTTGTATCATGGACTCTGACTACTCGACAATGAGCACACCATAACATGGGGGTGCTTGGTCCCGCAACCTATTTAGGTCATAATGGTTTAGGCCCCCCAGCCTGCATGTAGTCTAATAACAGAGGGCACTAATCGTGGGTGTGGCTTGACACCCTACACCATATGCACCAAACGTCTGTGCTAGCTTCTTTTCCCCATTATTTTCACAGATTCTTAATTTCCAAGTGCATTGCCTCCAACTGGCCCTAGATCTGCTGCACCCCAAACTAGGCATCATCCCTTGGCACTGCTTTTAGCTTCATGGCAATTTCCAGGGACTTTTTCTTGTGTATCAATCATCTGCTGGCCTAAAAGCCCATATAGGTGTGGTAATAACATGGAAATGAACCATTCTTTTTGTTTTATATCTTCGTACTCAAAGTCCCCGTCCCTGATAACTTTCTTCAACTACTGATTGGCCTCCCACACTGACTTTGTAGGTCCATGTCGAAAATATTTCAAGTCAATCACCAGTTGAGCACAGGATTTCAGCTTCCGAAACTATTGTTTTAAGGTGTCCTTAATTTCCTGTATTGAAGGATCCGTGTGCTCACCAACGTACCCCATGAATCAATTTGAGGCACTTCCCTCAAAAGCTAGGGATATTTGTGCCCTTTTTACAACATCACTAGCAACATTCTGCTCAGTCCATACTAATTCTTCCATGAACCAAAATTAGTTCATGTCCTCGTCCCCCACACCCTTAAAGGTAGGTAGCCTCATGTGCGTGGCTATGTCATCATCCAGCAGTGGTTGTGGGGTAGGAGAATTCTTACCCTTTCGCGGATTTGACATTGGGGTAATCGGAAGACTAGTTCCTGTGTGCGTAGGCAACTCTCTTAAGGGACTTTATATCGATCTGTCCCCTTCTTGATTAACCTTGTAATATTTACCACTTCATGTTTTACTTTCATTTTTATCGTAGGTAACTCACATGGTGTGTCTGGACAACACACCTTTTTTTCACAATAGTATCTTAATTAGTAGCATTGATGTTTTCAAAAACTTACCTTGGAACCCTTTGAAGAACCTCTACTTAGCTTCAGAATAAGATACGAACTGATCAACTGTGAATTTTGTTACAAGTTCCCCGAATACACTATCCACTGAGTGATCTACAGTCCAGGTGATCTTGTTATCAGCCCTCCCCAACTATAATATTCCCAAATGGGGAAGGGAGGAATAGAGTGCATAAAATTGGAAATATGCAGAAATATAGTAGATAAAGACATGAGACAATAGCAGATCCATTCCATTATGGTTATAGTAACAAAATAGGTACAATATCTTGGGGAAAATATCACTCAAGTTGGCCAAATAAGCCTCTCATGAAAGCATACACCTAAACCTAAAATGTTGTTAAAACAAGAAATAAATAAACCTAGAAAATTGCACTAGGTTTGATGTAAATACATTAGGTAGGCCAAAGAATCCCTAGATTTGATGTAAATATGAAAAGCTTTTTTGGTGTTTTAGGCTTCGAATAAAGGAATATATCCTTTAGATCAAGGTAATGACCCATATGAGAGTCGTATTCATATAACATCTAACTAAAAGTGTTACATAGTTCAATAAAGAATTCTTGAATGGCTACATAGTATGTTGATGGATTCGAAGAACTGAAATGTACTTCAAGTGAAGGTGTTTATCATACTAAGTCAACTAAAGGATTTGGCAACCACGATGTATGCTTTTTTAGACTAAAAATTATTAGAAATTCCTCACTTGGGAGAATAGGTTTAAAGGCCTCAAAAGAGACAAATCGTGTGTATTGTCTTATGTGACTTCATGTGAGAAGTTAAATTGTTACTAGAAGTTAGGGTGGAGGGATTAGGTGACTTCATGGTCAGGACATATGTATATACATAAGAGGTCTTCCTTCAATTCCCTCTCAAAGTCATTATCAACCCTTAAGATCCCTCTACCAACTTTCCTACCATGAATAAATTTTAGGATTGAAACTTTTTAAGATGGAGAGAAATTTTGGGATTGAGTTCATTAGATAAATAATGCAAAAAAAATTCTTGATAGGAAGGCCTCTTCCTAATCTCTTGGTCAGATGGGTAACATAAGGGCCATGACTAAGAGTTATCTAAAAAGGGTTATAGATTTGTTTTCTTTCAAGCATTAGATTTTTTATTTTCAATGATTAGAGAATATATTAGAGTCTTGTGGAAGCTCTCAATGTAGATAGAATGTGAACTTCTATTGCTTAACTAGAAGTTAGGGAATTGTTGAGTGTTGGGTTGGGAGATTGGAAGGTCAATGCCACAAAATTGCTAGGAATCCTAAGCTCAACTACTTGATTCTAACAAAATCCACAATGTCCATTAGTTAAGGGTGATGCATGGTTAAATATTTTTAAGTGATGGATTAGGGTTTGGATCCTCACCTCCTCCTATGAGAGATTTCTTCCAATTTTACCAAAGTTGATAAGGGTCGTAAGGTTGTAGATGATAATGTGGCTTTAATGTGCCACACACATAGATATTACATGGCACTAACATGATAATGTGACTTTAATGTGCAACTCATATTTTAGGTATTCTCATAAATTTTAGTAATAAGATAATTTTAAAAAATACACATTATACATAACTCCTAATGACTATAATCCATAATATATAACTTAGGATTTATTATTTTAATGTGTTTCTGTGATCCATAATCAATATAACCTTGAACTTGTTATTTTATTTTATTTTGTATCATGTTTAATAAATATATTATTTTATTCATACTATTTAAACTATTTTTTTTATTTTAATTTATTTTGTATTAAATTTAATGAACATATTTATTTTTTTTATAATATTTAAACTAAAAAATTTATGTATTATTTTAAAAAAATATACTTTATTCATAATGAAATGATAAAATTTAATATTATTAATTTTTTTTTTTTTAATTTTACATTTCATTAAAGTTATTCTTCTATCCTTAAAACACATGCAATACTTTTGTTCATTATCTTTTAATATAAATATTATAATTCATATAACTTAGGATTTATTATTTTAATGTGTTTCTATGATCCATAATCAATATAACCTTGCACTTATTATTTTATTTTATTTTGTATCATGTTTAATGAATATATTATTTTATTCATACTATTTAAACTATTTTTTTTATTTTAATTTGTTTTGTATTAAATTTAATGAACATATTTATTTTTTTATAATATTTAAACTAAAAATTTTATGTATTATTTTTAAAAAATATACTTTATTCATAATATTATAATTGTATAATAATTTTTTATTTTTTTATGAAAATGATATTATATTGGAAAAATAATGAGGCCATAAGGGAGCTCACATTGTTGGCATGGAATATTTTATGCATATCGCAATCACCATAGTTGATGTTGCAGACAATGTAGGTGGATATGATGTTCTTATGAAAACAATAATAGAAAGCGGGAATGTAACTTAACAGGGAAGTTAATCCAAACCCCCAAATGATCTGGCACCATCCCTTCAAAAGGCTAAAACGACAGGTAAAAATGACGTGGCACCATCCCTCGAAATTGTTAGAAAGGACGTGGCACCGTCCCTTACTAATTAGCCGTTGTCAAAAAAGCTAGCCGTTGATTAAAAAAGCTATGACGCATAGTTATATAATGAGGTTTTTGATTATGCTGTTCACAAGTTCAATTACTTTTGGATTCTCTTTCCTCTCCAAAACTATTCTCTAATTTTGTGAGTTGATGTTCAAATTGTTCCAAAGGATTTGCTTGCGCCTTTGTGGATGAAGAGATTTAAGGTTATATGTGGATGAAGAGAAGAAGGGAGTTCAGAAATAATTAATTTGCAGGTTGTATTGGAACAATAAATTGTAATGGTTGACATTAATTTCAGTAAATTATAGTTAGGTTTACCTGTATTAAAATCTTAATTTGCTGATGGTTGATGTGCATTTTCTTGATTGTCTGAAATGATCTCATCATTATGACCATGTTTCCACTTGACTTCATTCACTGATTTCCTCAAAATTATTCAGTGGTGGGTCTACCCAACTTTCTATGTAGATTTTGATCTTTTGATGTATTTGTATTCTTTAACCTGTTTTTTTTTTTCCTTGGCTTTTTAAATTTGATTGTTCTGTTAACAGATCAGGAAGACGTGAACAAATTCTCACTAAAAAAGTTGGAAATACGATAGTTGCTAGAAACAAGAGGCTAAAGAAACCTAGCTCTGCTCTCGACTACACAGGTAAGTTTCTTCCTCTTCACTTTCTGTTTCCTGACTTAACATAGTCTTAAATAAACCCATTTATTTTTCATTCTAGCTTATTTTTCATTTTCTTGTGGTTCTATAATTTTTAATACCCATTATATTGGTTTCTTTTACTCGAATAAATTAACGCTATTAATACCATGTTTGTAAGAGTATCCATGAATAAATTAATGCTAGAGTGTTCATAGATTCTCTATTCATCTCAGTTTTATTATTCCATTTTCATTCTAGCTTGCAATTGTTTGATTTCTCTCAAAATTGTGATCGAGACAGTTAGATTTCTTGTGAGCAAACAAACCCCAAAAGAAACCCCAATCTTGTAATTTCAGCAAATATTCGTGAGTTTCTATTTCCTAAGTTTCAAACAATCAACTGTGGAATTTTATGCGGCCCAAATTTCAACCAGATATTCCTAACTCTTCACAAAAAAAAATACCTAGTGATTTGCAAAGAGGCGCTCGATAGAACTAAGTATGGAAGAATTTGGCAGTCGTCTGGGTAACAATAATGAACAATTCCCCACATCTAAAATTTCTTTGTTCCGGATCTATCAAATATCTAAGTATAAATCAAATCTCTGGGCATACTACTTTTCTTTGATGTTTTTTCATTTCTTGAGGATTTTGAATCCATAGATTATATCTAACTTGTTTATTCGTTAACTTTTAATTTATTTTCAAATAGAAATATTTAGAACCATACCTTATTGGCTCGAATCATAGAAGAAAATACGGAAATCTTTTAATTTATTTTCAAATAGAAATATTTAGAACCATACCTTATTGGCTCGAATCATAGAAGAAAATACGGAAATTTGAGAATTCTATTTGTACAGCGAATAATTCGATTTTATTTATTGATTGTTTTTTTTCCAGCCCTCTAATAACAAGATCGTCAAACCACAACAATAACAGGTATTTTCAGTTAACATTCTGGGTATTTTATGTTAAATATGTCAAAGCCATCTGTCTTAACTCAGTCATAGATAGCTTGTATCCATCTGCTTCTAGGCTATGCTCTAGAGGGGAAGTCTCATCGGATCATTTCAGTTTTCGCTCTGTTAATTTTATTTAATTAACCTCTAATGGCATAGTTTTATGAAAGTAGTTTTTGCCGAGTTTTTAGGCGGACTTAATTTATTACTCTACATTTATGAATTCAATCAATATTGTATCAGTTTTATATTTAGATCATTCCATTTATTCATTGACATAATTTATTAACCTTAATTGTTTTCTTACTTTTTATAGTTCTGTGGATTGTTTTTCTGAATTCAAAATACTGGTTGACTTAATTCGTGGCTAGTTCTGTGAATTCTTTTTCTCAATTTAAAGTACTAGTTGACTTAATCCATGACTCTCAAAATCAGTTTTCTTTCACTAAAAAAAATATAATTTATTTGAATATTTTGTTTTAGATTATTTGATTTTTCAAAAATGATTTTCCATTATATATTTACATTTTACAAATACTATTTTCATTTATATACTGAAGTGAGTTCAATGTATTTTAAATTGTATGTTGATATATTTAATTGATTTTAAATATTTTTTTTATATTTAAATTTTTATTAATAATATATAATTTAATTTGTTTTTGAATAAATTCTTTATTAATATTTTTTAGTTTAATTTATGTTTTAAAATGATTTTTAAATTTTAATATTTAATATGTTATTTAAGTTCTACATTATAGTTTATTAATGATATAATGTAGTATGATATAGTTTTTAATTAAAATAACATAATGCACAAAGAAAAAATGTTTGAATTTATATAATATAAAGTGATACTGCTTTTATATTATTTAAATATATATGATAAAATTACTATAAATATTTTTTTTTAAATTGCTTTTGAATATATATTTTATTAACTTTTCAACTACCACATGTATATTAATAAACTTTTATGAATCTAGACTGTGTTAGATTAGGCTATGTTAACGTAGAGTGGACTGGGATAGACTAAATTAGATTACGTTAGAGAAGGATAAAATAAGTTTAAGCTAGTGTGGGCCACAAAAAAACAAGATGGGCTACTCTATAGTGGGCTAGGGTGAGCTAGAGTAGACTAAGGTAAGCTAGAGTAGCCTAGCCTATGATGCTTAACAATAAACTAAGGTAAGCTAGAGTAGGCCACGTTAGGATAGAATAGGCTAGGCTACGCTAGGCTACACAAGAGTAGGGCAGGGTAAGGTAGGCTAGTCTAGGTTAGGCAAGGTTAGGCTAGGCTAGGTTAAGATTGGTTAGGTTAGCTTAGGTGAGGTTAGGTTAGGTTAGTTTAGGTTAGGCTAGGGTAGGCTAGGCTAGGTTACGCTAGCTAAGGCTAGTCTAGGTTAGGTTATGCTAGACTAGGTTAGGCAAGGTTAGATTAGACAAGGTTAGGCAAGGTTAGGCTAGACTAGGCTAGTTTGGGGAAGGCTAGGTTGATCAAGGTTAGTTTACGCTAAGTTAGGATAGGATAGGGTAAGCTAGGCTAGGTTAGGTTAGGTTATGTTAGATTTTTCTTGGCTAAGCTAGGATAGGATAGGCTACACTAGGATAAGATAGGATAGGCTAGGCTAGGCTACGGTAGGTTAGGCTAGGTTAGGCTAGGCTAAGGTAGGTTAGGTTAGGCTAGGTTAGGTTAGGCTAGGCTAGGGTAGGCTCAAGTAGGTTAGGCTAGGGCAGGTCAAGTTAGGCTAGATTAGGATAGGTTAGGTTAGGTTAGGTTAGGTTAGGTTAGGTTAGGCTAGGCTAGGTTAGGCAGGGTTATATTAAGAAAGGTTAGGCTAGGAAAGGTTAGGCTCCTTAGGTTAGGTTAGGTTAGGTTAGGTTAGGTTAGGCTAGGTTAGATGAGGCTAGGATAGGTTAGGTTAGGATAGGCTATGCTAGGGTAGGCTAGGTTAGGCCAAGGTAGGATAGGTTAGGTTATGATAGGCTTAGCTAGGCTAGACTAGGTTAGACTAGGTTAAGCTACGCTAGGAGAGGCTAGGCTAGGCTTGCTAGGTTAGGTTAGGTTAGTCTAGGCTAGCATAGGTTAGGTTAGGCTAGGTTAACATGGGCTAAGCTAGGCTAGGTTAGGATAGACTAGGTTAAGATACTTTACACTAGGCTAGGTTTAGGCTAAGCTAGGCTATCCAAGGTTAGGCTAGGCTAAGATGGGATAGGCTAGGGTAGGTTAGGTTAGGATAGGCTATGCTAGGTTAGACAAGGTTAGCCAAGGCTAGGATAGGCTAGGTTAGGAAAGGCTAAGCTAAGCTAGACTAGGTTAGACTAGGTTAAGTTAGGCTAGGAGAGGCTAGGCTAGGCTAGGAGAGGCTAGGCTAGGCTAGACTAGGTTAGGTTAGTCTAAGTTAGGCTAGGTTAGGTTAGGCGAGGTTAGCATGGGCTAGGCTAGGCTAGGTTAGGATAGACTAGGTTAGGTTACTTTAAGCTAGGCTAGGTTAGGCTAGGCTAAGCTAGGCTATCCTAGGTTTGGCTAGGCTAAGCTAGGATAGGCTAGGCTAGGTTGGGTTAGGTTAGGTTAGGCTAGGCTAGGCTAGGTTAGGCAAGGTTAGATTAGGTTAGTCTAGTCTAGACTAGGTTAGGCTAGTATAGGCTAGGTTAGACTAGGCTAGGCTAGGTTAGACTAGGCTAGGCTAGGCTAGGTTAAGCAAGGTTAGGAAAGGATAGGCTATCCAAGGGTAGGCTAGGTTAGGCTAGGATATGCTAGGGTAGGCTAGGCTATGCTAGGCTAGGCTATGCTATGATAGTTTAGGTTAGGTTAGGTTAGGGTAGGTTAAGGCAAGTTAGGTTATGCTAGGTTAGGGTAGTTTAGGTTATGTTAGGGTAGGCTAGGCTAGGATAGGTTAGGCTAGGATAAGCTTGGCTAGGCTAAGGTAGGCTAGGCAAGGGTAGGGAAGGGTTAGGCTAGGTTAGGTTATGCTAGGGTAGGCTAAGTTAGGCTAGGTTAGAGAACGTTATATTAGGCAATGTTAAGCTAGGCTAGGCTAGGCTAGGTTAGGCTAAGATAGGCTAGGCTAGGTTAGGTTAGGTTAGGTTAGACTAGGCTAGGCTAGGTTTGGTTTGGTTAGGCTAGGCTAGGTTAAGCATGCTTAGGGTAGGAAAAGTTAGGTTAGGCTAGGCTAGGTTAGAGAAGGTTATATTAGGCAAGGTTAGTCTCAGCTAGGTTGGGTTAGGGTAAGATAGGCTGCGCTAGGTTAGGTTAGGTTAGGCTAGGCTAGGCCAGGCTAGGTTTGGTTAGGCTAGGCTAGGCTAGGTTAAGCAAGGTTAGGTTAGGAAAAGCTAGGTTAGTCTAGTATAGGCCTCATTAGTTTAGGATAATATAAGCTAGGGTATACTAGGCTAGGCTGGGCTACTTTAGGTTAGGATATGCTAGGTTAGGCGAGGTTAGGTTAGGTTATGTTAGGTTATGGTAGCTTATGTTAAGTTAGGCTAGGCTAGGGTAGGTTAGGTTAGGCTAGGTTAGGCTAGGTTATGTTAGGTTAGGTTAGGTTAGGCTATATTAGGGTAGGGTAGGGTAAGATAGGATAGGCTAGGCTAGGCTAGGATAATCTAGGTTAAGCTAGGCTATGGAAGGCTAGGCTAGGGCTATGCTAGGTTAGATTAGGCTTGGTTAGTTTACGGAAGGTTAGATTAGGCAAGGCTAGGTTAGGCTAGGTTATGCTATCCTAGGATAGGTTAGGCTTGGCTAGGTTAGGTTATGTTAGGTTAGGTTAGGCTAGGCTAATCTAGGATAGACTAGGCTAGGCAATGGTAGGTTAAGAAACATTAGGTTAGGAAAGGTTAGGTTAGACTATCTTAGGCTAGCTTAGGCTAAGAAAGGATAGGATAGGTTAAGCAAGGTTAGGGTAGGCTAGGATAAGGTAGGCGAGACTAGGTTAGGCTAGGTTAAGCTAGGCTAGGCTAGGCTAGGCTAGGCTAAGTTACGCTAGGTTAATTTAGGTCAAGTTAGGCTAGGCTAAGTTAGGGTAGCTTAGCTTAGCTTAGGTTAGGCTTGAGTAGGTTAGGTTGGGCTAGGTTAGGGTAGGTTAGGTTCAGTTAGGTTAGGCTAGCCTAGGGTAGGTTGGGCTACGTTAGACAAGGTTAGATTAGGTAAGGTTAGGCTCCTTAGGTTATGTTAAGGTAGGTGAGGTTAGGTTACGTTAGGCTAGGTTAGGCTAGGCTAAGATAGGCTACGTTATGCTAGGCTAGGGAAGGGTAGGTTAGGCTAGGTTAGGCTAGTTTAGGTAGGCACCTTATGTAAGGTTAGGTTAGCTTAGGCTAGGTTAGGCGAGTCTAGGATAGGTTAGGTTAGGATAGGCTAGGCTAGGTTAGATTAGGTTAAGCTACGCTAGGCTAGGTTACATTAGGTTAGTGTAGGGTAGGCTAGGTTAGGCTAAGTTAGGTTAGCCTAGGTTAGTGTGGGCTAGGCTAGTCTAGGTTATGATAGACTAGGTTAGGCTTCTTTAGGCTAGGCTAGGTTAGGCTAGGTTAAGCTAGTCTAGCCTAGCTTAGGCTAGGCTAGGCTAGGATGGGCTAGGCTAGACTAGGCTAGGTTAGGCTAGGTTAGGCTAAGCTAGGATAGGTTAGGCTAGATTAGGTTAGGCTAAGCTAGGTTAGGCAAGGTTAGATTAGGCAAGGTTGGGCCACGGCAGGTTAGGCTATTCAAGGCTAGGTTAGGCTAGGCTAGGCTAGGCTAGGCTAGGTTAGGTTAGGTTAGGCTAGGCTAGGTTAAGTTAGGTTAGGCTAGGCTAGGTTAAGCAAGGATAGGATATGAAAGCTTAGCTAGGAAAGGGTAGGTTACGCTAGGCAAGGCAAGGTTAGGCTATGATAAGCTAGGCTAGGCTAGGTTAGGCTAGGCTATGCTAGGATAGGATAGGTTAGGTTAGCTTAGGGTAGGTTAAGGTAGGTTAGGTTAGGTTAGGTTAGGGTAGGGTAGGCTATGTTAGGGTAGGGTAGGCTAGGATAAGTTAGGCTAGGCTAAGGTAGGCTAGGTTAAGGTAGGCTAGGCAAGGGTAGGGAAGGGTTAGGCTAGGTTAGGTTATCTTAGGCTAAGTTAGGCTAGACTAGGTTAGGCTATGTTAGGATAGGCTAGTTCCTAGTAGGTTAGGCTAGGGTACGTTAAGCTATGCTATGTTGGGTTAGGCTAGGCTAGGCTAGGCTAGGTTAGGTTAGGCTAGGCTAAGTTAAACAAGGTTATATTAGGCAAGGTTATGCTAGACTAGGCTAGATTAGGCTAGGCTAGGCTAGGTCAAGTTAGGTTAGGTTAGCCTAGGCTAGGCTAGGATAGATTAGGTTATGTTAGGCTTAGGATAGGCTAGGTTAGGTTAAGCAAGGTTAGGGTATGAAAAGCTAGGTTAGGCTAGGCTAGGCCTCGTTAGGTTAGGATAGGATAAGCTAGGATATACTAGGCTAGGATAGGTTAGGTTAGGTTTGGCTAGCTTAAGTTAGGTTAGGCTAATCTAGGGCAGGTTAGGTTAGGTAAGGCTATATTAGGTTATGCTCAGTTAGGCTAGGCTAGGTTAGGCTAGGTTACCTTAGGTTAGGCTAGGCTATGTTAGGGTAGCATAGGATAGGATAGTGTAGGCTAGGCTAAGGTAGGCTAGGTTAAGCTAGGGTAGGGTAGGGTAGGGTAGGGCTATGGTAGGTTAGATTAGGGTCGGCTAGGTTAGGAAAGATTAGATTAGGTAAGGCTAGGTTAGGCTAAGTTAGGCTATCCTATGCTAGGGGATGCTTGGTTAGGTTAGGCTAGTGTAGGCTAGGTTAGGCTAGGTTAGGTTAGGCTAGTCTAGGCTAGTCTAGGATAGGCTAGGGTAGGTTAAGCAAGGTTAGGCTAGGCTATCTTAGGCTAGGTTAGGCTAAGGTAGGCTAGGGTAGGTCAAGCAAGGTTAGGGTAGCCAAGGCTAGGCTAAGCTAGGCTAATTTAGGCTAGGTCAGGTTAGGGTAGGCTAGGGTAGGCTAGGTTAAGTTACGATAGGTTAGGTTAAGTCATGTTCAGCTAGGGTAGGTTAGGTTAGGCTAGTCTAGGGTAGGGTAGGGTATTTTAGGTTGGGTTAGGTTAGGCTAGGTAAGGTTAGGTTAGGGTAGGAAATTCTATCGTACATTTTCTTCTAGGTTAACAAAATGCTAATTGGTTTCTCTTCTAATTTTCTGTGAGAAACATTTTTGCACTCTCATTAGGGACAACTTTAGTTTTCATATTATTTTTTTATGCCTTCTCTTGTCTCATATTATATAATATTCACCAAAGTAATATCTAGATATAATTACTCTATGGTGTTTCATAAAATTCTCTTTTAAAAAGGATCAACTCTCAATAATAACATTGTTTTAATATGTTATGATTCTATAACTAGAATTAAAGGTTATATAGTGATAATTATTTTGTATAGCTTATTATGATACTTAATAGATAGATAAAAATGTATACATACACTATACATATATTGTCTTCTAAATTTTATACTATTATTATTTAATACTTAATTTTTAAACAATTGTTAAATATATTTATTCTTTCCATGCATGGTGATAGTAGCATCATTATAAATATTGTATCATTTAAATGGATGTTTTCTATGCAAATTTGATAATTATAATAGTTATATATACATTTTATTCATATGTGATTTCATTACTATCCTAGGGTTCTCGGTTCAAATTATATATGTGCTTCGATATTCCTAAATAAACATCTATAAAGTTACAAAGAAAAAATAAGGCAACTATTGTCTTTAATATTGAAATATATGTATATATATTTGTTAAAAAGAAAATTATATTAAAACAGCTTCTACCTAAGAACTCTTTCTGACTAATAAAAAGAATAAGTTAAAGTAACATTCTTGAGTCATCATACACAAAACAATAGAGAATTACTTTGAGACTAAATTCTATATTCAATCTTGTTAATTCCTTCCATAAACATCATTCCAGTGTCTCTAAGTAAAATGTAAACTAATTAAACTCTCTAATTCTCATAAAAAAACAACAAGATTCTCTTTTGGATTTATTTCAGAAAATAAACTTGAAACCTAAACATAATACTCTTTCTTTTTACATAATAAAATAGAGTAAGAAATGCCTATTTGAAAATTTGTGGTTGGGACATTGACACTTGGATCCTCTCAACCTTGACACAAGCTCTTCTTGTCCATAGAGCAACCAGGCCTCCAAATTCTTCTTCTCTTGAGTCTGTTATAAATCATGAGACAAGAGATAGAAAATCTAGATATTTGTATCCATCTACAACTTTTAGTTAGTTATTAATTTCCTTCACCTCGTCAACATGTCGTAGTGCTCATTTATGAGCTCTTGTTTCCGACTTTTCCAGATAGTCAGGTATATTTTAAGAAACATTAAATTGGCCAATATATAATTTCAAAATTAAATCTAATCACCCATACTAGATGTCTAGGACTTGCTGATGGATAATAAATTTAAAATATAACTACAACCCTTTTCCTATTTCATCCATCTGTGCTTCAGTTATTAATTTTTTAGATCATTTCTTATATTCATAAAATGCAACATAATGTAGCTCTTAAATAGCACTTATACATCAATTAGTATCTGTGAATTATTGATAATTAAATATATGTTTTTCACTTTAATGTATCATACTAAATTCAAACTAAACATTTATACATGTAAGTACAAAATATCTTCAAGCTGAGGCATATCACAATATGGAAACATGTGTAAAAATATGAGAACATTCATGGGAATTTGGTTGAAAAACCCTATGGGTAACAAGTGTTTCTGAGCTAGTAAGACATACAGAGACAGATTTGGCCCAGGCATCATAGTTCGTTAGCCTTCCAATAGTGAAATATCTCAGGTGGGGTTTCTATATCTCAGGTGGGGTTTCTATGCACTCAATTCCATCCGAAAAAGAATAGAATAAGAAAATGAAGTCAATCTCCATTCTAAATTCTAATCACAAAAGAGTTCAAGCCTTAAGAGGTCTGAGCAAACAGTTTTCCTACAAGCTCTACTACCACCAGCCTTATGTATACTCCTTAAATTGACACGGTATGATAAAAAAGAGCATAGTCCAAGTATGATCTCGCATATCTACGATCCACGGAATATCGACCACGTCTTCATGTTCACATATATAAGGCCTATTTCAACCAGGCCTCTACTACATGTGTGTGTGGTTAAGAGACCTATTCAATTGTCCAGACCTTTCCACTCATTGAATACTTGATATCGCCATCGAGAAGATTTCAGAGGAAGACATAACTAATATATAACTTTAATCCCTTAAGACCTTGAACCCAAACATTTACACATTACAACACATTGTAAGCATGAAATAAAACGATAGTATCATATAATTAAAGTGCAACATAGGAGTTATAAAAAAGGAAACAGATATAAGATCTAAGTTCAGATCATAAAGAATATGGAATGTGTGATGGTTAACAAAGCCAGATCTTGAATGACACAATCATGTGACATTTTTGCGTGTCTTAAAGAAATATAAGACTGAAATATATTCACGTATGTTTGGTCTTGGTATTGTAATAGCTATGATTTTAGTGATGGGTAGTTATCATTTAAAAACATAATAAAGGTTATAGTCTCATGATATCATAATAATTTCAAATGAGAAATGTGTTGGTATTATTAACATACCAAATGTATGAAATAAAACTATTAATAATTATAAGATTATATTTTTTTATAGTCTCATGATATCAAAAGAATTTCATATGAGAAATTTGTTGCTATTATCAACATGCCAAATGTATGAAATAAAACTATTAATAATTATAAGATTATATTTTGTGTATATTAAAGTTAAATACTTATGGATCATAGAGTAATTTGACTTCAAAAAATCTTATAAGCAACATTTTATTTTAGACAAATTAAATTAAAAATAATTATATTTATTGAGTGCATTTTCTAAGTTGAAGAATTCAAATTTATAACAATTTTTGTCATTGACATAGATGTACACCATATTTTGTACATGGATACAAAATATTAAAATAAAAATTAATGGGGGAGGGGTATTTTACTATGATATATAGTTCAATTCACCAATTGTTGAAGTGTGTGCTTTTTCATTAGTTTTCTCTTGCTATCTCTACCTTATGTCATCTAAATCTTGCATTTTTTGTTGGAATAGCCTCCCTAGTGCATAGGTCACAAATCCTAGGAAATTCTAGCCTAAATAACCTTAATCTAGCATTAAGGATTAAAGTTAGATCTAATATAAGGTTTATTGATCCCCTTTGTTGATCATATATTCCTTACAAATCCTTTATTTTCCTTATATTATTAATAAGGGTAGTTTTTTGTAGTGCATCATCCAAACCCTAGGTTATAATAATTTTCTTTTTTGGTTTGTTTTTAGGGTATGCTATTGTTTATTAAATTGAATTGAGCCTTTTCCTTAGTCAAGGTGGGTGGTCTGAGCATGCCAAACTATCACCTTTGAGCTATTTACCTAGAATATCCTTTATGTTACTTATACAGGGAATCCTTTCTTGTGATTAAATTCCACTAAAGAGAAGGATGTGGGATTCTAAGGCGATAGTGGTATCGACACATTTTTTGTTTCTCGGTGAAGTGTTTTTATTGTGATGTCCCTTAGAAAACCTAGAATATTGTAGACAACCTTTCTAGAACCCTTTTTGAGGAATGTTTGGGTCAACCTCCTTATTAATCCAAGATTAATATTCCCCTTTATTTGAAGAGAATATCTAAAATTACAGAATAGATTTTCTTCTGATGACTAGGATAAGTAGTCCAATTAGGTCTTCCATACTTCTTCTCATGGTACCACAGCTTTAATAAAGGATAACTATACTCACAAGAAAACTGACATAACTAAATACCTTCTAATTCTAAAGATTCATGTGGTTAGAAACATATTCATGCATGTTATAGCATCATTTATCACCTTTATATACTTGATTATCTATGTATTGGCCTTGGGCATCCCTTTTCATCCAGACTTGGTCATCTTCTTAAAAAATATTATTTTGAATTCCATACGTGACTCTGCCCTACCTTACACATGTGCAGAGGCGGGTTCACTCATATTTGACCCACGTATACAATTTAAAATACTAAAAAATATATAACTCTCTATATTTTGGGCGGGTTTTATGGGTTACACTGGAAGCTCACCTACAGGATCCTGTGGCCAAACTGTTTCCAAACTGAAAAATTGTTTTGAGGAAGTATAAATACACCTCATTGGGAAGGCATGAGGGAGGAGAGAGAAAGGAATTGATACTATATCTTGTTATAGCCTAGATCAGGTTTGATTATCCTCATGCCTCCTACACTTCCCAAGTTTAGGAAACCCTTGTTTCCTTCTTTGATATGTTCACCTCCTTTATGTGACATCCTTGTGCACCTTTTATGGAAGAATATTTTTGAGGCTTGGGTTGGACAGATCCTGAGGACAATTTCTCTTGGAGCCATGGCTTATTTCAGGTGATATCTCCATAACTTTTACATACATCAATAAAGAATCTTTGTCTCCTTCTTGAAGTCATGATATTATACGCTTCTCATACATGTTAATGACATTGCAACTGCTAATTTCATCTTATATTTTATAATCTTATTTGATCTAACATACTGACATTTAGGATATATATTTTGTATGTACGTTTTCTTGAGTGAGTTGCAGATATTGAAGCACGTGGAGAAGCGGAGGGTTTGCACCTTGTGGGAATGACCTAAAATGTAGGACATACAAGTAAGGTCATCTCTCCCTAGTTTACTGGTTTAACCATTATGACCTTTAGTTTAAGTGCTTCTTGTTATTGTATGCCTTCCGCTCTATTGGGTCCCTCAACCTAGAAATTAGGATAGTTTTTCCCATAGAAAAAATGGAGACTACATTGGGGATTACATTCATGTAATTCATAGTTTAGGTTGTTTTGTATGGATTTTGGGTTCTCTGACTCATCTGATCACTTTCCCAATCTTCTTGATTCTCTACCCATCTAGGAAAAATCCCTTATATTCTCAATCAATCTTTGATTTTTTTATTTTTCCTCGATGTATTCTCTATACGCAGCTTCTAGTGCACACAATCGTGTATACAATTTTTTTTTGTCCAAATAAACACATGTATACGCGAGTTTCCTTAGACACAGACATGTATAAACACATGTTGTATACAACCAATTCGTGTATGTCCAATTTAAAATGTAAGATTTATTTTTGGAGTCCTGTAAGTTCCTTTTGCTTGATTTTGGTCACTATTGTAGAACCTCTAATATGTCTGAATAGTGTTTCTCTTCGCTCTGTATCAATTTATCTCTTTCTTGCTTGAAAACCTAGTCAACCTAGGGTTTTCATTGCCTAGTGAAGTTTTAGTTTTTGCTATTGCAATGGGACTTCTTTCTGAGGTTCTTGGTTGTTCTTACATTTCATAATAGTGATTTTGTGTTGGTTCACTCATGCTTGACCTAGTCATTGCTTCACTTTTGGTTTTTTGGCTTGTTATCTTGTTTGGTTTTCTTGGTCCTTGAGATCAACTTTTCTGGAAAATATTGAAGTTGTCTTCTTGGTTTCTTGAATTTTTTGTGATTGCTAAAGTTTTATGTTTTTCTTTCAAATAATTTTCTTGGGTTAGTTACTTCATTCCACTTGTTGTGTCCTCTCATGAAAATGACATGGTTAGCTTAAGGATTTTTGAGTTTCTTGTCAGCTAAATTTTTTGATTTTAAGACTTTGGTAGTTTGTGCTTTTCTCAAAGAGTTTTTGTTGTTTCCTTAAAAAGTAAAAGTATAAAATAAATTTGGTTTTTTCTATTGCTATTTATTTTGGTTTTCATTTCATGGTTTCCATCTATATGGAGCAAGTTTGTAGTTTGTCATTTTGTTCTAGTTTCTTGGTTTTGAGAGAAGTTCTGTAATGGGCTTGTCTCTTTTGTATCAAGTTTTTTTTGGAATTTTTTTGAAAATAAGTTCTTGTTTGGGCTTGTCTTTGCTTTTGTGTCAAAGTGATCAGATGTGTCTTGTTGAGAAAATCATTTGCTTCACTTTTCAGGTAGTCTTAGAATCTGCATTTTTCATTGGTAGTTTTGCATTAGTGTAGTTGCATCGTTAAACATATTTAGTCTTTTGATAGCTTTTTAGTGTGTGAGAATGATATTGAAAAGAAAATAAAATTTTCGTGCTTTTTAGTTGTGTCGTAGAACCTGAGTAGAAATCTCTTTCATCGAAGAAAAAGTTTCATATGCATGTATCATGTTTTTATTGATTTCTCTTTTGCATCAAAATATCATAAATTGCAGTCTTCATTTACCCATGACTTAAAAAGAACAACCATTAAAATCGAGTGCTTAATTTAAAATGAACTAGAATTTTTGAGTTGTCATTAATATACACCAACTAGTCTAAGTCATAGGGCCTTGGAATAGGCGAGTGGAGAGTTAACTCTCCAAGGCCACTCAAAATTTCAAACATAGAATTTGATTAATGAGTGAAATCCAACCTCGTTAAGTGGACTGGGAAATATCTCCTCTAGAGATTCAAGCGCAAGGGCTAGTGAAGGCAGAGAAGAGAGATACCCCCTCTCCTATTTGCTGGATCTTGCCCAAAGACTGTTCTACCCATCTTCTGATATGAACTGGTGTCTATAGTTGATATTCCTAGGTATCACATAGCTAATTGCTGGGGGGAATACCTATGGTACCTGAGGCAAACATTGAATCACTCTCATTAGTACTTTTAGAGGGTTCCCTTGTGAAGCTTGGGTACTTGCACTAGAAAAGGCTTTTATTAGGATGTTAGTGTAACAATTTCTGTTACCTTTTCTAGTATGCTTGGGGTGTAATTACCCCATAATATTACATGAATGTCCTTATATTCATTTTTTTGTATTTTGATGTCCGATCCTAATAACCCAGAGCAGAAATACCTTAATACTACTTGATTGTTGAATCTTAGGGATATTTTCATAGAGAGTGATATTTTCTCCTAGATTGCCATAGCTTTGTAACTTTTTGAGTCTACTTAAAATATCATAATTATTAAAAGTGGTTGACCGATCGGTTTTTCGATCGAGGAGGATTTGTGGGCTTTCTCCTTCGAGTGTTGAGCCTTATTCAAGAAGGAGTAGAAGCAATTATGCTAGTGATTCTCAACAAATAGTTGAAAATGCATCACATATTGATCCTCCGCTTGGGGCTATTGTTTCTGTGGGTGGGCCTAGTACTAGTCGTGATTTAGAGGGAAGTACTCCACTCCTTTCTCGGGCCTTTTTTCGGTAGAATAAGTTGAGGTGAAAGAAATTGTTGAACCTCTAGTTACTCCCTCCTCTCCACTTCTTGCTAGTCTTCGACATGTCCTATTATATGTTGTACCTCCGTCTCAAAGACTGACTAGCCCTTATATTTTTCCTTATTTTCTTTCGATGGCCATAGCTAGGAACACAACTTTGACTATGAGCACTTCGAGTTTCCATACTCCTCTTTCGGCTGAGGGAGGAGGTACCATTTCTATTTCAACCATCACTCTGAGTGCTACAATTTTTGGCTCTACCTCCATTCAATCTACAGGTGGGGGCACCTAAGATTTTTCTTCCCATTTTGGTCCCTTCTCTTTTCAAATTACTTCTAGTGAAATTCCTTTAGTTTCCCTCATTGTTGATACAGCTGTCTCAATGCCCCATTTCTTCTATGGCTAGTGGGTTAGCTTGTTTTCAGTGTTTCCCCTCCAGAAGTGGTCATACCCCTCATTCAAACCCTTTCTTACATTCTTTTCCTTTCTCTGCTCAAGGTCAAGGTTCTAATCCTTTTCTCAGAGCCCAAATCTATAATTATTTTCAAGGATGGAACCCTGCTCTTATTGGATTTGGAATTGGGAATCAGTTTTCGTATGGTCAGTAGGGGAATGTTCCTTTACCCTTCGTTTGTTCTTCTCAGGGTTTCTCTTCATTTGCTAATTCTTGGAACCATTACCAGGGGGTTTCATATTCATTTAGCACTTCGATTGGGGGAGATATCCCTATTTATGGTAACCCTACGATGGCTGGAGGGTCCTACTCCGAATATTTTTGGGCCACAAGGTTTCTCTTATGGTTCAATTTTTTCTACAAATAATCCATCGAAACCTGGTGCCTCAACAAATCGATATTATTCTTTTGAGAATGTTGGGAATCCTTCAGTTCACAAATGGAATTATCAAGCTCCTCTGTGCTTACAGTTCCTCACAATGCTAAATTTTCTAGATTTTTCGAAATTGACTTATTATCTGATTCGATATAGCCTGGGTTGGTCTCTGGTCCTTATTAAACTTCCATCAAATATTCTGAAATTTGCAGGGAAGACTGGTGAGGATCCAATCCACCATGTTACCACTTTCCATTCATGGTGTTCGTTGAACTCCCTCGTTGATGATTCGATTAGGTTGAGACTATTTCAATGTAGCCTAACTGGAAACAATGCTAAATGGCACATTGAGCTTACTAGGGACACTTTTGCTTCATTTGGTGACTTTTATACCATTTTTTTCAATCATTTTAAGTTTCACATTTGACATGATGATGGAACTGAGCTTCTGAAATTTTTTTAGCAGGATAAGCCGACGTACATTTATGATCATATTTAGGAATGGAGGAGAAGGTAGAGGCTCATTAAAGCCCATATTCCTAATGAATTCATTCTCAAATGGTTCCTTAAATAGTTATAGCCATAAATCTCAAAGGATGTATCTATTTCCAGGGTATTTTCTTAGGAGCAAGCTATGTTTAGAGCCCAGCAGTTGGAACTAATCTATTCTCAGTCTAGTATTCTCAATAATATTTTTCCTGATGCTTCTCATTCCAAAGAGGATTTAGCCAAACCAAAGCTAGGTTCTCATGCTAACGGGCTTGTCAATTCAATTGATAGTGGCACAACTAACCTTTTGAATCAACTGCAGCAATTGTCTCTACAATATGCTCCTTCTATTCAGGCTACACTATCGGTGTCTAGTCCTTCCCATACCTTGACCATTAATGTTGTTCAATATTCTAACCGTAAAGGAAATCAACAATCTGATGGAAATAAGAGGGGGTGGAATAATAAGAAGAAAGCTAAGGATGGGAAGGGTAATGTGAAAAAATCCAACGATAATGTTGGAGAGGGTAAGAGAGAGGTAAAAAATAAAGTTAACTTTCCATTGAATTTATGCACTGGAGACCATATCATGCATCTCTACCCTAAGA
The DNA here is from genome assembly GCA_034641835.2 of Pinus albicaulis. Taxonomy (NCBI): domain Eukaryota; kingdom Viridiplantae; phylum Streptophyta; class Pinopsida; order Pinales; family Pinaceae; genus Pinus; species Pinus albicaulis. Next base: position 440,353,075 of record CM076579.1, on the reverse strand, counting down.
TTCAGGATGATTAGCGCGTGTTAGCTCATAAGGTTTCCTATAGTTCCCATACTATCCTCACTAACCCTTTTCCCCAAGGGTAGCAAATGATTGCTAGCGCGAATGCTAATACTGGAGCTCCCGTTGCGGGAAACTAGGAAGGGGAAAATTCCTCAAATATGTATATGATGAGTGCTCACCTTGATGTTGCTATGGTATCACATGATTATGGTGAATCCGAGTCTTCAAAGTCTAAAGGTTCTCCTAATACTTCCGAGCCACTCCATATTGAGAGGCCCACAGTCGAGCCTATACCTCGCATGCCGAAATGTTCTGGTAAACATTCGACAATCAAACCTGATGCCAAGGTAGCCAAGAACTACTCCATTGTAGAATATCTGGCTCAAATTCCTTGTGCTATGTATGTGTTGGATGTACTCCAATCATGGACAACACAAAGGAGTGCGCTAGTCATTGTGATCGAGGCAATCAATCCAAATAATTTTCTTATGATCACATTCGATATGAAAAGTCTTAAAAAGAGACTTCCTCATCACATGGCTTTTCAGATCAAATCTATGTATCAGAAAATCAATATTTTTCAAACGGTAGTTGATGAGGATGCTTCCACTTGTGTCATTTCTATCTCATGTTGGAAAGCCATTGGGTCTCCTCAAGTCATTCCGTCACCTACTCTTCTCACTACCTTGATGGCCATTCTCATAGGCCACATGGCATTGTTTTGGCTTTGCCCATATTTGTTGGGGGTAAAGTTTTTTATATTGAAGTCGAGATAGTTGAAACTAATTTGGACTAAAACCCTCTATTGGGGTAGAATTGGATTTATGAGATGGATGTTCTTGCTTCATCATTATTTCCCATCCTGTGTTTTCCCCAAGAAGGGATGATTTTCCCTATTGATCAAATGGACTATTCTCCGATAGATCCAAATGCATATTCTAACTCTATTGTTCCCTTGGTAAATAATGCCAAGAAACCTATGGAGAATTTTGGAGTTGGAATGCATACGTCGCTGATGGGTACCTTTGATGTTCCGCCTCCTTATATTTATATTAATGCGATCTCATCCTGCGAGGCTCCTACTCGAAGAGATTTCTTCTGAACTCATTATTTTTTAGACCCTTTGACCTTACCTTCTCCTACTGTCACATTAGAAGAAGGTAAAGTGGGGGGAATGGCATTTCATATATCTATGGCAGATATTTATTATCAGTCTATTTTTGACGCTGTGGATTTTGTTTCAGTTTCTCTTTCGCCTGAGGATTTGGACTAAGATGTGGCTCCGGATTGGACACTTAATTCATCTTCTGATGAGGACGGCCTTGATAATGTTCTACCATATGAAGAGGCTATCCTTGATAAAATCACTTGTGTGGAAATACCATGGGATTATTTTCATCATCGATACTATTTTGTACTAGATCTGTGAGAAGTTGAGTCAAGAATGTCTAGCCCTGTGTCTTCTGGTTATGTTCACTATATCCTGAACCCTTTGGCTCAAGCACATATTTTTTCTCAAGGGAACATGGTTGTCATTTATGAGATGATCCTAGTAAACATTTCTAGGAATCCGAACATTATAGACAATGTTTTCATTAGAGCTTAATGTTCCCCTAAAGGGTTTCAAACTTATACCGATCTCTTCAAGGAGTTTCATGACGTGTTTGCTTGGTATTATGAGGAAATGCTTGGAATTGATCCATCTAATGTCCAACATGAGATCAATATTTATGAGAATGCTAAGCCTATACAGCAAGAGCTTCATCTGATCAACCCTAAGAAGGCCGCAACCGTCAAGGTCGAGGTTGAGAAGCTACTTAAGGAAAGTTTCATATACCTTGTTCCTTTAATTGAGTGGGCTTTGAATCTAGTGCATGTGGACAAGAAACAAGTAATGATCTGTGTCTACATTGATTTCATGGATTTGAATAATGAATGTCCAAAGGATAACTACCCCACACCATTTATTGACCATATTATTGATGAGTATGCAGGGAATGATATTTTCTCCTTCATGGACGATTTCTCAGGATACAATAAGATTACCATCCGTCCATAAGATTAGCACAAGGATACTTCTATTTGACACCAAGGTACATTTGCATAAAAAAAATGCCTTTTGGTCATAGAAATGTTCAAGATACTTTCCAGAGGGCCATGTATTATTCTTTCAATGATATAAAGCATATCATCGAAGCTTATTTGGATGATTTAGCTTCTCGTTCTCGAAATATAATTGATCATCCCTCTCATCTTCGACATATTTTTTAAAGATGTCGTTATTATAAAATCTGGTTGAACACTAATAGGTAGATTTTCGTCGTCACATCCGGTCGGTTGTTGAGATTCATTGTGTCTATTGAAAGGATATGAGTAGATCCTTTCAGGGTTGAGGAAATACTTAAGTTTCCTCCCCCGTCTTTTATTTGTCAACTTCAAAGCCTTCAAGGAAAATCCAATTTCTTGAGGAGATTCATCATTAACTACAATGAGGTTACGAAAGGATTTATGAAATTTTTGAAGAAGGGAATTGCATTCTTGTGGGATGAATTGACTCAATGCTCATTCGATGCTTTGAAAAAATAATTGACCTCTTCTCCTTTGTTGAGTCTACCTAATTATAGAAGAGACTTCCTTTTTTATCTCACTGCTGCAGAATCTACTATAGGTATGGTTCTGGTTCAAGAGGATGATGCTCTTTATGATCATCTAATTTATTATCTAAGCTAGGGATTGGTAGGTCCTGAAATGCAATATCCTCCCATTGAGAGGTTAGATTTGGCAGTTTTCCATGTTGTCCAGTGACTCAGGCATTACATTCTCCTTCACAAAACTTATGTTTTGGTAGCAGTCAATCTGTTTCAATTTGTTCTTAGTAGGCGAGTGATTGGGGGAAAATACAATCGATGGATTCTCATTTTGAAAGAGTTTTATCTATAATTAATATCTGCCAAATCCAAGAAATCATTAGTATTTGCAGAGTTGATCTCTGAGTTGCCTAGTGGAGATGAGATTATTTATGACGAGTCGTTCCCTCATGAAAATATTTTCCTCATTTCTTCACAAGATCCTTGGTATGGGGATATCATTGTTTATCTCAATATTTCGAAGTTTCCCCTTGCTTTTTTGAAAGATGAGGGTCCAAAGTTGTGTCACTTGGAAAAAAATTATCTTATTATCGGTGAAACTTTGTATCATCGTGAGGTTGAATCAATCCTTAGATGTTCCTTAAATTTTGAAGAGGCTGACGTTGTGTTGAATGATTTCCAGAGTGGAGCTTATGGTGGTCATTTATCTCGGCTTGCTACAGCTCAAAATATTTTGTGTGCTAGATATATTTGGCCCTCAATTTTTAAAGACTATGCTGAGGTGGTCAAAAAATGTCATCCTTGTCAAGTTTATACTCATAAAATGCATGCTCATCCAGCTCCTCTCTTTCCTTTTATCACCGTAGATATACTCACTAAGTGGGGAATTGATTTTACTACTTGTAACCCACCTTCGGAAAAAAGGTCACAAGTACATCATCATAGCAGTGGACTACTTCACCATGTGGGTCGAGGCTATGCCTAATTTATCGAACGATGGTGAAACAATAGCCCTGTTTTTGTTCAACCAAGTCAATCTTGCTTTGGTATTCCTTGAGATATTGTCACTAACCATGGAAATCATTTTCAGAAATTCTTGATGGATGAAGTGGCTCTTAAATTAGGTTTCCGACAGGAGCATTCGTCTCTATATTATCCTCAAGCCAATGGGAAGGTTGAAGCCGTGAATAAATCCTTAAACGTTATCCATCAAAGGAAAATTAATAAATCTAGGTCCAATTGATATGTTATGTTGTATCCTGCACTTTGGGCATATCAGATGTCAGTTAAGACTGTAACCAGGTTCACTCCTTTCCAACTAGTTTGTGTTCTCGAATTGATCTTTCCTGTCGAGTGTGAGATTCCTTCCCTTAAGCTAGTTTTTGAGCTTCTTCCTGACACTTCAATTATTGAATAACATATTGTATATATAGAATGTCTCGATGATTAGTGGCGAGATGAAACTACGATTAGTGAGGCCCATAAGAAAACAGTGAAGGTTTAGTATGGTAAGGCTGTCAAACCTATGGTTTTCTTCGAAGGTGACCTCGTTTTGGTCTACGATCAAGATAGGGATGCCTTGGGGGAAGGGAAATTCAAATCCACGTGGTATGGCCCTTTCATTGTCAAAATGTTCCTTAAGGATGGAGCTTATGCTTTGGTTTATTTCGATGGAAATGAGCTGGCAGAGCCCAAAAATGGTTTTTGGGCTCTATCTTAAGAAGTATTATGCCTAGGCAATTTCCTAGAATTTTATTTTGTTGTATATATTGTATTTTTTGTGCATATTTGTCTATTGAGTTTGGTGTGACCTTGATGTTTTTTATCTACTTTGGTAGATTTTTATGGATGATATGAGTCATTTTGACTTTGTCGATGGTCCTAGTCGACATACACAGAATATTTCTTTCGCTGCTTGGGTAATCTACTATCCATCCAGTCAGTTTTTAGTCTCAAGGGGTGTATGTATTGGTCCTTCTTTGAAAAACATTACATAATATATACTACTGTGATAAATCTACTTTTGGAGGAAATGTCTCTTGATAAATATACTTTCAGAGGACATGTCTCTTTTGCAACTGGTGGTTTCACAATTGAATAACATCTATAATGTTAGAGATCCAATTTTATATCATTTATTTTTGAGAGTGTATTTGTTGAAAAGATCATTTAATTATGTTACATACATTCACATTCGACATTCAAAAAATTTGTTTGCATATTCATTAGCTAATCAAGAAATGATTGACATATTAATCATTCATTACATTAGATATAAAAAAACATCAATAATCATTTTATATATGAGACAATCACATCATAAAATTGTTGTATATATATAGATCAGAGTCATGTTAAAAAATATTCAAAAATTGGACAGTTATGTGCTACAAAATTAGGGCTTATGCCCGATCATGTCCATCATAAAAAAATATCAAAGTCATCCTATCATCCTAAAAGAATATGCCTGTGGGCCCTGCCTTGGATAGGTGTCATGGAAGAACACTATGGCAGTAGCCACACAATGAAATAGTCACACCCAATCGCGTGGTACATCGACCACACATCTCTGAACTGCATCAAGGATGTCCTCTACTACAGCCATAGGGACATGGTGGGTCAAACCCTCCAAGTTTCTATAAATATCATGGAGAACTCTCCCAGGGTCCTCTACAACATCCTCAGCCTCTCTTATGTGGTGCCTATGCCTTGGGAAGCCATGAGGTCTAACTATTCCAACATCTGTAACATGATTAATAAATTTGTAAGTCAATTGTCTTATCAAAAAGATTTTCTCATTTTTCATACTTTTATTAAAAATACAAAAAATCAAATAATCAAAAATAATTTAAATGGGATCTTACCAATCGATCCCCATGCTGCTCTGGGCGGTAAGGGTGGATCAACAGCTCCCCTAAATTCCATGCCAGCATAGGGTTAATTTCCACGGCGATCACTTGTTCTCCCCCCAACATGAATAAATCTTCATCCTAGGTAGTTCTAGGGACTTCGCCACCCCCTTATCCTCTTCATCAAGTTAGCCCATCGCGCTAAACGTGGATCTCATGGGATATTGATAGTAGAGATCACTTTGGGTCGAAGCCCTGGAATCCTCTAAAATAAGAATGTACAGAAAATGGTCCCATAACCGAAATTTTTAGATTTGATCTTTTAGATGGAGGATAACTGTTTCTTGAAATTGGTTGACAAGGCAATGCAACAATCATATAAAGTAGTCAAGCAATAAACTACCAAACTCATGTTCCCATGTGAGGCTTGGTGGAATGAAGCCAATCTGATAACTATGACTATGGTGAACAGAAGAATCTTCATGTGCAACCCTTGCACATCTCTAATTTGAATCTGGGTCCCAACCTTCTGAGTACTCTCAGCACAGTATATGTAAATGTAATCCTCTACATTCAACCATCCTATTGGCTTGCCTTGTAAATTTACTGGTTCTCCTCTCCGAGAGAGTTCAGTTATAAAATATATGTCTTCAGTCTCGATCCTTAAAGGAATTTGATCAATCATGAAGCATTCTTCCTCTAGGTCCCAGTAATGGATGAGAATTTCAAGCAATTTGGTGTTCATTTTCATATTTGGCATCTTAAAAAACTTGATCAAACCACATCCTTGCAGTATATCTAAGGACAATTGGTGCTCCATTACCTCATTTTCAACTGTACTATGCTCCCTCTCTCTCTAGCTAATGGTCATCCTGAGTCAATTCATCAAAAACCCCATTAGATTTTTATTTTAAAATTTCATTATGAACATATGTGAGTTCCTTCTTAGACAGTTGCATCTAGGCGCAGGTTCGAAATTATGAACCCGCATATACATAGAGGTTTTATCTAAAAAGTTAAATCCTATGGTGAAATTCACATAAAATTACTTGAATTGATAATAAAATTGATTACTAAGCTAATTTAGAAGATTACCTCAAATATTTGGGCCGATTTGGTTGAGAATTAGTCTGGATTGAAGTTGAGGATTTTTTACTCGAGATCTCTTTCTCAAATTATCCAATGCAAAAATGACCAAATGTGAGTCCCAAAGGCATATTTATGCTCAAAATTAAAAAAAAATACAAAAAATACTTGTCTAAATTTTTGTGTTTACTTTTTTAATTTTTCCAAGACTTTATGGCCTTTTGGCTTGTATGTGCTAGGATAGGTTGTTTTCAGGTCCATTTGATGATTTTTAGATGATTCCATGACTTCTTCGATTCCATGACCATTGAGATTTCATGGAAGGTATTGTGTTCAGAATTGGCATATAGGTTAGGGAATTAACTTTCCATTGCACTTATGCATACTAGCCTCCATACTAAAATATTGTCATAGGGGCCGAATTTTTTATATATAGTCCAAAATTTAGGTTATGTTATTTTGGAAAAAAAATTATATGCATAGGAAGGGTACAGGTTGGGGCTCGACCTCGCGACCTCCCCCGCTCCAATTGCTTGCCTTACTAAGAAGCCATTATGATGGTTCTTATATAACTATGGGTTTGACATTTATTTGAAGCTTCAAGGTTTGACCAACAGGGGTTTAGAGGCGGCCTGCTCCATGAGCCAACCCCCTCCCCATAAGACCTTACCATTAGAGCAAAGGCAAAGAATATTTTAAAGTGTCCAGAACTAAAATTTAAGTGTGTGGTTGATACCACTAATCCATATTAATAGCGCTAACAATTGTTAATGCACGGTTCGATAAACGGTGATTATAGCGTAGCAAATCCATAGATAAGAAAGGTTTTATTTAATTAAACTCAAGTTTAGGTTGGTAGTAAATTTTTTGGTTCAACCAATTTTAGTGAAACTTCCAGTTTTGGCGGCCTTAACTAGAATTTCTCGAGTTTTGGTGGATTTTTCCTAGGAAATATTGGGGAAGCCATAAATTTGGAAAATTTCGACCAATTTAGGCTCAAGAAGAGTCATTCTTAGAATATTTTGATTCTTTGAACATGATGGAATAGGTTGCAGAGGTTTTGGAGCACTTCTAAAAGTGTTTTTTCAACTTTGAAGATTAAATAAGACAAGGGCCACCGAAAGAGGAGGTCATGCCTAGATCAACTGGAGAGCATTCTGAAAGATTGAATAGTCTATTTTGAGGTTTTTGGGTCTTATGAATCCAATGGAGTAGGTTGAAAACCCATTAGATCACTTCAGGTGCATGTAATCATATAATTTACCATTAATCCAAAGAGGACCTAGCCAGTTGAATCGAGGTCCATGGACATGTAGCCTAGGAGGTGTGAAATTCGATATCAGTTATATTGTAATGTGTTTGTTGTGATTTATTTCTCTACATTTTATTTGTTGTACATGATTTTTTAAAAGGTAATTAACTCATAAATTGTTGATCAAAGACACTTAAAACTTGACACATAAATCCCTTCACAAGTGGCTAACTTGAGACGGTCCTAAACACATTTATTTTTAACTAATGGGGGAGCTAGCAAAACAAAACTAGTTTTCCCATATTCATATCAAGTTGGTATCAGAGAAAAATTTAGCTCATTTTAGCCAAGGTTATCTATAATATTAGCTATTGGTTTTTAAATTTTTGCAATAATAATCTAATTGTGTGAATATAAGGTAAAATTGAGGAACTAGTTCTAAAATCATAGCAAATAATCTTTTTTTGCGTCAAGTGTGATGGAATCTTCATCAAGAATTGCTTCTAGGAAATATTCCTTAGCAAACCTCTCTGATAAGGAGATTTTTCAGAAGCTCTACATCATGAATGTTATGGTGCAAGAGATCTATCAAGATAAGAGGGAGAGCATTATACTGCAAGAGCAGTTGATAGCCATGAAGGAGGATAAGCAAGAGCTTCTTGAAAGATGCATCAGAGGAAGACTTTTCTCCATATTAGAAATGAAAAACTAGCAAGGATGCATGAGATGGAGACTCAACTCCAGGATGCCAAGGAAACTTTAGCCAAGTATGTGCATGAAAAAGAGGTATGAAATTAAATTTTATCTTCTATTTCTTCTCAAGATGAATGTGTAGGCGATTTTGAAAGACATGCTAGAGGAATAGGGTCCAAATTATTGATGAAAATGGGCTATGAAGGTAAAGGATTAGGGAAACATGAACAAGGTATTGTTGAGGCAATTGTTGTTAAGGAAAGGCCTAAGTATTTGGGTCTTGGTTATTGAGAACATGATCGAGAATGCTCCAAAGCCAAGGAGGCACATGAAGGTGTTCCAAGAAGGACTTTCATTTCATTTTCATTAGTTCAAGCTTGTGAAGATTGTGTTCATGAGGAATGCAAAAATTTTACACCCACTTTTCAAGAAGATGCTCATAAGCATGCAACTAATGAGGATGACGAACAAGAGAATGTTGAAAGCACTAAACTTGTTGAATACGTTGTTGGTATTCCGAAGAGAGCCACTACCTCATCAAATTCACCTCCTCAAGAAGGCAATAACGGTGAATATTCAAAGTATAAATATGTTTTTAATAAAGTTGCTTTTTATTATGATAAACATGGTAAATACTCATATAATATTTGGATAAAGTTTGCGTGTTCCTTTTGTGGTTTGAATAACCATAATGTTTCAAGGTGTTGGAAGAAGATAGCCATCCACATGAAACTTTTGAAATAAAGGAGGAAGAAAGCTAAAGGTCCATTGGACAATGCAAACCATGTTGAAAATAATATGTAATTTGTTTTTCACTCATTGCCATAAGCAAGGTCATCTTGTAGAGAAGTGCTTGAATTTGTATCCAACAATTCATCCACAACATTTGAAGAAGGTGGAGAGAGATCTTGAAAATAATGGAACAGAGGATTCCATAATAGATGTGGGTCGGGATGATTCGGATGATGATGTGCAGTTGAAATAAGAGTCATTGAAATGGTTTGGTAATAGATGGTTAGATTTCTTATCCAATTAAGGCCTTGCATGTATTTTGAAGTTTGATGCACTTTTCTGCCAATTGAATGCCTGTTGCATATTTATGCCATGTAGGTGTTTCAAAGTGGAGTTATTTTGACTCAATTAGATATAGAAAATATGGAAATTTTATACATGTTTTTTTTTTACTTGAGAGTCAGCTGTTTGAAAAGGCATGTTTTGTCGACTTGTGTTTTGTTGATGGTTTTGTACACCGAGATGTAAGAGTACATGGTGATGTTCACGTGATGTGAAATTTGTTTCTTTGAAGGAGAAAAAGGATATGTCGTCAAGTTATGTTTCTTGCATGATGTGTTTTTCAATTTGGTGGTTGTGTTATGACAAGATGTCAAATAATCTGCATCCAAAAAAATTTAGCCATTGTAGACCATTTTATGTGTTGACGCCAAGAAGCGAAAGAGGTGGCGAATGCATTCTTCTAGATGTGGAATTCGGAGCCATGTAGGTAAAAGAATGGTCATTTATTTTCCTTTTATTACTGATGTTGGAACTCATTGTTATAGTTTCCTCAAATGGTCTTAATTTGGAAAAGTGGTTTCCAAGAAGAAGCTTGCATCAAATGCATGTTTGTGAAAAACAGGAACAATATTCTCAGTGGGAAGGCCATAATTCAACTTTCCAAGCACCGAGGGATCGATTTGGTACAACAAATTGTTTTATTTTTTCAATCAGCAAGCAGCCATCAAGTGTTGGATTGGGTCAACAACAAAAGGAGGAAATTAGTTGGAGCACCAAGCCATTTTCACTGTAAGGCATGTCAGTGAACCCAAGTGGTTGTCATGAATATTTTTCCCAGTAGAATTAAGATGATAGTACTTGAGAAAGAGATTAGTATTTATTTCTCATGCGATAAATATCTTTTGTGGGTCTAAAAGCATGTCAGTGGGAAGGAGTGATCATAATTTGGATTAGGGATAGAATTTTTCCAAAAATTAAAATTTCTCAAGATCGCACCAAACCAGAATGAACGAATCTGGCTCGTCCCTAGGAATTTGGTGCAATTCATTTCACTCAAAATGGAACCCTTATGAGGAAGTTAGAACCTATTGATAGTCATGTCAAACAGGCAAATTTAAAAAAAAAGGGCCAAATAGGGTCAAAGGCCAAAAATTTTGGTTTTCCTCCATTTCGCCCAATGACACCATGACATGTTTTGAGCTATGGTTGGTCGGATCTGTAGGCTTGTTGGAAATTTTTTATTTGGTTTAATTTCAAGCCAATGGGGAGAGGACACATGGCAAGCCCAGAGGCCACCATGTGCCCCCTCCCCCCCCCCCCCCCCCAAAAAAAAAGGCCGAATGATGGTTCAAATGTTGAATTTTTATTTAACCATGGTCATATTTTCATATATTAAGGTCAAATTTCAATTCTACAAAGGGTTGGATACATTATTTAAGAATGGTCTGATTTTCATATATTAAGGTCGAAATATTTACATATTTCAAAGGTATGGTGGATTAATGTTATATGGACTAAATTTTTTAATATAATCCAAATTTTGGGTTATGTTATTTTGGTGCAAAATTTTTATGCATAGGAAGGGCGGAGGTCGAGGCTCGACCCTGCGACCTCCCCTACACCAACTGCCTGCCTTACCAACAAGTCACTATGATGGTTCTTATATAACTATGGGTTCGACATTTATTTGAAGCTACAAGGTTTGACCAGTGGGGGTTTGTAGGGGGACAAACCCTTGGGCCAGCCCTCTCCCCATAATACCTTACCGTTAGACCAAAGGCGGAATGGATTTTAAAAAATGTGTGGAATTAGCACTTAAGTGTGGGGTTAATACCCCTAATCCATATTAATAACGCTAATCAATTGTTAATGCGTGGTTTGATAAAATGCGCTTATAGTGCAGTTCATCCACAGCTAACCCAGGTTTTATTTAATTAAACTCAAGTTTACGTTGGCGGTAAATTTGGTGCTTCCACCAATTTCGATGCTACTTCCATATTTGGCGGCCTTTACTGGAGTTTCTCTAGTTTTGGTGAAGTTTTCCTAGGAAATATTGGGGAAGCTATAACCTTGGCATATTTCGACCAATTTTGGCCCAAGAAGAGTCATTATTATATGATTTTGATTCTTTGAATGTGATGGAATAGGTTGAAAAGGCCTTGGAACACTTCTAAAAGTGTTTTTTCCACTTTGAATATTAAAGAAGCCGAGGGCCACCAAGAGAGGAGGTCATGCCTAGATCAGCTCGAGACCATTTTCAGAGATTGAATAGTTTATTGTAAGGTTTTTGCATCTTCTGAATCTAATGGAGTAGGTTTCAAAGTCATTGGATCACTGTAGGTGTGTGTAATTAGATAATTTACCGTTAATCCAAAGAGGGCCTAGCCAGTTGAAGCAGCTCCATGAGATGTAGCCCAGGAGGGGTGAAATCCATTATCAACTATATTGTGATGTATTTTTTGTGTGTTATTTCTACATTTTATTTGATGTATATAATTTTTTAAAATATAATTAACTCATAAATTTCTCATAAAAGACACTTAAAACTTGACACATAAACCCCTTCACAAGTGGCTAACTGGAGATGATCCTAAACACATTTATTTTTAACTGATGAGGGAGCTAGCACATCAAAGTTATTTTTCCCATATTTAGATTATATACTCAACTCCATCTTTAAAAATATGTTATTTGTCTCATGATTATAGAATATGGCTTTTTGGTCATACAAGTATAGACTCCCTAAAATAATCTTTCAAATAGTGAGTGGTACAGCCTCAAGCTCCACCTCATCTAAAAAGTTAACAATGATGATGAATTTGACTTTACATTTTCCTCTCACTTTTAATTTGGCATCATCACGTACCAACCGCAAGGGTAAGGTTTAACTTGAGGTGTAATTTATAAATTAAGTATCTTGACAAATTCTTCTGAGATAATATTCACTTGTGATCCACTATCAAAAAATGTAACAACCTTTGTATGTTTTCTTGTAATATCCAAAAAGGGAGAATGCAGTAATAATTCACATGATATAAGAACTTACAGCAAGATAAACAATAAATATAATTACAAATAAGAATATACAGAAAGAGTTGAGCCATTTTATTATATTGCAGATGATTCAGTTACACAACTACAAAATATAGGTAGATCTAGCCAAAGAGATGAGCTAGGATCACCCTGAAAACATGTAGGCAACAAGTACAATGTAACTGGAGAGGCTCTACAGCAAATACTGCATTGTCTCTTTAGTAGGATATAAACATGGAGTTGTAGGCTGAAAAGAGAAATGCATATCTACTCAAAATAGGAGCTTTGATGATGCCAAGATTTAAGATCTAGCCAATGTGATGGATTCCCAAGATAACCTAGAAAAGATTTTCCAAATCTATAACTTTGGAAAAAATCACCTCCCTAGGGTTTGATCCTTGATCTGCTGGGAAATATAGATCTCAAGCTAGATCTAAATAATAGATCGCTGAAATATGTGCTCATATTAGATCTATGCTTGAAGGGTTGATCCCTTCCTCAAATCTATGAGCTAGAAGCTCTAGATCTAACCTCTCAATCCTCCAAATGATGATTGTAGCTGCTGCAACACAGCTGCCTCTAAAAACTACATTGTGGGGGAAAAGAGGCCTTCTTCCTACTGAAAATATATTGCAATAAACTCCAGGCTAATGGTGAGACTGATGGCAATGTGAGAGGATGATCCCTCATAGGATTTCTAGCTGAAATACTAGCGACTTCCTTCCTCCTTTCAGATCTGCAATATGGACATCATTTTTCTTGTGTATAATACTACTGCTAGGAGGTCAATAAATTTTGGCTGGATGCCAGATCTGCAATCTGACAATGGGAGTGCTAATCTATAAGCCTAAGTGATGGGAATAATCCCCCACGTTGTTCTCCACCTGAAGTACTGAAGACAACTTCCACGTTCCAAACTAATCTTCAAGAAACTATAGTTTTCTGAATATGAATGTTTTGTAGAAAGAAGAAAAATGAAATGGCACTTAAAACCTGATGTATAATGAAGTAAAACCCTCTTCCTTAGAGATCACTCAAAGAAAGAAGCGGGATTCCCGCCCGGGAACACCTTGTGCTAAACAACACCTGCAATCTCTGCTAAACAGCCCAAGAATGCATTGGAATGTCACTTGACAATTCCAGATCTAAAAGAACATACATCAAATAATCCAAGACCCCTTTCACCTTTGCCTTCATCTCCTTTATAATGATTGATCCATCCCAAGCCTTGGCCCTAATCGCAACTATGTAGTCTCATGTGGGCAAGATCCTCCAAGTGGGACTACATTGTTTGACCAAATCAACCAAATAGTCTAGGTGCAATGTACACCTCCACCATGTGTGCTTCATTTGCACATGATCTTCCATCACTTGATCATTAATGCTCAATGATCCTTTGTTTGACATCTTCAAGATCTTAGTTGACTAAATCAACCCTCCATGATCTTTCTCATTAAATGAGACATGATCTCCAATCTCATTCACATTAGTAGTTGCTCAACTACCTCTTTTTATAGATCTAGGCTAAATTAATCCACATTCACACACACAAAGTGGATATTTATTCTTGTTGAGGATTCTGGGTCCCTCCACCCTTTTATTTACTTAATTCATTAAGAAAATCATGGACTCTAATATTCCAAATATGATGTGACAATTTTAGAATATTACATTTATAATGACCCTCATATGGAAATGATTACTTCTTTATTTATCATTTTGAGAGACAATAGGCTTACTAGAAGAACTATTACTTTCATTAGAACTTATATCTTTCATTCCCATGGATGTGATTTTTGTTTCCTCACCTGAATCAGATGAGATTTTTGTTTAGAAGAACTAGTACCTCACTAAGGGAGCAATACCATACCACGTGGATTCATATTGGGGGATATATATTGAGGAAAAAATGACATAATATATTGAGCATCTATTAGGGGGTAAACGATTTTTATATTGGTAGGTATAAAAAATGGAGCTCAAAGTTAATGAAAAAATATAAAGCTGTTAAAAATGTTAATGAAAAAATGAATACCTATAGTATATAGTGAAAGTAGGGGTTTTTTATATTGGGAAGGTGTATTGGGTTTGTATTGGTAGGTGGTTAGATAATGTGATTTTTAGAGTTATTTTCCAAAATTTATTCAAATTAGGAGTATCTTTTGATATGCCACAAACACACGTGATATGTTAGAGCGTCATTGAATGAAGCCCCCGTGGTTGTAACAACAATATTTTGTTTCCCCTTGTTATTGAATTTTTTTGGTCTCATTTCTGGATGTAACTTTTAATAGTGGTCTTCATCATGACCATCTTTTGAAAAATGATTACAAGTAATTTTCTCTCCCTCTTTCTTTAAAATAGCATTATTTTTTCCTTTGCCTTTAAACTTCCCCTCTTCTTTGTATCTAGATTTAGAAGGTTTCTTGTTACTCTATTGAGTAACATTATTTCCTCTTGATTTTAAATTAGTTTCCTAAACACATACTTCATCTAGATTGGTGGAATTATACATAATTATAGTATGTCTCAAATAACTATGTAATCCACCTATGTATTTAAGGAGAGTATCTTGTGAAGACAAATCAACACCCAAGATTAAAGCTCATCTTCTACATTCTTATGTGTAGCTTTCGACACTCTCACATTTAGCTTGTCTAAAATTTATCTAATCCATGGTTTCTTTTTGCATGTAAGCTAATGGATACAATTTACTTCTCAATGCAGCTATAAAATAATTCCAAGAAGAGATATTTTTACCAATTTTTTTCGAATCTTCTTGAGTTCTGGCCTCCGAGCAGATGAAGGTTGCACTTTCCAACTGAAGAGAAGTAAGCTCGATATTAGTGACATCATCATCAATATTTTGAATCTTGCAATAGAATTCAATTTGACGAACACAATTATCCAACCTTTTATAATTTACTTCCCCATTGTACATATGCAGTTCAAACTTGACATCAAGCTTAATCAAAGGAGACTTACCATTAAATTTTAGATATGGAGGAGAAGAAGTTCTATGAGATGGAGGAGGTGAAGAAGGAGGTGAGGATGGACGTGAAGATGGAGGTGAATGAGGAGGTGGAGGTGGAGACTTTCTCCCATCACCACCATTAACTTTTGGTTGATTATACCATTTTCCTTGCATCCTTGTTTTCCTCTCACTATACAACACTTTCGCAATCTCACATGCATCATAGAAAGCCATTCTAAAATATCTCTCATCCTCAAGAATCAGCTCATGTTCTTTTTCATGTGCCATGACTAGTGGAGTTTGTGGCCTCCTCAAACCAATTTGAGGGTCTCTTTCTTCAAATACTCCTCTGTTTCTCAATTTATACCTTGGAATCATTCTATAAAAAACAGTTACAAAATTTATCAAAACTTCACAAAAACCATGCTCTCATACTCAACTAATCTGAAATTAAAAGTGAAAGTTTCATGTGAAGTTTGCAAGTTATTTTATGTCTTATCAAAAATGGATGATGACTGCAAAATCACACAAACTAAGATAAGTTGGAATCGAAACAACGATATCTACAATTTGGTGCTAGTTTCTAAAATAAATTTAGCGCTTTCGCATATTTTTGATCCCCTACATGATCGGGCAATGGATCTCTATGTATCAGCTAATTTTTTTCTAATGATACATGATATCATACATGATATAATGAATAATATAAAAGGTATGTAAATAGTTGTTCACCTTCTTTCGTGTGTTCCTATCTTTAATTTATTAAAAAATAATTAAGAAAACATGGCTGGTATTACATTTTATTAAACTATTATTTATCATAAATGCAGTGGTGATGGAGTGAAAGTCCACACCACGCCACACCAATGCTGCATCAATTAGGTTTCTGAGCATGGGCTCGGCTCCAAAAAGATCACTATGGATCCCTCAGAATGTCCACAACTACAACATTCTTGTCCCTTCGCGGCTAGCTACATCTTGGCATTCGACTTGACACTTCGAGTGCACCTATAGTATAAGCCAACCTTTCTCAACCACTCGCCTCACATCCGATATATATGGTATTCATACAATCAAGCCACCTTTATTTCCGAAAAACTTGGCGTCGTCTGTAGCGTCTGAGCATCTCGTGTATACCTCGACCGACCTCGCATCTTGTCCAACCATCGTATTTCTCTTAACTATGCACAGGGAGAAGAGCCCAATCATTTTTCGCATGGCTACTCAGGTCACCTCTCCCAGTAAAACAATTTCATATTGCGATCATGTCCTTCGTTGTGCTCGAGCCATTCTCTGTGCAAGGAGTCCATAGCGTCGATTCTCTGGGATACCCTTCGGTGCACACAGTGCGTGGAGATTTAACACCCTTAGAGGGTCACTTGCAAGTAGCCAATATCTTCTACAATTATACTTTGATCCCTTAAGCAACAAAACTTATGGAATATTCTCCAAAGATATTTTATAGCAATAGCAATAGAACATATAAAAAATCTAGGAGTTTTGGCATAGGAGAGGAGGCCTAAGTATTAATTTATGTTGTGTTATATAATCTTATAATATTAGGTTATATAATATTAATTTTATAAAGGCGTTTGTAATTATAAGTTTTAGGTTTAAATATTAGGTTTTAAATTTTAAAAATAATATTAATAACATTTAATTAATAATTTAATATTATTAATCATTTTAATATAATTAATATTAATATTAATAAATAATTTATAATATTTATAATTATCCAATATTTCAATTATATTTATTAATGTAGTTATGTTAAAAAATATTTTTTTAATATGGCTTTCATAATTTTTGATTCATAAGTTATTTCAATATTTAGGACTTTCAATGTTCAATACTTGAACTCCTATTTGAAATAAGAGTTATTGAGAAGGAAACAATAGCCATAAATGAGTGTATTGAAACTGTTGATAAAGATAAGTCTGGTAAAGTATTGAAAGAGTTGATAAAGATATAAGAGTTATTGAGAAGGAAACAATAGCCATAAATGAGTGTATTGAAACTGTTGATAAAGATAAGTCTGGTAAAGTATTGAAAGAGTTGATAAAGATAAGTCTGGTAAATCACAAATGATAAAGATAATTCAATTTTCTTCTTAGAAATCAAGATCTCAATATTATGGATTGTACATTAGTTTTGATCTTTCTGCACTCACTCTCAAACATAGCGTGTTTTAGAAAGAGTTTTGATGTTTTTGTGTAGGGCCACTTTTATGATTTTTTTTGGTACAACTCATCTATATATTGATGGTAGATTTCAGAAATTTTTTGGTTTATAATCAAAATAAATCGAAACACCAAAAGCATGAGAAAAATACCACCCTCACCATCCTCTAGAAGTAGTTCTTTTTTGTTGGGAATCTCCTAATATCAATGGAAATTCCTTTATTATTATTTTTATTTTTATTTTTAACAATGTTAAGTTAAGTCTTCATTTATGAAGAATTTTTTTTTTTCTATTGAGGTGTTTCAATTTCCTTTTATATTTTCAATGTTACGATGTCATTTTTTGGTATCACTATAAATTGATCATACATTTAATTAATTTTTATTGTTATAATTCCAAGGTGTGAGCCCATTTTGCCAAAATTAAAGCTATTCCAACCACTTTGTATGCATTATGGGTACAAAAGTTTCTTTAGATTAGTTCTGATCACAATAGTTAAAACATTATCCATGTTAATTAAGTGCAATGAAAAAACATGAATATAAGTAGCTTCTATATGTGGGTGGCCTAATTCCATATTTTATTGACAAACCTATGACCTATTTCAACCATATTTATTAATGCAGTTGTGCTAGTCACTAGAGAAGACTAAAGAGATTGAAAAATGATTCATAAAATTGAAATTGAAATTGAATCGCAAATTATCAAATCCTAACCATTTATGATTAAAAGATGTGAAATTAATCAAACCCAAATCCCATATATACCATGCCTACCCGTTAATTATATTAGTGAATCGTTTCTTGATTGCTATCATTTTAATCTTGAAATAAAATCTATAACATATTTTTTTTTTATAAATATTGTTTGAAATTTAGTAGGGGTTGGATAGGTTTGTGAAACTTGTATATTTGAGTTCGATGTCTAATTAAAATATAGATGAAATATAAATATAAATTAATAAAGAAATTTTCATTAATAACATTTACTAAATAAATAAAATTGCATTACATCTTTATATACTATGTCAAACATTTATCCTTAACAAATTATTATATTTTATAGAATTTGATATTTTAACTATATTTTTCATAAATTTGTTTTTTTGTAACTCGAACACAAACCTCAAATATTGTAGTTCAGGTATCTCTCATTTTGGGCTATTTCGGTTAGCCGCATGAGTGGAGCCATGGGGAGGGGCACAATCCCATCATATAACAATGCTATTGCTAGTAATCAATAGTCAAGAATAGGGGGAGTCAGGTCCTCTACTAGTGATAGTAGAAAAAATGGAAACCCCATACTTGGAGCTTAATCACAATCTCGCATCAAAGGGAGGTTCTTACACAAGGCCACAAAAACTCTAATTTTGTGGCACCAAACCAAAAACTAGAGGAATCATTCCAATACTCGATGGACCACTTCCTTGTCTATAAATTCATGGGTATCTCACCAAGAGAGTCAAATCTAGATAAATGGATTCAAGCAAAGTGGAAATCTAAGGGATAATTTCATCTCCACCTAATAACCAAATGTTTTTTTATATTGATCTTTTCAAATGTGGAGGATAGGAAGAGGGCCTTTGAAAAAACCCATATTTCCTTAACAATGCTAGTATATTTATGTGTTTTCGGAAGAATATTATAACCTCGAGGAGGAACAATTCCTCATAGTTATAGTTTTGGTCTAGATATTTTATTTTCCTAATGATTTCTTGGAGATAGACATCCATGAGGGTATAGTCAAATAGATATGTGACTTTTTGAAAATATCAAAAATTACTAAAAGGTAGTGTTATACTTCGTATGTAGTAACATGCATTTATGTGAACATATCCAATCCTCTCCTTGAGTCAATTTACATTGGATACCATGATGAGATCAAGACACAGTCATTGAATGATGAGAATTTTCCATTCAAATTCTAGAGCTGACGTGAATATGGCCATCTAATTAGAAATTTCCCATTGGTGCTAGAAGAGAATCATTAGATTGCCCCACGAAACTATTTGGACGGGTTCCAAAATTTTCTCAATAGAAAAGGTAAAAACCCTAAGTTTTAGCCAAATCAACCACCATAGTAGAACTCAATTTTCACAAAGGAAGTTCCAATAATGAGCCTATTCTCAACATTAATAGATTCTGAAGATAATGTTGAATGGCTAGAAAATATTATGGAAGTGGAAGTGTCAAAATGAAACACTAGGGATAGGATCACCCCCAAAAGAAAATCTCTAAAATCCCCCTCATAAACCTCATAAATCAAAGATATAAACAAAAAAAATCAAAGAAATATTGGTAGACTTTGATTTGGATATAAAAGACAACCATGAAGCCCTAAGTGAGGATGAAAACATGATTGTTGAAATCATTAAGGCATGGATTGGAGCTGACATAAAAGATATATTAATGGAACAAAAGCTTCATTATCACCAATTGTATCTATAGTGGTGGCAACACTTTCAGGAACAAGGGGGGACAATATAATTCCCAATTTTAATGTGGGAGGATCTTCCCAAATATATAAAATAAAAATCCAAATAATAGGGGAACACAAAAAAAATGCAAGGAGACAACTAGTTAAGATTCTCAGAATGTGTGATAATTTCTCATTAATTCATGGAAAGTGGTTCTCATATTGAGGTATTTTCCCCTCTCAACCCCTTTGTCAATAAAAATCATCTCAAAGAATATACAAGGCCTTAATAATAGATTTAAATTGAGGTACCTATGAGGTCAAATATCAAAGGACAATATTGAGATACTCATATTACAAGAAGAAAACTTTTATGTCAAAGAATATATGAATATTTTGGATCGATGTCAAAGATGTTGTGAATTTATGGTTTTTTATGTTAAAGGATGTGTAAGAAGGCTTGCAATAGTATGGAACCCTAAGGAGATTGTATTATATGATTGGGTAGCATGCTAACCCATTTTATGTAGGAAATTCAAAAATGTAGGGTTGAAGGATATATTGAGTCTCACAACAGTATATGTATGACTGATCCTATTTGGAAAAACAACCTTTCTATATTACTTGCAAGAAATTAGAAATATACGCATTTAGGTCATTTGGATAGTCAAAGGGGACTTCAACCGCATCAAGGGTTTGGATGAGAAAATGGGTGGAGTTCGTCATCTGGACCCATAAGCACATATTTTTAGGGATACTCTTCAATATATTAGGGTTACATATATCGATACAAATAAGGGTTATTTTACTTGGAATAATCATAAAGGAGGGCATGATCGAGGAGGTAATAGATTGGAATAGTTTCTACTTTCAGAAAAATTACTAGGGAGAGACATATTTGTAGGGGTAGTCATTCTTCTATGGTTAGGGTCTAGCCATTGGTCCATATGAATTTACTTGGACCTAAAAACAAGTCTAAGAAAATAACCTTTTCACTTTGAAATATTTTGGCTCTATAACCTAAATTTCCTATCTAAAGTGGAAACTTGATGGAAGGAGATCACCACTCAAGAGAGAAATAAAGTGAATACTTTTCAGCTAAAGTTGAGGGAGCTCAAAGCCAAAATAAAATAACAAAAAAAAAGGAGTTTCAAAAAATTCTCTTTAATAAAGTCACACTTATGGAATGCATACAAGGCATTCATCATAAGAGCATTCAAGATGACTACTCTAAAGAATTTATCTTAGAATAGGGGCAAGTGGTCCATAGAATGTAGCAACCAAGTTAACGAGGGAAAAACATGCAGAGATATAAATTAAGAATAGAATGGAAAAGACCAAAAAATTCTGAAGGCCATGATTAAGCATCACCACCATAGTCAAAATTTATCTCTCACATCGAGGGAAGGTCAAATACTTCTTCAAGATGGGGACCTAGTAGAAGAACTACCCTCATACTACTAGGAAAATCTTAATTAGACCAACTGAGTTAGGGACTAAATTATTAGTCGCATAAAAAATTATACCTCCAACTCATAAACCACAATAAGAACACTTGTTTAATGTAGGAGATTACAGTTTCCAAATTTTAGGAGCTGGTGAAGGCTATCTATGCCTAGTAACGATGCACTAGGCCTAGAAAATTTTACTTCATATTTATTTAAAGAGTGTTAACCATTCATTAGAGAGGAAGATAATTCTTTAATTGAATAATCCTAGAGACTTTAACACGACGTCCTCAATGCTACTTTTGTCACTCTAAGTCCCAAGAATGATAAATATAATGATTATTGTAGTTTCCAGTTGATCACCTTATGCAATGTGGTTTATAAAATAATTTCATATACCATGGTCAATTTCATTAAATCACTTATCAATCATCTTATATCTCCAAAAAAATTGTCTTTGTAGAACATTGCTAAAGCCTAAATGGGATAGTCATAGCCCATGAAGTGAATAATTCTCTTAGAAACCTTAAAAAGCCTGGGATGTTGATTAAATTGGATATATCCAAGGCTTATGATAGAATTAATTTGACCTACCTCCTACAATTTCTTTCTTCTTTTTTTTCTTCCTAATAGTGGATTGATTGGATCAAATCACTCATCTCCAATGATTAGGAGTTCATAATTTTTTCTCAAAATTCAAAGTTATAGGATTGGGTTGAAACTAGGATGGCTACGTATATATCGTCTTCCTGATTGTGCCACCGTGAATGGTTCAAAAAGCCAATGTCGTATGAGGAATATATTTCATTCTAATCGAAATGCCAAACATGTAAATTTTCGACAGTTTGACAAAGTTTGACTGGGATGTTCAGTAAGCAAAAGGGAATATTCTGAGGAATATTCCTTCCTTAGAACCAACCACAAGTTGACAAGTGTCGAAATTATATTGGTTGTACATTTTTGAATGGGTTTTGAAGAGCCAATAATAAGGTGACACATGGCCAACCCTGAGGTCACCATGTGTCCCTGAAAGAGCATATCAAAATTTTGTTGGAGGCCATAGGAATCGACCCCCAGAACTCCTGATTGGCACGTGCACATCTTACCATCTATACTCTGCATTGTTTTTTAACCTTATGGGCGACGACTTCTATTTAATGTTTATAACATTCTTATTAAGGGATTGGGAACCGTCGGTGGTCCCAACCCGCCAACAGTTCCCATAAACATATCACATCGCAAACATAAAACTTCACCTCCATGTAGTATATGTATTAACCACCAGTTTTCCACAGGGTTTTCATATGGCCATGTTTAAAATGAAAGCTCAACATGCGGTCTATGTGCTAACCAACCTTCAACCACAGTTCAAGTTTCCAACTGGACTTCCACCGTGGGTTTCGCCCAACGGTTTTGTAACTGCGGATTTGGGGTTGGCATGTGGCCACCCCAGCAGCAAAATTTAAATGTCACAGTTAGATTTGGCAGAATATTCGGAGTGTGTGCTATTTAGGGAGGAGATGCATAATTTAACTCTAGTTAAGTGGAGTTCCCCACTTTTAGTGGAGCTTTTCTAGGTGAAACTAGGAAAAAGAGTATGAGACTCAAGTTTTTCCCATTTTGAGTGAATGAATAGTCATTTTTAACTAATTGGAGCATTTTGGAGCCATTGGTGCAAAGAAAACAACCATGAGAGCATTGGAGATATATGTAATAGAAAATTTTTGAGCATAATGAAATATGGACATGCCATTGGGAGCTAGACCAGTAGATGTAGCCTAGGAGAGGTGAAATGCTTCATCATGCTTGCTGTGTAAATTTCATGTGGTGACTTATTTCTCTATTTTAAACTATTGTTCAGTGTTATTTAAGCTTGTTTTATGCTTCTAATTCACTAAAAATCATCTACAATTCATGGACAAACACCTCAAACCCTATGGAAACTAATGAACTGAATATCCACATGTTTATTACTGAAAAGACACTTAGCATAATAAAATTAATATAGTTGTTTCAAATCAGATTAGTAATAGAGCTAGATTTTATTCTCTAGTGTTGTTTGTGAAAAGAATTGTTTAACTATTTGAAAGTTTTAGATTCTTACAAGGCTCAAGCTCAAGAGAGGAGAAGGAAAATTGGTGGAAGAAGAAGGGTCTCAAAAGGAGCCAAAGAAAAGGAGAGAAATATTGCCACAATATCCACCACCTAGTTCACCTCCTAAAGAAGAAGAAGCTCCATTAAGCATGCCTCAAGAGGAAGGAGAAATCCATGAAGAATTTTATCTCAAAGAGGAAGAAAGAGTGTTCAGGAAATAATTTCTTAACATGAATAAGATGGTTATAATCCTTTATCAAGACAGGAATGAGAGACTAGAAGGAGAAGGATCTAAAATTCGCAAGGAAGGACAAGGATCTTTAGGAGGTCAAAATGATGACGATAAGTGAAAGAAGGGAAATGGATGAAATGGAGGCAATGGAAAGCCATCATTGTCACCCTCATCATCATCATCATATACTTCTTCAACATTACATCAGCCACACAAGTCAAAGAGAATTGGTAAAAGTCATTTTTTAAAACTTGATGTTAAGTTTGAATTGCCTATGTTTAATGGTGAAGTCAATGCAGAAAATATTGATAATTGGATTAGAAAATTGGAGGTCTATTTGAGAATACAGAAACTTCAAGATGATGATACCAAAATTCAATTAGCTTCATTGAGAATGGAAGGTGAAACACTTGCTTGGTGGGAAGCCAAGACAAAGGAGGAAATCAAGAAACATGGTAATATTATTCTATCATGGTCAGATTTTATTACTGCTATTAAACAACAGTTTTATCCATTAGCTCATATGCAAAAAGCCATCATGAACTGACAAAAATTTAGGCAATTAAAGGGACAAAATGTGCAAGAATACAACCAAGAATTTAGGAGAAGAGCTCTCTTATTAGGGGTAGATTTGTAGAGCCAATAAAATTTTCCCAAGTACATAGGAGGCTTACATAACTAACTAAAACATACTATTCTCATGTTTAACCACACCAGTCTAGATGAATAATGTGTTCAAGCCACACATCTAGAAGCTAGAGGGAATGAAATTTCTGAAGAGGGTAGGAAGAAACCTTTTAAGGGTAAAGCCAGGGAAAATACCTCAAAAGGTAAAAAAATAATAATCCATTATTAAGAAAGAGGGAGAAAAAGTGGTTTGTAATTTTTTTTTAGAATAACTCCATGATGAAACTCATTGTTGGAAATTACATCGTGAAATGAGGCCAAAGAAACCCAATAACAAAGTGAAACATAAAATTGTTGGTACAACTCAACATGATTTACTATCTGATTCATGTGATGAATCTAAAATTAAAGCCATGGGATTGAAGAAAATTAAGGGAAAATAAATTGAAACTAAACCCAGCACTAGTAAATCAATCTATCATATAAACACTCCAAATGAAGAAAAAAGAATAGAATTGTTTCATTTGAGGGTCATTTCCAAGCATACCAAGGTTGACACATTGTTTGATAGTGGGTCACAAGAAAACTTAATCTCTAAATATTGGGTCAAGAAAATTAACCTTGAGACCATACCACATCCTAAAACATATCCATTAGGTTCGATTTGTAAGGATGCGAACCTACAAGTTTCAAAAAAATGTATATTGAGGTTTTCAATCACTGCAAATTTTGTTGACACAGTTGAATTAGATGTGGTTCCTCTTGACATAAGTAGTATTTTATTAGGGAGTCCTTACTTGTATGATAGGAAAGAGATATTCCATCGCCATGAGAACAAGTATCATTTATTCAAGGATGGAAAGGAGTTCATTGTTAGAGCACATCGCAAGAAGACAAACGTTGCTATGGTAAATGCTGGATAGGTAAGAAGGCTGGTAAATTCAAGTAATAATTTTGTTCTTCTTATGATTAAGCCTGAAGCTGATATTAATCGTGAATCATTTGAGTGATGTGATCCTAAGATGAAATCAAATTTATATGATATAGTTAATGCACACCATGAGATGTTTCAGGAGCCAATAGGATTGCGTCCAAAAAGAGAAATTCAACATGAGATTCAGTTGCAGCATCATTGTCCTCTTCCAAACATCGATATGTATCGCATGTTGATAATGGAGAATGTTTAAAAAAAGATGCAAATCAAAGAGATGTTGCATAAAGGAATCATAAGGCCAAGCACCTCGCCATGCGGTTCACCCATAGTCTTGATACCAAAGAAATAATGGACTTGGCGCATGTGTGTAGATTTTCGAGATTTGAACACCATTACGGTAAAAAATCATTACCCAGTCCCAAGAATAGATGATTTTCTCGATTAGATGAAAGAAGAATTTTTTTTCACTAAGTTAGATTTACGAAGTGGATATCATCAAGTAAGAATTGCAGAAAGTGATATATGGAAAACTGCATTCAAAACCAAACAAGGACTCTTTGATTGGCTAGTTATGCCTTTTAGTTTGTGTAATGCACCGAAAACTTTCATGCGAGTTTTTGATAGTGCTTTGCGGCCATTTCTTGATGACTTTGTTATTGTCTACTTAGATGAAATTTTTATTTTCAAAAAAACAAGAGAATATCATGTCTTGCATGTGAATAGAGTGCTTGATGTTTTGAAGAAAGAGAAATTGTTTCTTAAGATGTCAAAGTGTGAGTTTGGAAATACTTCTTTGTTCTATTTGGGACATATTGTAGGAGGAGGAGAATTTAGGATTGATCCTTCTAAAGTGGAAGCCATTGTGAATTGGCCCACACCCAAAATAGTAACCGAGGTAAGAATTTTCTTAGGTGCAGATCAATATTGGAGCAAGTTTATTGCTAACTTTTCTTCCATCGCAACTCCTATGCATGCAGTGACAAGTATGAAGAAAGGCTTCCAATGGGGAGGAAAACAACAACAAGATTTCAAAGCTTTAAAATAAAAGATCAGTTCAGCTCCAGTCCTTGCATTACCAAATTTGAGATAACCATTCGAGATTCAAACCGATGCTAGTCATTATGCCATGGGTACAGTACTTTTGCAACATGGTAAGCCTATCGCTTTTCATTCTAAAAATTTTAATGGTGTTGTGACTAATTATCCTACATATGACAAATAACTATATGCAGTTGTAAAAAGTGTCAAGAAGTGGAAACACTACTTGATGGGTAAAGAGACTATTGTAAATACCAATCACCAACCATTATAATACTTGCAGTTACAAAAACAATTGCAGCAATCAAGAAATTTCAGGTGGATGGGATTTTGTCAACAATTTCACTTGGTTATAAGGTAAAAGAAAGATATTTTAAATAAATTTGCAGAAATTATTTCAAGACCAATCATTAGTGCATCTACTTTACTCAAAAATGATTCTATTGTACATGAGGGTTACATAGAAAAATATTCACATGACATTGATTTTCAAGATGTGTATGCTAGTTTGAGTGAAGGGAATCAGGTTGAAGAAAAAGATTCTCACATGCATAAAAAAATTTTGTTTCATTTGAGCAAGCTATGTATTACACAAGGAGAGAAGCTAAGTGTCATGAGAGAAGCTCATTCATCTCTTATTGTTGGACATTTTGATGTAATAAAAATAGTGGTGCATCTACGAAGGTATTGCTATTGGCCTCACATGATAGATAACGTGTCACATTTTGTAAGAGGTTGTTCTATGTGTGTAACAAGTAAGCCTAGTAATAGGAAGCTTGGCTTGTACACGCCACTACCAGTACCATCAAGGCCATGGGAGAGTGTCTCCATGGACTATGTTGGAGGTCTAACTATGTCAAGAAGAGAACATGATTATGTTTATGTAGTTGTGGATAGATTCAGTAAAATGTTTATACTTATGCCATGTAAGAAAAACATTACTGCTAAACAAATTACTGACCTTTGTTTTCAAAATTTTGGATTTCCAACTTCTGTTTTTAGTGACAGGGATTCTAGGTTCATTGGGAATTTTTGGTCCAATCTATGGAGAATGATGGACACAAAGTTGAAAAAGAGTACCACTTTTCATCCACAAATAGATGGAAAAACCGAGGTGGTGAACAAAACAGTTGTGCATCTATTGAGACAATATTGCAGCAAACATCCTAAGTTGTGGGATGAAGAAATGCATTATATTTAGCGTGCTTACAACTGGGCAAAGAACTCTACAACAAAAACCTCACCTTTTGAAGTATGCTTTTAGTATTTGCAAAAATCACCATTAGACTTCATATTTTGGAAGAATTTTTCATTTGATGGCCATAGTGACATTGATAAGGCTCAAAAGCTCATTGAGAAAAATCATGTTATACATCAACATGTTCAAGAACAGCTTGAGAAAATTCAAGACAAATACAAAGAGAGGCATGACAAACGTCAGGTTGATCACAAGTTTCAAGAGGGAGATGAGGTATGGTTGCACATTAGCAAGTTTCAAGAGGGAGATGAGGTATGGTTGCACATTAGCAAAGAAATGATGCGAGGGGAATTTAAAATGCTCAAACCCATTCACTATGGTACTTTTAAGATTATAAAACAAGTTGGTAATAATGCATTCCAACTTGACTTGCCCTCTTATATGAAAATGTATTCAGTTGTTAATGTTGAAAACTTACGATTATATGAGAAACCTTTGTTTGATGATCAATGAAGTGATGTTAAACTACCTTTTATTGAAAATTTCTCGCCGAAATTTCTGGATGAGCTCAAAGAAGATAGAATTCTTGACAGGAGGACAAGAGCATCAAAGAGGGGAGGTGTTGACTACCCTCGAGTTGGGCTTAAAGGCACTAAACTAAGAAATGAAAAATGGATGGAGGTTTGACAGGTGAGGGATTTGTACCCTCATCTACAAAATAGGTAATCAAGTCTTTTGGGGTCCAAAAGCTTCCCAATGGGGAGGAACGATCAAGAGTTCATAAATTTCTCTCAAAATTAAAATTAACAGGATTTGGTTAAAAATAAGATGGTTTCGTAGATCTCGTCGTCCTGATTCCAACGTCACGAAAAGTTCAAAAAATGATGTCATATGAGGAAGATATCACATTCTGATCGAAATGCCAAATAGGTAAATTTTTGACAGTCTGACCAAGTTTGACTGGGATGCACAGTTAGTAAAAGGTAATATTATGAGGAATATTCCTTCCTCAGAACCAACCACAGGTTGACAAGTGTTGAAATTCTATTGGTTGTACATTTTTTAATGGGTTTTGAAGAGACAATCATAGGGTGACATGTGGCCAACCCTGAGGGAATCACATGTCCCTCAAAGGGCATATCAAAATTTTGTTGGAGGCCACAACAATCGAACCCTAGACCTCCCGCTTGCCATGGACACATCTTACCATCTACACTCCGCATTTTTTCTTTACCTTTTGTGTGATGACTTCTATTTAATATTTGTAGCATTCTTATTCAGAGGTTGGGAACCGTCAGTGGTCCCAACCCGCCAACGGTTCCCATAAACATATCACATGGAAAACATAAAAATTCACCTCCACATAGTCTACATGTTAATCACGAGCGTTCTGTAGGGTTGTCACATGGCCACTTTTAAAACAAAAACCTAGTGCAGTTTATGCGCTAACCAAACTTCAATCACAGTTCAAGTTTCCAACTGGAGTTCCATACTGGGTTCCACCCAACGTTTTTGTAACCGCAGGTTTGGGGTTGGCATGTGGCCACCCCGACCACAAACTTTAAATGTAACAGTCATATTCGGTGGAATATTTGGAGGGTGCGCTATTTATGGTGGAGATTCCTAATTTAACTTCAGTTAGGTGGAGTTCTCCACTTTTAGAGGATCTTTTCTAGGTGAAACTGGGAAAAAGAGTAGGAGACTCAATTTTCACCCATTCTGAGTGAATGAAGAGTCATTTTTTACTAATTAGAGAACTATGGAGCCATTGGTGCAGAGAAACAAACCATTAGATCATTTTAACTACATGTGATAGAAAAATTTTGAGCATAATGAAATATGGACATGCCATTGGGAGTTGGACTAACAAATCTAGCCCAGAAGGGGTGAACTAATTCATCATACCTATTGAGTAAATTTCACGTGGTGACTTATTTCTCTATTTTACACTGTTGTTCAGTGTTATTTAAGCTTTTTTTATGCTTCTAATTCACTAAAAATCATCTATAATTCATGGACAAACACCTCAATCCCTATGAAAATTAATGAACTGAATATGCACATGTTTATTAACTGAAAATAAACTTAGCACAACAAAACTAATACAGTAATTTCAGATCATCCACCCCCTATTATCTATTATAACCAGTGAATCCCCCACACACACTTTTCAGGATTCTTGGGGTCTTCGACAAGGATACCTTCCCTCCCATTTCCTCTTTATCCTAGCTGCAAAAGAGATTGGAAGATACATCAAAGTGAATATCAACCAAGGTATCCTTAAAGGTGTTAGATAACATGGTTCAAATAGCCTATTACACAGCAACAATTTCTTTATGATATCATGTTATTCACGCACCCTTCCCTCCGTGAAATTAGGTTGTTGAATTCTATATTATCATAATATATGGATTCTTATTGATTAATGTTCAATAGGGGGGAGTCTAATAAATTAATACAGGCACATCTTTCATAGTTTAAAGGTTTGTATATAGGGAGTCTCCGAACCCATTATTTTGGAATCCTACTGGTACCAAATTCATTGTGCACTTCTTGCTAGAAAGAAATTCTATAAAGGATAACTAATCAATTTGATAATTGGGATCTTTATTCATTGAATCTAGTAGGCCATGTGACCCTTATCAAATCCATCCTACAAGCCTTGTCAGTATATCAATTGTTAGTTTTACCCTCCCCCAAACTCATTTATAGGGCTATAACCTCAAAATTTTGTGATTTCTTGTGGAAAGGATCTAAGCATATTAGGAAATAAGAATTAATGGCTTGAGATAAGGTGTGCTTACCAAATTTGGTTAGGGGCCTTAGGTTGCAAGACCCATAAGTTTTTAATAAATATTTGGGATCCAAACTATGGTGGCATTGATTATAAGGTAGAGAAGAGATTTCAAAGCAAATATGGAAGAGAAAATACAATAAATTTAGTTCCTAGGTAGATAAAGTAAGGGCTTGAGTATACCCACATCGGGCATCTATTTGGAACTTAACACACGATAATAAAAAATCGATGCAATATCATGCCTTATTGGATATGTGAGATGAAAGAATAACTCTTTTTAAGGATGAATTATAACAAAAATATCCCTTCTTGGGAGCCTGAGGTGATCTAAGGGACCTCCAAATATATACCAAATGTAAGAAAATTAATAAAGTAGCAGACTACTGCAGTGAAGGCTCAAACTCCCTGAGTTGGTAAGAATGGAAATCATTGGAGCATTGGAAAGACCATAAAGTGTTAAATTTATGGCCAATTTTGGCATAAGATATCCAAGGGTGTAATATCATTTAACTGAAAACCAAAGTAAGAATTATTGGGGGCACCAAATGAAAGTCATTTTCACCTTAAAGGAAACATACTCAATACAACACATACAAAACTTCCGAGGGAACCCCTCTTGTGTAAGATTTAGATGCAAAACCTATGCCCAAATGTGCCTCACATTTTGTGGCTCATCAGGGAAATTATGAGGTCTAAAATGGGCCTCCTAATGAAGTTATAAAATTATAGTGGAGATAATAATATAATAATATATTACATCATCAAAGTTTCATGGGGAAAAAAAACTACTTTTTCAACTCGTATTTTCAACTTATCTCCTTATGGGTTAACTCAAATTTCGAGCGCAAACACTCGTTGGATGCATAATTTGATTTCTCATCCAAGGAGTACCCATGTTGCATACTTTCCATGAACCCTACTACACGAAAAATGAGAAATACATGGAAAACATGATTTCAATTACATTTTTTCATGTATTTCTCATTTTTCGTGTAGCAAGGTCCATGATAAGTATGAAACATGGGTACTCTTTCGATTAGGAATTAAATTTTGGATCCAACTAGTACACCCGCTTGAAATCTGAGTAAACCCTTAGGGAGATAAGTTTAAAATACAAGTTGAAAAAAGTAGTTTTATTATTTTATTAATTTTTAATATTTTTTTTTTACCTCAAAAATGGTGAATCATGCCCCATGCTTTACATCATCATATTGAATCCTATTATTTCTTATAAAATTCATGTTGGTTATACATTTTTCTTAGGAGGCCCATTTTAGACCTCAAAAGTTCTCTATTGCATCGATAGGGAGAAACTCCTTACATGGTATAACACATGGAATAAGGGGTTCCATGGAGCTTCATATTTTTATATTTGTAGGGAATGGGAGGAAACATTAGAGAACTTGTTGAATAGATTTACTTCTATTGAGGATATCTAAATCTGAGTTATACACATGTTTGGTCGCTTGGATCAGCCCACTAATAGTCTCATTGAGACTCCCAAGAATTCACATCTCACGCTCTTCAATAGCCAAATCGACAAAAGAGATTGGCCCTTGGTGTTTGGTTTTATGGTTTTCATAGTTTGAAAGGAGTGTAATAGTAATTTTTTTTAAAATATACTGACCTTCAAGGATATTATGTGGAAAACTATTAAGAGTAATATAAATGAGGTAGTCCTCTCTAAATCTTGGTCCATGATGATTGGAAGGTTAATCAACAAGAGACCTATATTTTTCATTATTAAGAAATAACTCATTCCATGATAGCTCCAAGAAAGCCCAAGCCCATTGCTAATCCTATTTCTTAAACAACTCAATTTACTCTTTCTCCCTTTAGTTTCATTACATCAATTTTTATGGGGCTTCCAAATGGAATTTAGGACTGACTAGTTATGAATGCGTCTTTAGGGATAGAGATAGGAATTATTTAATGGTATATTCATGCAAATGAAAAGTAACTAACAACAATGTACCATAATTTCTCACTTTGTAAACTTGTCTTTAGATATAAAGGGAAGTGGGATATTCAAATCTCCAAGTGGAGGGGAACTGTCAATTGGCCATCTATATTTCTTAGAAAATTATTTATGGTACACCTATTTCTAAAGTGGTAAAGAGTTGGAACCTATTAAACTAAAATTTATCTATATTTTGAATGAATATAATAATATTTTGGAAGGTATAGTATATCCTAATGTTTGAAAAAATAGTGTTTTTCCTCGGGCACTTAACTGCTTCCATCACTTTGTTTTTATATGAAGCACTTGAATTTGAGTTAAGAATTTCTTGATAACTTTATTATCCTATTTTTTTCTTTATCTTGTTCAAACATAACTTACAACTCATTTGAATATGCAATCTCTCCTCTCTAGATAGGTGTAGTTCTCATTGGTGAGGAGAAATACAAAGAATTGATAGAAAACATTAGATATATACTAATTTTTAATTAATTATGGAAAGGAATTTTTGAAGGGTAGGATGAAAATACACCTACCAAACACATATTAGATTAGGATTTAACCATTTGGGAGAACAAAAAAAATAAAGGACATGTCTCAATTATTTCTTATGTAACTGAAGAAGTGAGTCATCATATATGTTTAGTTATAAATTATTACGATGCATTAAAAAATATGAAAATCTACATGGTTCGGACTTAGAATTGGAGGATGTGTAGTCGACGGTAAATATATTTAACCTTGAGTTGAAAGATTATGAACTATTGTCCCTAGACTAAAAAATTAGAGCCATTATGCATAATGTAAGTTCCAGTGGAGTTAACATGGACATTACATTCATAGACTTATTAAGGGCTCTATACCATAGATACTATTATTATATTGAATCCCTACAAGCTATTACATAATTAAAGTCACCATTTTTAGCATCATGTTGGTTAGCAAGAAAAATGTTGTATGAAGAGGAAGAAAAAAACTCAGTCCCTTGAAGAAGAAATATTATTTTCTTAGAAAGGGAAGAATTGATAACATGATTCGTATAAAAAGTGTTGTATTAGAAGAGGAAATGAAAGAAATAATTTCAAATGTTTGGGGTAAACACCATCGAGGAGAAAGACCTAATATTCATTGCATTCATTGTTGTAGAGATGGGTGTTGGCGTGGTGTTGGATTTACCATATTTTTGACCCAAGTTCATTGCACACGACATGCCTAATAAAGCCCTTGGTGATGCTTACCCTTTTAGCAATGGTTGAGGAACAAGTGAAGTCTCACCTGAGGTAACTTGGGGGGAGGGGGGGCTATAAAAACCAACTTTTTGTAGATGAGAAGGGGATGGGATTATAATTGACACCATTTTCTCATTAGGGGATCAAGTCCTCAATACTTAGAAACATATTTTTGCCATTTTTAGACCACACAGAATATTTCTTATGCCAGAATTCAACATAGCCTCAAAAACATTAACGTAAAAAAATGTGCCTTTACATCCTTCAATTGATTTAATAGTTCATCCCAATAACATTCTCACTAAAACACATAATTCACATCGGTAGTCTATCCATGAACCAATCTCACTCAAACACATAATTCACATCAAAAATCTATCCATGTATCATCCTTGATACATAACTAATTTCATTATCATTTACCATCAATAATAATCATCCAAAAGTATTGTAAACATATTAACAAGCAAAGAAAAAATCACAAAAGAGTAACCACATTACAACATTAAAAAACAATAGAATAAAGAGTTAGCCCATTGCATGTTTCCTTAACTCATGGTGGCACATTATAGATAAAATAGTCAATTATCTATGATCTATAGGCTCACTAGCCTCATATGGTATCATTATTACATAGTAATACAATACTATCAAACTCACACTCCAAAAGCCTAGTTAAGAGTTCTCTTATGCACATCCAAAACTCAAACAAAATGGAATGGAACTGAATATAGCCAAGCTAGGTAGAATATAACTCCCTCAAACCCTTAACTACCTTCTGGAAAACTAAGTGACGAACTATCCATGCCTTCATAGCTGTCGAGTAAACTCCATCATTCCCTGAGTACATTAACCTAAGTTTTTTTAGGTGAAAATAATTTACCAACGAATTCTTTGTGGTTTACCAGAGTTTACCATGACATATTTTGGTGGCATTATTTATTTTGAACTAGTTCTTTCCTGTAATTCTTATTGTTATGGGAACACTTCCTTTGTCTCTGTGGAAATTCTGCACAATATACTTGACGTGACATTTTTCTGATGTGAAATATTAACACTCCAAAACTACCTCCAAGTGGCCCTGAAAATACATTTACGGCTCACCGTGAGCCACTCAACCCTCCTCCAGTATCCATTGGTTTTGGGAATCTTCTTATTCTATCAGTGGATGGAATTTCATTTCGGTAAAACTCAGGACGAATCAAATCACAATGGGATTTTGTGGGTTACTTCTTCTCATACAATGATTCTATGTGAAGAGTATAGAGCATAATATTTCACTTCTATGCCCCCATAGCCACCCCAATTTCAGTGATTTTTCTTCTCCAATAGAATTATTTTTAATTTTGATAGAAAATGGGAGCTAGAGGGGGTGTAATCAATCATCCATTAGGGTGCACTTGATACCTGACTCCAATTCATACAACCTTTTTGTATCTCACCACAACACATGTGATTAGCTGTCTAACTATCAAGGTTGTGGTTCTCCTTTGAGCACCCTACTTCACATGCTAACCACATACGCATGTGAAGAAAGCCTACTGTTATGGGTGTAAATCCGACAAAAAGGACAACCTTGACCCTATCTTTCTTCTTGTTAACAAAACTATCCTTTAAACTAGTTGATGTAGTTATCTCCTCCTCTTTAAATCACCTCTTAGGCTATCTTCATCCATCCTCCTATAGCTACATATTTAACACTCCCATGAGTATCTAGTAATTCCCTCCATATGATTTTTATATAGACTTTAATATTGGGAAATCAGTGCCATTTATGTGTACTCCTTCAAGTGTATGTGTATTTCTCATGTGAAGATAAGACTTCACACAGTAAGAAGTGTGATGTATACATGAAATTGTAAATTATTTTTCATTTTCACATGAAAATAATGATTTATTTAAAATTTTTGCTATTGAAAAGTCAAATTGACATCTGACCCTTCCTTTTAAATTTGATCCTTGAACCACTCCATTTTTACTAGAAAACAAAAATGAAATTTAAATCAAATAAAATTAATATAATTTGACTTTCGACTCGAGCATGCAACCATTTTGAAATGCAATCAGAGTCAAATGTATCAACAATCATCCAAATTATCACATCAACTATAAGCGAATTGTGAATGTTGCGTGCATGTTATCTCAATGGGAGAATATCTGAGTTGTGACTATGCTACTTATTGACTATACGAATTATCTCATGGAGATAATATGTGACTCTCAACTATACCCAAATTATCTGAGGGAGATAATTGCGACTTATCAACTATACTAAAGTTTTAAATTCCACATGGGTGTTATTTCAGCTAGTTAATATGGAAATTATCACATAAATATGCTATACACAAATTGTAAAAGCCACACGTGCTATCTTATATATATACGAGGATATGCTACCCTTATGCATGTTATATAAGACCTGTTAGTGTAATTTCCTGCCTAATAGCCTCGATCCATCTTACTCTAGATCTATCATGCGCCGAGAGGGATCAAATCTCTCAAGGTGAAAACCTATTTTTTGAGTGCAAAACTTGAGGAAAGGTTTGCACCTCGACAGATTTGATCCCTCTCAGCGCATGATAGATCCAGAGTAAAATGGATCTAGGCTGGTTCCAGTTGGAGGCATCAACGCCACATTTTTCAGATTATTAAAATTTTTGTATATTTTTGAGATGTACATCATACTTTGAAATTTTGAAGATTAGAAATACAAATTCTAACAAATGTTAGAACACTATTTTGAATACTAAACCACGTAATAATCGTAGAAATCAACATCTACACTATTCAATTATTTAAATATTTTTTTGGAACTATTGTACTAAAAATCATACTTTTCTCTCTTGCTCTTCGATATTAATAGGTTGAATTACTAAAACATAAAAATAAATGTACATTGTAAATAATTTTGCTTGCTTGCAGTGAAATTAATGCACAATGTTAATCCAATCACTTTAAAATTAATGTACCATCAATGTACATCCAATTACATCAAATCAGAAATCAACGTTTACACTGAAATCAATGCATATAATGCAAACAATGAAATAGGATTAGAAAACAACATCTACAGTGAAATGGATGCATCTAATGTAGGTAATAAAATAGGATTAGAAATCAACATCTACACTGAAATTAATGTATCTAGTGCAAGTAAGCAAATAATATTAGAAACCAACATCACTGAAACCAATGCATCTAGTGCAAGCAATCAAATAGGATTATAAATCACCATCTATACTGAAATTGATGCATTTAGTGCAAGCAATCAAATACAATTAGAACTCATGTACATTGAAATCAATGCATCTAGTGGAAGTAGTCAAATATAATTAGAAATCAACATCTACACTGAAATTAATGCATCTAGTGCAAGGAATCAAATAGGATAAAAAATCGTCGTCTACACTAAAATCAATGCATTTATTGTGAGAAAACATATAGGATTAGCAATCATCTACATTGAAATCAATGCATATAGTGCAAGAAATTAAATATAATTATAAATAAACATATACACTAAAATCGATGCATCTAGTGCAAGCAATCAAAATGGATTAGAAATCTCCATCTACACTGAAATCAATTCATCTAGTGCATGAAATCTTCTTCCCTCTCTCCCCCTCGAAGTACATCTTTGTTTCCTTCCCTCTATCCACTCTCTCACATCCTCCCTTTCCTTCCTATCTCTCCATTTCTCTCCTACATCTCTATCACTCTCTCTCTTCACCCTCCAACTCTGTTACTATATCCCTACCTCTCTCCTTCTCTCATTCCTTCTCTTCATATCTCATTCTTTGTCTCTTTATCTCATCCGAAAACATACACACTCTCTCTCCATCTCTCCCTTGTCACTTAATCTCTCTCTCCACTTATCAATCTCTCTGTATTTCTTCTTCCCTCCCTCTCTCCCCCTCTAAATCCATTTCTCTCTCTCTCTCTCTCTCTCTCTCTCTCTCTCTCTATATATATATATATATATATATATATTCTCTCCAATTTTCTCTCTTCCCCCATCACTCTCAAGTCCTCTCTCTTGTCCTTCCTCTCTCTCCAATCCTCTTTCTTGCTCTCTCTCTCTCTCTCTCTCTCTCAACATCTACACTAAAATCAATGCATATAGTGCAAGAAATCAAATAGGATTAGAAATCACCATCCACAATGAAATCAATGCATCTAGTGAAATAAATCATCTTCCCTCTCTCCCCCCTCCAACTCCATCTCTCTTTTCCTCCCTCTCTCCACTCTCTCACATCCTCTCTTTCTTCCTTCCCCTTTCTCCCTTTCTCTCCCATGTCTATATCTCTCTCTTTCCCTCTCTCTCCCTCTCTTCACCCTCCAACTCTGTCAATATATCCCTCCCTCTCTCCTTCTCCTCCCATTCCCTCCATCTCTCCTTTTTCTCTTTATCTCACCCCAAAACATACACACGCTCTCTCTATTTCTCCCTTTTCACTCCCTCTCTCTCTCCACTTCTCGCTCTCTATGTATTTATTCTTCCCTTCAACTCCATCTCTCTATCCCTCCCTCTCCTCCTATCTCCCTCCCTCTCTTCTCCTCTCTCTCTTCCTTCCTCTCTCTCCCTTCCTCTCCTACCTCCCTCTCTCTTCCCCCATCTCTCTCTTTTCCCTCTAATCCTCTCTCTTCCCCCATAACTCTCTCTCTCTCTCTCTCTCTCTCTCTCTCTCTCTATCTGCCCTCCAATCCTCTCACTATCTCCATCCCTCTCTCCTCCTCTCCCCCCCCCTCCATATTTATGTCTCCCTCTTCCTCGCGTACCCTTTTCTACCTCTCTCACTCCTCTCCCTCTCTCTCTTCATTCCTCCTCTCCCCTCTCCTTGATTTTATCCCCATCTCTCCCTTCTCACTCCCCCTATCTCTCCACCTCTATCACTCTATGTCTTTGTTCTTCCCTTCCATATATATCTAGAGTTAATATATATCATGATACATTAATGTATATAATAATATAGAAAATTTAATATTGTATTAATCCAAAGTTATTAAATATAATAATATTAATATGAATATTAGATTTAATAATATTATTATTATTATTAATATTTTGATATTAATATTAGGGATAATAATGGTTTTTTTGGCATGATATTAATACTAATTTGGCCCATAATATTTGACCTATAGGATTCACCTAAATAAAACATATTTTTTGAGTGTTGTTAAATATAAAGAGATTTATAGAGTAAATATAAAAAAATAGGTTTTATTTATTTACCATACCTCTTTTATTTACAATGGTATTTGGCCCAT
This sequence comes from Pinus albicaulis, assembly GCA_034641835.2. NCBI lineage: Eukaryota > Viridiplantae > Streptophyta > Pinopsida > Pinales > Pinaceae > Pinus > Pinus albicaulis. The sequence continues at coordinate 440,314,159 of CM076579.1, read as the reverse complement.
AGACTTGGTATATAATTAGATGTTGATTTATAATGATATTTGATATGTTTTTATATATTTATCATGCCTCTTTATACCTCTTTTATATTGATTTATTTATTTACCATAGCTCTTTTATAAATATGGTATTTAGCCCATGGTATTAATAATAATTTGGCCCATGGTATTTGGCATATAGGCTTCACCTAAATAAAACTTGTTTTTTGACTTATTGTAAATATAAAGAGGTTTATGGAGTAAATATAAAAAGAGGCTTTATTTATTTAGTGGAAGTAGTCAAATATAATTAGAAATCAGCATCTACACTAGAATTAATTTTCATCTTTTTCTCAGTGGAAATAGTAAATATCCATATTTATTTTCATTTTTTTTCTACTGTTTTCTAATGCATAATGTTTTCTCACCCTTTCCAGCTGGTAGATAATGGTTTCTATAGTGAGTACTTTCATACAAAATTAAATTTGACAAATGATTAAAATCTACATACAACCTTTGGGTTATAATCATTATCTACTCCATACAACCTTTCGATTATAATCATTATCTAATCCATATCTCCAACATATTAACACATTACGTCATTACGCACACCTTACTCATGAATTCTTTTGATACCATATTAACACATGACGTCATTGAACACCTTACTCATTACTAAACCAATTTTTACAATACATATAAATTTTTAGAATTGTATAAGATTTACAAAAATTTTAATTTCGTGATTGACATCTCACTAAAAATAACTCACTGGTATGGAACGCAACCAAACAATTACAGTTTCTATCATATTCAGCTCCAAATTTATCAGATATGAATCTGAAAATATTTTCTACCTCACAAGATATCCAAAAAGATAATTTATATATCATAAAATGCAGAGTTACAAATAAATTAATATATAGATCGTGCATTAGCAAATTAGACACAATATACCAAATCACAATAACGAAATTTTTTTACCAAGTCTACAACATGCGCAAATTTTTGTATCAAAGTACCTCAATTGGATTAGTGCTAACCATATTACTCATTATCTAATGCATATTAACTGAACAGTTACAGATTTACCAAAACCAAGATTTCAAATTAATGCTTGATAGCAACAAAAATAGAACTCACTTTCCTATGTGCTTAGCTTAGCATGCAAGGCAGCCAAACCAAGTCCCAAATTGATTACAGTTCCTATCATGTTCAGTTTCAAAACCATCGCACAAAATTTGGTTTTGCCAGCATGAAACGATGACAATCACAATAGAACATTGTCAGTCGGAATGCGAAATAGCAACCTTATCTTCGCTTTCTTGGGTTACTTTCATTCGTTTGTCTTCCTTCCTTTCCAATTCCCTGTAAAATGTGTTTTTTATCTTCTCTACAGGCACAAATTGGAGGCAGGCAGCCACTGGGTAGTTCCAATCAGGCAAATAATGAACCACGTAATTATACTTCCATACAAAATAAGAAATTGGTGGAATTGTTAAAATTTATTTATTAAGCCGACACTTAATTTTTATTTTTTTAATTTAAAACCTAAACCAAAATTTTGTATGAGGACGTGACCCACCTAACATCGGGGTCAAATTGGGCTGTAGATGCGCCTCTCGGCGCAATCAACACAATAGGAAAAGACATTTTTCATCAGATATGTGGTTCTCTCTCCACTATACACGAATTGTATAAATCATAAAAACGATAATCATCCATGATTTTCTGACATGTTATCACCATACGTGAATTATATTACCTCATTATGTGGTTATATCATCCAAATAAGCGACTTTTCAATGCGTTAGGTGTAATATACTAGTTATCAATGATACATGAATTATCGACTTATTATGTCATTCAAATACACAAATTATCAACCTGATATGTGATATGGAAACACAGATAATCGTCATTGGATATGCCTATTATCTAATATGTGAATATTTGATATACTATGATCAAAACAATATGCAAGATATTCCTGCAACTTTGGGCCACATTGGGGCTAATTGGTATACCGATTTCCATGGGACTTAAGTTTGGAATATGATCTTCATTTGATGCATACGATACCTTGTTATAAATATCTGTTAGAGAAATAAAAAATCCAGTTATAATCCTCTACCCTAAACTACAAGTTTGTCAAATTTCCAGGAAAATGTCATTTTGGGCCTCAAAACGGCTTCGAAAGTTTAGGACCTAAAATACGCCAAAAAATAGTAAATTATGCTACAATCAAGGAAATTGAAAGAAAAAATGCTCAGGGTCCAAGTGGAAAAGGTGGGTTGCCAACAATATCCACTTGGATCAATCCTCCTCCCTTTGGAAGTAATGGTCCCCATTGCATTCAGTGCCTCCATGAGAGGGGGGAATTTTTGCTAGAATTAGTCACTAGTTAGCCACTTTCTCTGGTGCAAGACTTGTAAAGCTTTAACAAATTGATATAGTCAAATCCTTTACTTGTTATTTTTCATGATATGTGTGTCCATGATCAAATCAGTTGCAGCCTTTTCAATGCAGTTTGAGTTGAGCTCTATTGGTGTCAATTGCGCAACAATGTCTGATGTGTCCTACAATGGTGTAAAGTATGGTCGAAGGAGGTCCACATTGAATACAAGGTGAAAGAAAAGGAATGCGGTATTAATCTCAAAATCATTGTCTTTAACATACTTAGTGATGGTGTAAGGCTCATATTGAAGTGGTCAAAGCTTACAATGGGCTCTAGCAAGGCATTTTTTCTGTAGATGTAACCAAACATTGTCGCCCACCTGAAATTTATAGGGCACGTAATGATGATCATGTTGTTATTTGTATTTGGCATTCGATTTATCCAAGATGTCTTGAACCTTATGGTGGATGTGTTGAATGCACTCACTAAACCCGGTGCCTTTATTAGTTTCGAACTAAACATGGAAAAATTCTTCCTATGTAGTTGAAAAAGGTTGTTCAACATCAAAGGGACATAATGGTGGAAATCTGAGGTCCACTTCAAAGACGTTGTGGCTAGTCACATTATGGAGAGCTCTTTTATAACTATGTTTCACATAGGGAATACACTCATCCGATGTCTGTGAATTCTTAGAGTTGTACATGTGTAGTATGCGCACAATCATCTTATTCGTAACCTTTGTCTCACCATCATTCTAGGGGTGGAATGTAGTTGCCTTGGTGAGCTTCGAGTCCAACAATGACCAAAGGCTTGACAAAATTATTCTTAGGAGACTATTATTCCAATATGATATAATGTTCTACGGGATCCCAAAACCAACCAAGAAACATTCAAAGAAGAGTGAGGTAGTGGCCTCTTTGTGATACTTTTTTTGTAGGAAACCGATATCGCCATCTTAGGAAATATGTTGATGACCAGAAATACACATTTTTTTCCATACCTAGTAAAAGGAATTCTAGGAATATAGTCGATGTAGATGGATTCCCATGGCCGACAAGGAGTAGAAATAGGATTATAACATCCTTTATTCTTAATATTTGGCTTGGCGATGGCATAGGCAATGTGGGATATGATGTATTTTCTAACATTCTATTAGAGATTTGAATAATATAAATACTTGTGTAGTATGGCCATAGTTTTCTCGACACCAAAGTGTCTTGTGACTCGACTGTATTGGGCCTCCAAAATTATCTTGGCCTGTCATCTTGAAGAAATAGAAAGGTGGCCAAAGTATCAAAATAATGCATCCTCAAGATTTAATTTTGGAACTTGCTTACAATCCACTAGGATGCAGTATGTGATGGCGAACTATAGATAATTTTTTTATAGTCGTAACCATCTAAACGTCTCATGACTACAAAAAATTGAGAATAATGGTTAGTGCTACAACCAATGGCCAACTCAGGAAATTTTCAACATAATTGTCACTTTCCTTCTTGTATTTAATATTTAAATTGAATTTTTTCAGATATGTGGACCACTTTTGATGGTGATCATTCTGCAACTTCTCTTGAATTTTTATAAACTGTAAGGGTCAGTGATCCGTGTGGATGATCGTCACGATCCCGAGAATGTAGTGCTTAGTGAGCCATGGCATTGCACCAAGAGTGTTGCAACTCCCATAGTCTACTCTACTTTACTTTATCAACCCAGGGTTCGTACGAATTTGGAGGTGAAATTTATATATACGCAGTAGATGGATTCCACTCATGCCATAATCTTCTGAGTGCTACGAAAGGGTGTTATCTCTATGATATCTGAGTTAATTCTATCATACTTTTGAATTATACCTTGAAATACAGATGACTCAAAAACATTACTCTATCAACAATCAAAGGATTATTATGAAGCAAGAAGATAGATCTAGCTATTTTGCAAGGAAGGAAATCTACAATTTAGGCTATTGCAAGAAATAAAATTAAACTAGGCAACATTCATGAAGAAAATTTTTGAATTGAAATTGTAGAAAGGAAGACTAATCTAATAACTCATTTTTGGGCCAAATGGCTAATTAATTTACAAAAAAATTATGCTTAACTTCTATGATTAACAATGCATGTAGTCATGGGCTAACTATGCTTGTGAATACTTTGTTTTATATCAAAATAAGGAGGCGTTAAAGTGGCTTAAGAAGTTCTTGGATTGGTGGATTCAGAGGTGGAGGTGTCTTGGATGTTGTGGCTGGGTTAGGTGAGGTGGAAGATGGTTTCTGGGCTGACAGAGAGGCTAACTAGTGCTACTACACGATCTGCTATAGATTTCTTGTAGTGTTATAGGATTTCCTATAAATGATACAAGAAACAAGTTGAGGGTGTTTTGAGGCTAAAATTGAGGAGGAAAGGGGTAGGTAAGGTGAAATGAAGGTGTATTTAGGTGGATGGAAGGTGACCAACCCCTTTTCCAAGCTCAAAAATTCTCTCAAGGCCTCTCTTGCACTTCTAGGGTTGCTCTTAGTGTGGTGGGGAAAAACTCAAAAACAGGACTTAGGGTGATTTTTTTGAAAGGAGATCGATGAAAGGTGAGAAATGGAGCTAGGGATGTTGGTGAATTTCTCCTCTACTACTCTACTTAAACCTGCAAGAACACTACCTTTTCATGCAATAAACATTGACAAATATATGATGAAGAAGATGGTAAATATCAGTTTAATTTGATAAGAAAACATAATTATTCATTCAAACAGAAATATAACTCAATATTCTCAACATGTTCATGGTAAATACAATAATATATCTATTATTTCCAAGAAATCATAAACTGAAGAGCAATTTTGGGCCTGTGGTGAAGATATGCCCTCCCCAAGCTCCAATAGAAGAGGAGAGAGAGGGAAGATTTGACATAGAGATTTTGGAATTTATATTCTATTGTACCATGATCTACAAGAGTCTAACTACATCAAATGTGAAATGGAAGCAAAATAGCTGAAATTCATAATGTGAACTAGCTACAATGGCACAAAAATAAACATAAACACACAATAGAGAGAGATTGAGGCCAATGGATTGGGCCCTAACCCACAATATTAGATCTTTCAAACCAAATCAGCGAAGGACAAAATAAATATGCATTTTATAGCAAAAAAAGTCACATTACATAACAGTGAAAGTATCAAAAGTCTATAACAAGAGCTAAGAGTCTACTAGATTCCTCAAAAAATTGAATCCTAATGACCTCTTGCTCTGCCCTATTTAAGCTAAATGGTAGCTACCAAAAACTCCCTAAAAATTAGATGATGTGTCCACTTTGACTGTAAGAGAAGTGGATCTTTGGTGCACTTGATCTTCCACTTGCTTGGTTTCCTTTGATTTCGAGTTGTTAGAGGGAATCATGAGGATCCATTGGCTGCCTTTAGGAGTTAAGGAGTTGGAAAACCCTCCTATAATGTCTCCTTGTTGTCTTCTTCAAGATTTGATTTCACATTCATAAAAAAAAAAAGGAATATGTTCGTGATTATCCTGTATTTAACCCATATTAGGAATTCAAAGTATGGCAAGCCTTAATCACCATCTACACTAAGCAACATATCACCATAATAATGTAATTAAATGTGAAAAAGAGAGACTAATAGCGCTAAAAATATGACAGTTAACCCCTCTAATTAGACCTACTGATGGGGCTCATCATCACCTCCCAACCAAATGGTTTCTCATCCTCTGATCAACTTAGTCCTCCTTTGATGCAGGGACATTAGGCACAATGAAGCATTTTTTATTTTGATGAGACATAGGGGTCTCATGATTTTAATTTCTCATATAATTATTAGTCTTTTGAATAAAAAGTGAGGAATTGTAAATGTTCTCTAACTGCAGAGAACATGAGAGGAAATTATTAGTTAAGAATGTGAAGTGATAATTAGTTCAGTTATTAGGCTAAAATTAGGATTTTCGAGAATTCCAAAAGTCTGTTGAGTCATCAAGGAAAATGGATCGATTCCTAAAAAATTGTATAAATGTAAGAATCTATAGAGTAAGAAGGAAGATCGGATCGGAGGCAGAGTAGGTGGTAGAAGGCTAGTGTAATTGAAGATTTGGCCTAATATGAAGTTGTATGTGAATACAATTGAATTGATGCCTTGTGTATATTGATGAGGAAATTGTTTGTAAGCTCTGTGTGAAGTCTATTATATGCTTGGTCAAATCTATATGAAGAATATTGAGGCTTTGAAGTAATTGTAAACCTCTGTACATAGGGGAATATTCGTGAGTCTGTATAACGTAGTTTTGAGGAATATCGATTGCACAAATCGATGTCAATTTAGATAAAAATCCACCCTATACAATTTTTTGATCATTGAGCATTGAATATGGTTCAACTCGTGTGAAGAGGGTTGAATTATTCCAAAATTCCAACTAACATTCATATCTTTGTGTAAGGAATTGACGAACAAAAAAATTGAGAGGCATTCGGTCATATTAATCATCAATTTTTATGTTAAGTCACTAGACAAGTCACCAGTGAGTCTCGACCGACCTGTAAAGGGCGCAGGAATTGATATCATCTCTTATTCGAACATATTACACTCAGCATCGAATTCCTGTTAATTGCATTAGTAACTGGTGAAATCGAACCATCGTATTAAGATAGAGAGGGTGAAGCTCCAAATGGAATTCGATTTCGATTAATGGGAATCAGCTTGTCCATCAGACATCAAATTTCCCACGGAGAAGGAGGATCGAGTCTTGAATTGGTGTGAGAGATTTTAACCCCTCTTGAATTTCCAATTGGTAGCGTTGAAGGCGTTGAACATTGTAATCCATTTTGGAACAGTGAATGTGGGTTTCGCATGATTGAAAAGCGGTAAATGGTAATTGGAAAATTTATGCGATACATCTCTGTGAATGCCACGTAAGGCTTGGGTGGTTTTCCAAAACTGCGAATTTCGACTGATTTTGTATGAGTAAGTCTCGAGCAGTTTAGAAACACGATTTATGTTGTGGGATGTCGAATATTGTTCTAGAGTGCGATGTAATGCAGATCGTTGGATCCGTTCACCATTTAATGCAAAGGTATATTACACAGAACCGCAAGACCTTAACGTCTGTTGGGTTTAGTTTAATTTAAATCACGATTTGTAATGTGTTGCAATGTTTGGATCGGAGAATAGACACATATGTTAAGATATGTGCTATGTGAGAATGTGCAATATTTATATGTGCGGGTGATTGGCTAACCCAGGGCGTAAGTTTAACGTGATTTAGAAAAGGGCAAAGGTATATATAAACTGTGAGACCATATTACCCTTTTATCAGTTGGATTTCTGAAACAAGGGCGCCACCATATATGGGGTCTATTGAGATTTAATATACGTCAGCCTTGGCATTTTAATCAAAGTCAAGGTGTATGGAATACCAAGATCAAAGGTAAGAAAAAGTGAGGACAAATGTATCTAATTAGCTGAGGACTGTAGCGAAAGGCGAGTATATAATATGCTTATTATATAAGTGACTATCTAATGGATCTTGCCCCAAGCGAATGTTGACCCTGAGATGGATTTAAAATATAGATTTATAATCGTTTAAAAGAGAAGCCTCCACTCTATCGAATGGAATGTTGAGAAGAGAGAATTAAAGTGAGGTTGCATAACCGTAGGGGTGCAAGTAGAATATCAAAGCTTCCACATAGGTTTTAGAGTGGCCAGATTCAAGATTATTTGGGCAAAACACTGAAGTGCATCATTTCTATATGTGAAGAGAGTGAAAGAGGAAAAAGGAAGGTAGTCTGGGCATCATTGTGGTATCAAAGAAGAATAGCTCTTTTTGAAAATTTGATGTGTATTTTATGTTTGCAAAGTTGTGGTTGTTGAAAGTGCAGATAGAGTTGATAGTGAAGGCAGTGAGCCTGATATTCAACTGGATGCTAGATAAAGAGGACAATTAAAGTGTTCTCAAGAGAAGGTGAGTAGTGTTTAACTCTGGTTGAAGAGCTTTTTGTAGAAGTCAGAGTGCAGACAATTGAAGACATCTCAGCAGAAGCAGATCACAGCTTTGAGAGCAGTGATAAAAGAGTCAAGCAAGGGACTCTAAGTGAAGAAGAAGTGTGGCAGAACCTATAAGAATTCCAACAAAGGTTGGATGAGAAGAGAGCGAAGGTGTTCTTGAGAAAAGTTGCAGAGTGAAGCCTAGGAAGAGCAGAAGAGAGTGCTTAGAAGGTTCCAGCGGATAGGGGGCCAGTACTTGCCAAAAGCCAGATCCGGAAGAAGGGATTGGTGAGATGAGTTGCAGCAAGAGAGCTTGTTGTTGCAAAGGCTTAGTGCAGCTTGTAGGAGAAAAATGGTTGTTGTTAGCCATAGCAGAGATTGCATAGGTTTTGATAGAGGCCACAACAGAAGAAAGAAAGAAGATGCCAAATAAAATGGCATGAAGAAGAAATCCACTAATGAAGAATGGTGGGAAGAGATAATTGAGATTACATAGCAGTTTTATAAACTGGAGAGGATGATAGAAGAAAGCCAGGGAGTTGGGTGGCTCATGAGGAAGAATGTGAAATGGAAACCATTGCAGTTGAGGTTGAGGCAAAAGGATATTTCCCTATTGAGGGAAGAACTTGGAGAAGCTGAGCTGAAAGAAGAAATTTATGCTTTTGAAGTAGAACAGAGCATAGATGAAGAGTGGAGATCTGCAAGAGATCTTCTGAGACATGATGAATACTTGGGGCTGCAAAAAGCTTGTCTTGCTAAAGAGGAATTCATTGGATATTTCTTGAGTTATTGGACAAGTCCAGATGATGAAAGGGTTTGTGTTTTTGAGCCTGACAAATGTGAAGTGATGACAGACTCCACAGAGGAGGAAGAACTCAAAGTTCTTGAGTGAAAGATGGAAATTGAGGATTCCTTGTGCAGACCTGTTCAAGAAGAAGTTCTTGAGGAAGCAGCCAAGACGGAAAAGTCTTGTGATTTGGAAATAAACAAGTTGTGTATGTTTGCAGGTACACCACTGGAAGATGAAAAAGCTTCAGAGTTTGTTAATGAAGAGGAGACATTGAATCTGAAATATGTTTAGATCAATGCTAAGATCATGAGATCTCAGGGAGAGATGAAGACTGAAGATTCAAATGAAGATATTCAGTAGAATGTTGAAGTAGAGAGAGAAGGACCAGCAGATGATTGGTCAAGAACAAGCAGAGGCATAAAGGATTGTGTAAGGTTCCCGAAATCTACTCCTATTGAAGTTGTGGAGATGTATAGGAGGTTGGATTTTCAAAGAAGAGAATTGGAGAAGCAGAGGACCTGTGCACAAGAGAATTTGATGAAGGGGCAGGACAAAATAATTGTCATGAATGGAAATCAGAGAATAGAGGACAAGAAAATGATTCAGAAAAATGAAGGAGTTTATTTTGGTGAATCACAGCAAAAGAACATTCATGAAATAGATCTTGGAGAGAAGAGGAGGCTAGCTGATAGTCTCATGAGTAAGGAAAATCAGCATACTGATGTGCTGATAGGAGATTTAGAAGGAAGTTCAGAACAACACATTGATGTGTTGTCAAAGGAGGAAAATGTATTAAGACCTTGGAAAATTGCTACTGATGATTCATGTGTTAATCCTGTAGGCAAAGAGGAAGAACAACAGTTGGTAACTATCAGAGAATTGAAGGGAAGAGAAAATATGTTGGCTGAAAACATCGGGAAGAATCATCACTTTAACATGGCGATTGGAGAAGTGGAGATGACTCTGGCAGCTAAGGAGAAAGATGATGAAGAGTTCTTGATTCTTGGAAAAGTCTTAGAACTGGTGAAGGAAGATTTGGTGATTGGGTCATCAAATGAGACCAATGGGCCTTATAGTTTTGAAGCTGACAATTTGTTTATGTGTGCAGGTGATGCTAAAGACAATTCAACCTTTGGAATTGTCTTGGGAAAAGAAAAATTGTCACAGAAGGAAGATGAGACAAACATGTCTCATATGCAGGAATTTTTCACTGCCATTGACAAGGAAGAATTGGCTAGTATGATGGGCCAAAGCCAACTTGAAGAGAAAATTTTAAAAGATGCTAAAGTAAGGAAGAATCGGAATTATATGCTGACCGAAGATGAGAACGCAGAGCTTAAAGAACTTGATTGGATTGCCAGAATCCATCAAGAGGATGAGAGGCAATTGCTGAAGATTGGAAAAGTTGTTGAAGCTAACTTGCAGCATGTAGAATAAGTAAAACAAGTACAAGAAAGATGGTTGAATTTTCTGTTGGGAGAAATTATGGAGGAGAAAGAAAATGCAGACACTGGAGCAAGGATGTCTGAAGCTGTGAAGAAAAGAGGAACATATACCAGCTTGCAGAATCAATTTCTGTTTACTAGTATACTGGATGAGTATGTCACTACTGGTAGGAAATTAAATGGGGATTTGTTTTCTAAGAATGAGGTTGCAGATGCGGAGAAAAACAAAAATGCTACAGAGGGAGATATCTTAAAATATATTCAGGATGTTTGGGTGGAGGCAACATTGGCATCAGCAACACCCATGGTGGCAGCTGAAGCAGCATGGGGAAGGACATTTGCAGGAGTAGTAAACATGTTAGTAGCATGTGAGACAACAAGAGCAGCAGTATTGACATTAGCAGATATTGATGGCAGCAGAAATAGGAAGAGGAGTTTCCAGCTAGAAGATAAGCTAGACTTGGAATTTTGAAACATCAGAAGACTGATGCAGCAGACAACAGCCAGGAAGCCGAAGGATTTTTGTAAAGGAAAGGAAAAAATAGATTGTGAAGGTATAATCAGAAATGAATTACAGAAGAAGACATGGAAACGTGGAAATTTGCAAGAGAAGAATGATGCAGCTGTCAGACAGTAGCAAAACAGGTTTGGGATCTAGGAGGCAGAGACTGAGAGCACATGATCAAGAGATCATGAACAGATTGAAGCTTGGGAGTCTGATGCAGGGGAATTAGGCACAATGAATCATTTTGTATTTTGATGAGACATAGGGGTCTCATGATTTTAATTTCTCATATAATTATTAGTCTTTTGAATAAAAAGTGAGGAGTTTTAAATGTTCTCTATCTGCAAAGAACATGAGAGGAAATGATTAGTTAAGAATGTGAAGTGATAGGTAGTCCAGTTATTAGGCTAAAATTAGGATTTTCGAGAATTCCAAAATTCCGTTGAGTCATCAAGGAAACTGGATCAATTCCTAAATTTTTTTATAACTATAAGCATCTGTAGAGTAAGAAGGAAGAACTACTTGGAGGGAGAGTAGTTGGTAGAAGGCCACTGTAATTGAAGATTTGGCCTAATATGAAGTTGTATGTGAATACGCTTGAATTAATGCATTGTGTGTATTGATGAGGAAATTGTTTGTAAGCTCTGTGTGAAGTCTATTGTATGCTTGGTAAAATCTATATGAATAATATTGAGGCTTTGAAGTAATTGTAAACCTCTTTACATAGGGGAAGATTCGTGAGTCTGTATAATGTAGTTTTGAGGAATATTGATTGGACAAATCGATGCTGATTTACATACAAATCCAACCTGCACAATTTTTTGATCACTTAGCATTGAATATGGTTCAACTCGTGTGAGGAGGGTTGAATTCTTCCAGAATTCCAACCAACATTCGTATCTTTGTGTAAGGAATTGACGAACAAAAAAATTGAGAGGCATTCGATCATATTAATCATCAATTTTTATGTTAAGTCACCAGACAGGTAACTAGTGAGTCTCGGTCGGCCTGTAAAGGGCGCACGCATCGATATCATCTCTGATTTGAACATATTGTGCTCAACATCAAATTCCTGTTAATTTCATCAGTAACTGGTGAATTCGAACCATCGTATTAAGATAGAGAGGGCGAAGCTTCGAATGGAATTCAGTTTTGATTAATGGGAATCGACTTGTCCATCAGACATCAGATTGCCCACAGAGAAGGAGGATCGAGTCTTGAATTGGTGCGAGAGATTTTAACCCCTCTTGAATGTCCAATTGGTAGCGTTAAAGGCGTTGAACAGTGTAAGCCATTTTGGAACAGTGAACCTGGGTTTCGCGTGATTGAAAAGCGGTAAATGGTAATTGGAAAATTTACGCGATACATCTCTATGCCTGCCACGTAAGGCTTGGGTGGTTTTCCAAAACCGCGAATTAATCGTGATTTTGTATGAGTAAGTATCAAGCGGTTTAAAAATGCGATTTATGTTGTGGACCATTGAATATTGTTCTGGATTGTGACGTAATACAGATCGTTGGATCTGTTCGCCATTTAATGCATAGGTATGTTACATAGAACCGCAGGACCTTCACGTCTGTTCGGTTTAGTTTAATTTAATTCGCCATTTGTAACATGTTGCAATTTTTGGATCGGAGAATAGACACATATGTTAAGATATGTGCTATGTGAGAATGTGCAATATTTATATGTGTGGGTGATTGGCTAACCCAGGGCGTATGTTTAGCATGATTTAAAAAAGGGAAAAGTTATATATAAACTGTGAGACCATATTACCCTTTTATTAGTTGGATTTCTGAAACGAGGGCGCCACCATATATGGGGTCTGTTGAGATTTAATATACGTCAGCCTTGGCATTTCAATCAAAGTCAAGGTGTATGGAATGCCAAGATCGAAGGTAAGAAAAAGTGAGGACAAATGTATGTAATTGGCTGAGGACTGTAGCGAAAGGCGAGTATATAATATGGTTATTATATAAGTGACTATCTAATAGATCTTTCCCCAAGCAAATGTTGACCCTGAGATGGATTTAAAATATTGGTTTATAATTGTTTAAATGAGAAGCCTCCACTCTATGAAATGTAATGTTGGGAAGAGAGGATTAAAGTGAGGTTGCATAACCATAGGGATGCAAGTAGAATATCAAAGATTCCGCATAGGTTTTAGAGTGGCCAGATTCAATATTATTTGGGCAAAACACTGAAGTGCATCATTTCTATATGTGAAGAGAGTGAAAGAGGAAAAATGAAGGTATTCTAGGCATCATCCTTCTTAATTTCTTTCAGTGTTTGAGTGGCCCCTTTGACCTCCCAAGAAAGAAGTTAAGGATCTCCTTCAGGAGGGTAGAATCCGACATTATTTTATACCTCCTCTCATTCCCTTCTTTTCTCATATCAATCTTTGCCTCCACCCAGTCGCAACAATAAAGGTGGACTGAGTTTCAAGCCAAGCCACTATATTTTCATTGCTTGCATAGCCCTCTTGTATAATGGTGCCATTTCTAGGGAACTCCTCAATCTCTCAGGGGTATTATATTCCATGTTTCATAGAATAAGATGGAGGCCATTACATCTTCTTTGACTTTCTCGTATACATTAATCTCCCAAAAACCTAGAAATATCATCAAAATGTGAAATGGCTTGTGCTTGGGAACTAAGTTACATGTCTGCAAGACTCACAACATTCTCTATCATGAGGTGATTTTTTATGACTCCCCTAGGACTAAATATTTTTTCCCTTATGTGTAGAGGCTGTCTTTTTTCTCTTCTCATCACCTTCTTTACTTCATATGATCTTTCTTTATCATTCACCATACAAGAGGCTAATGCCATTAACTACATATCTCCCAACATAGGGTTAGGGTCCCAAATGTTTAAGTCTGTCAAAATAAGATTGTGCATGTAGAATTCGGCCATATTGGCCTTGTATCCCATGCTAGAATGATTGCAAAAGTCAGTGAATTTCCTATAGTTCTGAAGAGGTAAGGACCCATGAGAGGCTAATGTGTTAATTTAAAATTGTAGCCACCGTTCTTTGAGGTAGATATCATAGGAGTTTGATGGATATCTATGTTGGATGGCCTGCATGCACAAATCTACCATGGTGGAAATTTGTTTGTATTTTTGCTAAAGTTGACTTTGCAATATTGAATTCTATGCCTTTATTTCCTAAAGCTTCTCTTTCAACATGGATTCTCTGAGTCTAAAATCATATAAATTCCTTCCCAACTTAGTAACCTTCTCCTCCATGACCCCTATGTCACGCACACCTCTTTTTGTAGCAATTTTCATCCACTCATGAGTGCATGCTCTTTCTTGTTCAAACTAATAAAATAAGAGGACTAAAATCTTCTAATGAATCATTTTTCCCCTTTCAATACATGTATAGTAAGAAATAATATTTAGCTGAGAGCTAGGGTGTGAAGCCGATGATATATCTTTAGGGACATATTTTGGGGAGGTAGGATCCTCCTTTTTCTCCTTCTTTTCCTCCCCTTTGGCATCTTGCCCTTCAACTTGTGCTTCTTTATCAAATTCTTGAGCCGCTTTCCCACCCATGGGTGCCTTATCTCCCTCCCCCAAGGCTTCTTGCTCTATTTCTGGTAATTTTGGAGTTTATGTAGCACATACATAGTTTCCTATAACACTCTTCTTTTCCTATAGCAAACCCTCCCTTACTTGATTTTCCTTCTTTTCTGTCTTTTGAGGGTTCGGTGGATTTGGTAGATGTGTAGGGGATGAAAACTTAGATGAATGTCTCCTCCTATAGGTCACATGTGTCCTCTCGGGTGAGGTGACCTCTTGAACTTTCCCTTCTTCCAACCTTATCTCATCATCCTTTTTGGGTGACTCTTCAATTCTTATAGGGATTTTGGTTTGAGTTTGTGGCTCCCCCTGCCTGACTTTGGCAATATTTATAGTCCTGAAGTACATGGGTGTTTGTATTTTTCTCTTGACCTTCACTAGTGTACTCAAAGTGGCTAAGTTAGCAGCCACTTCATTCTTTGTTATCTCAAGTGATATAATTGTCTGTTGAGGAGAGGTATCAATTCCTAGAATAGGGTCTAATATGTCCTCTTCACCTGCCTTCCCTTCCCTCTTCTCCTATTTTTCTTCCTCCTCTCTTTCATATCCCTCTATTTCATCTCCTTCTTTTTATTCTTTTGTTTCTAGGGTTTCTACGTTTTCTGTTTCAACCTCTATCTCTTCTTCTGCCTCATCTTCTCCTTCTGTCTCTTCAGCCTCCCATTATTCTTATTCTTCCATTCTCCTATCTCTAAGACTATAGGCAGAGGTTTGTCCAGTTTGGGTGAATATGAATACTTCCCTATCCATATTTATGAATGAGGACCAGTGCACATGGAGGTTCAATCTATTTAGAGCATCATTCACTATCAGCTTGACGAGGCCATGGTGAGCTACATGTTAGTACTTCCTTTCCCTCACCTTTTGGCTCATGTTCGTAATTGAATGCAGGAGGAAATAGGGAATGCTCAGTATTTTTCTAGAGGGATTTATCCTTGAAATATAAGTTTATTCAACAACCTGAAATGGTATCGATAAACCACACTAAGTCTGCCCTCACAGTAAATCAATTTCATAATGTGGAATGCTACTTCATCCCAAGGGTATGGAAGACTTTCTCTCCTATCTCCATTTTTTTTCTTTAATGAATTCTTCACCTAGAAGAAAGAAGCTCTTTTTATCTGAAGTGTTGGACACCCTATCTTCCCTATTCCACTTGACTCCTACGGTAAAAGTGGTGATTCTGCTAATTAACCCAGGTGTAATTTTGATAGATAGGCCTCTAACCATAGTGGTGGCCCTCTCATATGTTTGCGATTGCAGAGCCACTGCAAATCCTAAAGATATATCCTCATAAAATACTTTGAGGAGCTCCAAGAATCCTAACCACTGGTGGTTCCTAAAAATCTCCACCGCCTCAGGGTGCAATCTTATCCTTTTGATATATGTAGCCTCCCTTCCATTAAATCCTCCTCCCATTTTATGGTTGTGTTAGGAAGGTGGTTTAATGATGTTTTCTGAGAGTTATTGGCGAAGTTTGGCCTTAGAGATTATAGCTTTTAAATAAACTTAGGTTACCTTGATTCAACCTCTTAATTCCCTAATTATTATTGACTATGTATAAATTTCATGGAAAATTCACAACTTTGGGGAGTGCCAACCACTTACCTCTGACCTCTAATGTTTTTTTTTGGGAGATGATGGTATTAGGAGTTAATACCACCTATTAGTGGTTCTTATATGCACTTTTTCTCACTGTTGAACCTTCTGTGAATTTTTTTGTAGCATCCACAGTTTCTTGTAGCACAAGGTTTGCATGCAGATTCGGTCTTGGTGCTAAGTTCTTCTATGGCCCCTCTAACATTCCTTCCTCCCACTACTCTCAAAATTATAAATGAAATTAGAAAATTATTCCAAAATTTCACTTTATGGAAACTTAACAAAATTTGGAGCAAAGTGATGACTTGGACTGTGGCACGAGTTTTCCTCTTCTAGACCATTGGTCCCACTCCACTTAATTATTGCCTCTGCCTCAGAATCACCTTCATGTCCTTCTGAACTCACCCTTAACTGATATTACTTGACTAGGTGCAATGCACACTCAAATTATCATTCACGTTAACTACATGAGGGTGGCCAAGTTAACTCGCCAACTTTTCACCTTTTTAATCTCAAATTCTCGACAATAATTTATTTTGGTCAACATGAGTTCATAACGAGAGAATGAAGGGCCATATGTGAGCCTGGATATTTTTGAGGAGTTGAAGACATCATTTGATGTAGGCAGATGGATTTTGGTGATATCCATTACTATTTTTCCTTTTTCTTTATTTTTTTATACATTTTCTGAGTGAGCAGCTTATTTCTGAGTGAGCTTCTTAACCTTTTTATTTTCTTGTTCTTTTTGCAAGTTTTGTATGGAGGTCCTCAAGTAATATTTCTAGTGTGATCATCCTCCTCGAGTCTGATAGTGGTCCTTTGAAATCATTTTTATCGATTTCTTCTCACTTTTTGACATTGTTGTGCCATGTACATGATTGCTACAGGAAGTAATCAACTTCCTGCAGCAGACCCTTCTCTGCTTCTTTGGAGCTCCAAATTGTTGATAAATGAAGTGAAACAATTTATGGAGGTTAGGGATGGAGCTATGGAGTGAGTGGAGTGATGGAGAGGTGAGGGTAGAGGTCCCATGTCTAGATATAGGTAACCTAGTTGTTAGTGGTGAAAAATAAAGTTTAGAGAGTGAGTATTTATGCATGGAGTGGAGTGAGGGTTAGGAGTGCTAGGTATAGGCAAAAAATCCATTTTCATGATTTTATTGATGTTTAGATGCCCTTGAGAGAGATTAATTTCTCATAAATTAGTTTCATGTAACAGTTACAGGGCTTCTTGTATCACTACATGAAATCCTATAACAGCTAGGACATCTTGTAGCAGTTACAAATAAGAGAAAAAAATGGGTTTCCTGCTTACTTGAAGGGATAAATGGGTCAATGGATGCATGCTAGAGGTGATTATGTAGTGGGTAGGAAGAGGAGAGAGAGAAGATAGGAAGAAAATTTCTCCTCCCTATTTAAAACCTCTTTTGATCAGCAACCTGCAAAACAGAATAAGTGAGTGGATAGGTGTGATCATTTTTTTTTCCTTTTTATTTTTGTATTTTTTCCTTCCTTTTTTTTTATGGCAGGTGGGCTGCCTCCACAAAGGTTTTCAGACCACAAGCCTGCCTTGTGTGCCTTAGGGGTATTTTCACCAAGGATATTTTATTTATTTGTTTTTTTTCTTTTTCTCTGGGACTACCTCATGTAGGTTTTTTAGCCTTGGAGTTGGCCTTGGGTTCCTCAGAGAGGTTTTCACCCATGCCTTTTTATTATTTCTTTTTATTTTATTTTTTCTAGGAGGGGAAGGCACTAGAAACTATGGGGCTTCCATTGACATACACCTCCATGTTAATGGAATTTATAAACTGGGCCCTAGATATGGGATTCTTCTATACTTTGAGCCTTTAACCATTGATAAGAAGGGGGATCCCCTCCTCATCTATGGTTCTAATATGAACCACACCATTATCATAGAATTTTTCCACTTTCTAAGGTCACAACCATATTTTCCTTAATCTTCATTTGAAGTCCTTAAACCTTGATTTATAAAGCATCACCCAATCTCCATCTTGAAAGGTCTTTTCCTTAATGTGCTTACGATGCCAAACCTTCATTTGCAACTGAATCAATTTTGTGTGAGGGATTGCCTGCATCCTAAACTCATCCAAACCATTTAACTACAACAACCTTTCTTATTGGGCCTTTGCGATATATAGGTCTAAATCAACTGCCATCCTCAAGGTGTTTTATTCAAGCTCGATGGAAGGTGGAGATTTCTTCCCACAGACTAAATCATAACGAGTGAACCATGTGGTTGTATTCCAAGTGGTATTGTAGGCCCAAGTGGCTGCCACCAATCTTTCTGCCCAATATTTCATGTTTTTTCTCACAAAATTGGTGAGGATATTATCCAAGGCTCTGTTTGTCACTTCCACCTTGCCATTTTCTTATGGATGGTAGGCAGTGGAAGTCTTATGCCTGATCTTTTACCACCTCAAAAAAATTTCAATGAGATGAGATGTAAATTGAGCCTCCTAATCAATGACTACCTCTCTAGGGTATCCAAACTTGTATAACACATTATCTCTTAGAAAATCTACTACTTTCTCCTCTGTTTCCACCTTTACAATGCTTGTTTCATCCGACTTGGTTATGTAGACAGTGCAAACTATGATATACCTCCTCTGCCCAGATGGTGGATCGATGGGTCCAATGAAGTCCATGCCCCATTTTTCAAATGGCTCTAGAGCTACCTAAGGGTGCAAAGGCTTTTCATCCCTCTCTGTATGCTTCCCCGTCCTTTGGCACTGGTCACACCTGCTACTGTATCTCCTAGCATCTTAGTGGAGGGTATTCCAATAGTAACCTTCCTACAAATCTTTTATTATATAGCAAAGTGGCCTCCATAAGGACTACCATTACATGCCTAGAGGATGTCAAAAAATTATTCCTCCATCAGACATCTTCTGATAATTTGGTCAGGGCCCAACTTGAAGAGATTTCCTCCGATCTAGGTGAAAGTGGTGCTTTTTCTGATGATATTGATCTTCTCTCTGGATGAGAGGTTTGGAGGGAAATTTTCAGCAACCAAGTATTTATCTATGTCAGAAAACCACAAATAGAGTGTTGAGATAGAAAATAGGTGTTCATCCAGAAGTTCTTCATCCACCATTCCTTTCTCATCTGTAGGTATAGTTAGTATAGATAAAAAATCTGCAACAACATTCTCCTTCCCTGGTTTATCAACAATCGTGAGGTCAAATTGTTGTAATAACAACAAACATGTAATTATTATAGCATTAACATCATGCTTATTCATTAATTATTTGATGTATGGATGTTCAATGTGTACGAAGGTCTTATAGTAAGTGATACAATGTCTAAATTTGCTAAAAGCATGGACAATGGCTAACAATTCTTTTTTTATGATGGTATAGTTGAGTTCGGCCTTGGACAAAATATTTTTAATGAAATAGATGGCATAGGGTAATTTTTCTTCTAGCTACCCCAAAGCTACCCCCACATCGTTTTCTGATGAATCTGTGTGGATGTGGAAAGGTAGAGCCAAATTTGGACCTCAAAGAATGGGGGAAGTATTTAACTTTTCCTTAATGAGCTCAAAAACTTCTTGACAAATAATGGACCATATAAATTCAAAATCTTTGGCCAAAAAACCAAATAATGATGAAGCCAAATTGCTGAAGTATTTGATGAACCTTTTATAGTAGCGAGCTAGGCCTAGGAAAATTCTAACAACTCTCTCCATTTGAGGAGTAGGAACACTTTTATGATGGTGATTTTGTTCGAGTTTTCTTGTTTTCTTGCTTGTGATATTAAGTGGCCCAATACTACTCCACTTTTTAAGAATTCACACTTTCTAGACTTGTGGATAGATGCATCTCAATGCACCTTCTCAAAAAATTTCCCAAATTGGAGAGAGCTTGTTGGAAGTCATCCACATAAGGTGTGAAATTTTCCATGTATATTTCTACCGAGTCATGGAATAACTCCGAGAAAATGCTCAAGACCAATCTAATTTGGAAAGTAGCTGGGGCATTGCACAACCCAAAGGGAATGACACTGTAAGGGAAGGTGCCCCAGTGACATGTAAAAGTAGTCTTTTATTGGTCTTTAGGGCTAATTTAGATCTGGTTATACCCACTAAACCCATCTAGGAAAGAAAATAATTTCTTTTCTAAAAGGCCATCTAGAACTTTATCTATAAAGGGAAAGGAGAAATGGCTCTTCTTGGTGCCTATGTTGAGTTCCCTGTAATCAATGTAGATTCACCATTTTCCATTCTTCTTTATGACTAGGACAAGAGGAGATACCCACTCACTGTCTGATATAGGATAGAAGAAACCCGCATCTAATAATTTCTATAAGTATTCCTTTAATATGAAAATATGATGTGTAAGTATTCCTTTCATCCTTCTTGCACCCATCTTTATATAATTATTCATTTCATCCTTCTTGCACCCATCTTTAATGTAGATATGATGTGTACACATCGAGGGATGCACCCCTTTCATGTCTTTGTAGTCCCAATAAAATGCATCAAGGTTTTCTTTCAAGAGTTGGCATAGCTACTCTCATTAGAGGAAATTTCAGCCTAAAATTGGTCTCCTAAGGAAATATAATAAAATAATAGTTAAAATCATAAAACAATAGTTATGAATTTTGGAGGGAAAAGAATAAAACTACTTCTTCTTTTTTAATTGTATTTTTGGCTTATCTCCTTATAGATTTACTAAAATTTCAAGTGTAGACACTCGTTGGATGAGAAATCAAATTCCACATCCAACGAGTACCCTTTATGCATACTTTTGAGAAGATACAAATTATTAAAAATCCCAGATACATTAAAAGAAGTGTTGAACATGTTTTTTTAATGTATCCATGATTTTTTATTAATGTGGGTCTTCTCAAAAGTATGCATAAAGGGTACTCGTTGGATGTGGAATTTAATTTCGCATCCAACAAGTGTCTACACTTGAAATTTGAGTAGACATATAAGGAGATAACCCAAAAATACGATTAAAAAAGTATTTTTCTTCTTTTCCCTCCAAAATTTATAACTATTATTTTATGATTTTAACTATTATTTTATTATATTTCCTTAGGAGGCCAATTTTAGACTGAAATTTCCTATAATGAGAGCAACTATGTATTCATAATAGGTAATCGTTGGATGTGGAGTTTAATTATGCATCCAATGAGTGTCTACACTTGAAATTTGAGTAAACCTATAAGGAGATAAGTCAAAAACAAAATTAAAAAAAAAAGTAGTTTTTCTTATTTTCCCTCCAATTTATTTACATGTACCTCTTTTTAAATTTAAATAATTTTGATTGGTTTGCATATTATGACATGGAAAACACATGAAATTTTCATGGGCCCTTTTAAGCTGAAATTTCCTCTAATGTCTTCTTTAACTAATATGAATGAGTTAATTTTCAGATATTTTGATGGGCCAAATTCCACAGCCTTGGTGGTTTAAAAATTTGATTCCACTGAGTTCAGTTCCATCCAAGGGTGGCTATCAGACTCTTTGACTAGGTCATTAAGTGGATTGTCAGTGGGTGTTTGGTTCTGAATGATTTTATCGATGAGGTCATCTTCATCACATTGCCCTCCCCTGAGAACAATATCTATTGTACAAATGGGGTAGGGCATAGTGTTGTATACTTCTTCTTCTTCCTCACCCTCCAACTATAAAGTTAGGTCATCGTCAATGGAAGGTCAAGCATGAGGATATAATACCAGTTGTTTAGAAAAGTGTCCATTCTTTATAGTCATAATTCTAGCCCGACAACTGATATAAGCATTGATAGTGGCTAACCAAGGTCTTCCTAAAATGAGAGGATATCAATTAAACTTGGTTTTTGGCTAGAGAACTAGGAAATATGTAGGGTACTCCCAAGATTCAATTAAAACCATAACATCCTCAACAATTCCTTCTGGAGCTACTTTGGACCGATCCGTAAGTTGCATAACCATTGTGTTTTCCTTAATGTACCTTGGAGGTCGATTTTAAGCATATTTTCTTTCATCATGACATTAATGGAAACCCCGATATCAATCATAGTATTGCAAACTATGACACCATCTATGTGTACATCTACAACTAGACTACTGGGGTCTATGTGCTTCGATAAGGTCACCTTTCCCAACATTAAGTTAGACAACTATCCTACTAAATTGATGGTGTGGGTATCTTTATTCTTTCTCCCAATTTTCTTAAAGACATTTTCCTTGAGGAACCTATTTTAAATAGGGACATCCTTAATTACCTACAGAATGGATATTTTTACACAAAAAAAATTTCGTTCTCTTAGAACTTAACTCTCCTCTTGGGTGTACGAACTAGAGTGGATCAAGCACTTAGGAAAAGGAGGTTGTTGGATCTCAGTGTTTCTTTCTTCCTTTTCCTCCTCAACCTCTCCAGGTGGAGATAGAGGATGGTTGTCCATGATTACTCTTCCTAGCCCGAGATTGATCTCATGTATCTCCACAACATAAGTTCGATAGGATGTCTCTCCATTGTAAACATGTTGTCCCAGCATGTTTTTCAGTTTTGGATTGGGTTGTGTAGGCATCTAAGGAAGCTTGGGTGGAGAAAAATGAGTGAGATGAGGTTGAGGTTGGGGTGGAGGCAGTAGAGCAGGTGGTTGATTATGTTGAGGTGTCCACCATTGTGATGGGTTGCTCCACTGAGGTGGTTGAGGAACATACTGTTGAAATGGTTGGTTCACAGGATGAGGGTGATATGGAGGGTTGTAGAGCCAAGTAGGAGGTGTATTCCATGCTGGAGGAGTGGAGGTGTGCTAAGACTACATTGGTGCATTTTGATTATTATGATAATAGAAGTAAGGTGCACCTTGCATACACTGTTTATCTAACCTAGGCCCTTGAGGCCTTCTTTGATTTATGAAATAGAGCTTCTCCGGTCCTACATCCCCACCTTGATATACAAATTTGAGCCCAGGTAAGGAGGGACACTTATCTGTTGCATGATTCTTTTCACATACTAAGAAAACCTCTATAACATTCAATGGACAGTCATTCTGAGGGTGTTTTGTAGTACATCTAGGGAAGAAGATAGCTAAGGCTCTTTCTGCTTCCTTTTTCTTCCTCTTGATGTACATTGTGTCCATTTGCAAATAAAAGGTGTGCAATATCTCACTCCTGAAGTCCTCCAAAATATTTCCAATCTCATGCTTGATGGAGGTGGAAGAGGAAGGGGTGTTGGTCATACTTTGGATAGATCTACCTTTCCTCCTAGCTGCCCTAGAATGGTTCCTAAAGATAGCTGTGATGTCATCATAAAGCAGCTGGTAGATATCTTCTCTTGATAGCATATTAATGTTTTCTATCACCTCCTCCCTGATCTCTCAGAGAAGTACCAATTTAATTGATCCGGGACCAAGGGTGCAATTGGCTCTTTTATAATTTAACTAGAATCTTTCATCATAATATTGTAGGGATTCATCAAGCCCTACAGTAATCCTAAATATTTCATCTTTAGTCTCCTTGGACCTACAATAGTATATGTAATTATTTTTAAAGGCCTCTTTCATCTTGCCCAGGTAGTGATGTTGTTCCTAGGTAGACCCATGAACCAGCGCAAGGATACATCCTTGACAGTGGATGTGAATAGCTTTAGATTTTGATCATCTCAGGCATATTCAAAGGTTCAGAAAAAAATAAAAAATTAAAACATGAAGGTGTCATAATCCTCAGAGGTAAGTCCACGGAAATGCGGAAGGGCTGAGGGACTGATGTTCTTCATCCTAGTTTACCCATCTATTTCTCTAATGGGAAAGACTCCTTGGGTCCCAGTCTGAGTCATGGCTTGGATTGGTGAAGGAGGTTCATGAGGTGAATTAAGTTCTTCTTCTTCTCCAATAGGTTCTTCAAAGTGTTAAAGAGACTCACCTATGGTGTTTTCAACCTCACAGTCAATGAAGAAGAGTGAAGGGTGACTGTGTGGGGATGTGGGGGCTTTCGGTAAAAAAAAATTCCTTGTTTATCCCTACTCCTACGAGGCATGAAATTCAAAGTGTTTTTGTATTTTCCAATATTTTTTGAACTACATGTAAATGAAAAGCAGAAAATAATGCTAAAACAAAATCAAAACATCTACTTAAACACCTCCCCGGAAACGATGCCAAAAAGTGATGAGCCCTAGTATTGTAGAAAGAGCGCTACAAATCATATAGGCTACTCTACTTTACTTAATCAACACATTTTTCGTAAAAACTTGGAGGTGAATGGCATGAGTAGATTGGATTTTGAGTGAAGTATGCCACACTTCTGAATTAGACCTAGAACTATGTATTCCTCAAAACCATTACTCTATCAATAATCAAAGTAATATTCTAGAGCAAGAAGATACATATAGCTAACTTGCAAGGAAGGAAATCTACAATTTAGGCTATTGCAAGAAATAGAAGTAAACTAGGCAAAATTCATGAAGAAAATCATTGAATTGAAATTGCAGACAGGAAGACTGATCTAATCACTCATTGCTAGGCCAAATGGCTAAGAAAACGCTAACTATTTTATCCTTAGCTTATATTCTTTGACAATGCATCTATTCATGGGCTAACTATGCTTGCAAATACTCTTTTTTGCAGCAAAAGAAGGAGGCACTAAGATTGCTTAAGAAGGTCTTGGACTCATGGATTCAGAGTTGAAAGCATATTGGACATTGTGGCAGGGTTAGGTGAGGTGGAAGATGGTTTCTAGGATGATAGAGAGGGTAGCTCGTGCTGCTACATGATCTGCTACAGGTTTCCTTTAGTGGTAAATGATGTCCTGTAAATACTACAGGAAATAGGTTGAGGGTGTTTCGAGGGAAAAATTGATGAGGAGAGGGCTAGGGAAGGTGAAATGAAGGTGTATCTAGGTCGATGGAAGGTGGAAAACCCGTTGTACAAGCTCAAAACTTCTCTCAAATCTTGTCTTGCACTTCTAGGGTTTCTCTCGGTGTGGTGGTGAAACTCTTAAAAATAGGGCTGAGGGCGATTTTATTAAAAGGGGATTGGTGAAATGTAATAAATGGAGCTTGGGATGTTGGTGAAGTCCTCCTCTGATTCTATACTCAAACCTACAAGAACACTACCTATTCATACAATAAACATTGATAAATATATGATGAAGAAGATGGAAAATATGAGTTGAATTCGATAAGAAAACCTACTTATGCATTGAAACATAAATTTAACTCAACATTATACACATTTTCATGATAAATACATCAATATATCTATTTTTTCCAAGAAATCATAAACCAAGGAGAAATTTTTGGGCCTATGGTGAAGATCTACCCTCCTCAAGCTCCAATGAAAGAGGTGAGAGAGGGAGGCTTTGAAACAAAACTTTTGGACTTTATAAACACTTGTACCATGATATACAAGAGTGTAACTAGAACAAATGTGAAATGGAAGAAAACCAAAAACAAGAAAATGAAATGCAAGCAAGCTAGCTAAAACTCATAAAGTAAAGTAGCTACAATGGCCCAAAAATAGACTTAGATACACAGGAGAGAGAGACTGAGGCCAATGGATTAGGCCCTAACCCACAAGCTCAGCCCTCTGAAACTAAATCATGAAGGATAAACTGAATACTCATTTTATTGCAGAAATAGTCTGATTACATAACAATGAAAGTCTCAAAAGTTTATAACAAGAGCTAAGAGTCTAGTATATTCCTCGTAAATTTGAATCCTAATGAGCTCTTTCTCTTCCCTATTTAACCTAAACAATAGCTAACAATGAATCCCTAAAAAGTAGGTGATGTGTCCCCTTTGACTTCAAGATAAGTGGAGCTTTGGTGCACTTGATCTTCCACTTGCTTGGTTTCCTTTGATTTCAAGTTTTTGGAGGGAATATCAAGGATCCCTTGTCCACCTTTAGGAGTTAAGGAGGTGGACAAACCTCCTTTAATCTCTCCTTGTTTTCCTCTCTAATATTTTATTCCACAATCCTCAACAAAAATGGAATATCTTCATGATTATCTTGCATTTAACCCATATTATGCATTCGAAGTATGACAAGCCTTAATCACCATATACACTAAGCAAAATATGACCATAATGTAATTATATGTGAGAAAGAGAGGATAATAAGGCTAAAAAGGTGACAATTAACCCCTCCAATTATACCTAATGATGGGACTCATCAATTCTTCCATTGCTGGAAAACATGCACGATCGAATACATGGACCTTATCATAAGTGGGGTATTCCCGAATTGTGTTAGAAAGTGTCTCAATGTGATGGAAAATAGCCCCAATGTTATTTTCCATGTAAAAAATATAAGACCAAAGTCATGGGATACATATTCAAAGCTAAATGGTGGGTAGATATTATAATGGGGATCACTTTCGATTTATTTATGGATAAGGAAATTGGAAAAGGAATTGGAAAAGGTGAAGGGGAAATAATTGACATATAATTAAGGAAATAAAGGAAAATAAGAGAAAAGGAAGGTGAAGGGACACAAATTTGCATGAGAGGGAAATTGAAGGAAAAATGAAGGAAAATGAAGAAAATAGAGACATCAATGATAAAAAGGCTCCATAGAATGATTTCATGTCCTTTTAATAGTTTTGGGTTGATTTCTCCTTTATTCTCTAATAATCTTTCACACTTAGAGAATTCTTTGAGCATGCCTGGAGAACTCTAGTATTAACTTATATTTGGAAAAAGAAGGTAAAGGAAAGTAGGGCGTGGAAGGGAATAGTTGGATCAACAAATAAAATTGGATTTCTTTGTAGGTAAAAGGTTTCATGCTTGGTTTCCTTTCTTATTTTTGGATGCATGTTATATGCATTTTATTTCTGGTTATGTATTGTCATCAACACATATATTTACCTAGAGTGATAGTGGTTACTTTCAATTTCCTAGATAACCATTTATGATTGGTGCTCATGTTTTTTATGGTCATGGGTTGGAACAAACACTTTGGAAGCCATGGAACAACTTGGGTTGAGTTACTAGTCCTGGATGTTTGGTTGGGACAAACAGTCTGAAGACCTTGGTGGGTTGAGTTACAAGTCCTTAGAGATAGGTTCGAAAAACATTGTAGAACCTTGGGAGGTTTTGGGTTGAGTTAATATTTCTTACAACCCATGACATCTTGGGTAAAGATCAATCTGTTTGGTGTAAGTTATGTTCAACCATAGAGATGATTCGAGTAAGTTAGAGGGTTGAAGTAGTTTTTCCTTTTGAATACCTACGTAAGTTTTGTTTTGGTTTCTTCCATGAAATACCACATTCAGGCTTGGAAATGGAACATGGATAACTGAATGTAAGAGAGATTTGGTTCAGCCTAATCTATTTTTAGGTGGTACGTGGAAGTCCCTAACATGGTTAGTATTTTCATATATTAATAAGAGATATTTTTCTATTGTTATTCATGTATACTTTTAGTGATTATGTTGAGGATATTATGGCTGAGTTACCCTGGTTTATATGCTAGTTATTTGTTGGTTATATGTTAGTAATATGATGTATATTATCTATGGATCTTGACCTATTATGATGAATATGTGGACTAATAAATGTTGTTGCAACTATATGGAGATGGAATAGAGCCTTCTTGGTGATTCTCAAAAGAATATTACACTCTTATTATCATATATGCATTCATGACATGTAGCTAACATATTTTCCATTTGTTTGATGAAATGTATAGTTTGTTTCTAAGTATTCCATGTCAAGTTATGTATTCAATTTTGAATTTTTAAATTTTTCATCATGTTAATTATGACTTTGGGAAGTTTTAGGAAATTCTAGGTAGTCATCTAGAGGTTGGCCTGAAATGGTGGCACAAATCCCAACATTGTGTGCTCGTAAGTGAATATTTTAGGTCATAACCATTTAAATCTAAGCTTATGAGTGTGGTTAGAGCCTCATAACCACATGGAATCAATTTCAAGGGTGAATTTGAGGGTCTAAGTTAGTGAAACAAGGTTCAAGCTCATTGATTGATCACCTAGGGTTTTTCTTCAACTCCTGGGTGATATGTAGTCCTTGTAGGATGTCATTTCATGGTCACTTTGGAGGCCCCACTTCCTTAACAAGAACTAGGAGGTTGAGTCAGGTCATAGTGACACTTGTATCATGTTTACCCATGAAAAATTGTGAATGTTGGTAAATGTGGGAGGGGACGTTACAGGGTGGTATTAGAGTGGGTTATATTTTCGTTGGGTGATATCAGATTCCATAGGGTGGTATCAAAACCTCTAGGTTCAAACACTTGGACTAGATGGGATAAATGTATATGGTTATGCATGCATATTAGGTCAACCATACATTGTGGTGGTCATTATAAAGATTGTGTCATCATGGTGTTGTTGGTATGTTATGATGGTTATATGTTATCTGAGATGAACCATGGGAGGTAGAGTATTAGAGTGAGGTTACAACACTAGACCTCAGAGTAAAATAAGATGACCATATAGCTTTGTATGTTTTGCATATAGGTATTATAGCTAATGGTTGTATATGCATTGTGGTTATGTGCATGCCTTAAATTATATTGTTTTTGTGGTTACATTCATGATAGATGCTAGTTAATTAGTGGGGTCATATGCACGTGAATTGGTTAGTCATGCATGGTAGTGAACTTATTGTTATAAGTATTGCAATTGTACACATGATTATTATGGTAATTTCATTTCATATATCTATGTTATATGTATCGCACTAATATATATTTTCCTTTGAAAATACTTAGGGTTATGATATTCAGGTATGAGTTGATATATTTTTGATATTGTGTCATATTAATTTCGAGTAACTTGTGTAGATGCGATAGTCTCCTTTGAGATATATTAAGGTATGAGTGTGATTATGTCGTCTTTTTGGTTTATCTAACATGGTATATTTTCAATAGGTAAAAGATCAGGTATGAAGAGAAAATTAGTGGACATTGATTCAAATGACACCCTTTACGAGGTTGACATGAAATCTACGGAATGGAAAAGTGGCATGATTATGTGGTAGGTTTTGAAGAAAAAAATGTATAAGAAATGAAAATAAAGTTTTGGAAAGTATGCTTAAACTTAGTGGAGCTCTGGAGATCCCACTTCCATAGTTGGACATTGGAGATTCGACCATTATAGTAGTTTCCTCCTTCTACCTTTGTGTGGACCATGGAAAGTAAAGTGTTATGTTTATAGGTTGTTTGAATGTATGATTAATTTCATGATATGAGTATGTGCCTCTAAGATTACAAGAAGGAATGATCTTGTTTTAAGAAAATTATACTAACACAATATGCGTTGAGATATCTGATATGCACTTGAGTGCAAGTGGGTGCTATTTGTAGTATTATGGCTAATAACTATGAGTTGATTATTGCATGGTTGTTAGTCTTGGTAAATAATTATTTTAAATTAATATACACATTGTCTTGATGTTTGGAACATGAGACTGACATGTGTGAATAGTTGCATGGAAAACTACTTGGTATTAGCATGATAAGGTAACAATTTATTTGTTTATATAGCTAATATCTAGGTGATGTGATACCATATAATAATACTCACTTTTAGTAAGGAAAAAGAGGTGAATTGGATTATATTTCCTTTTCTATGTTTTCAAACCACAATTCCAAATGAATGAGTGACTTGCATATTGAATACATGAAGTATTCTTATGCTTGATTTTTTCTGACATTATGTGGATATGTGCTAAAATCATGAACATGTATTTTATAGGTATACAAATTGGCTTTTATTTATGGCTAGATTCTTAAAAGAATTGGAGTCCCTTGAGAGATGATATGTGTACCTTTTTAGTTACAATGCAACATGCTTGGCACAAGATGGTAAGGTAAGTAGTATATTATATATTTATTATGAAATGAAAATTATGTGTTTACGGTAGTATGATGTAGGGAATCACATGGAAAAAGAGCCTTAAATAGATCTTGATGAAGGAATAGATTTAGATTTCCCTTGGAAGCACTCAAAACCATGGGGTTCACTCATGGAATTTTTTACTAGTTTTTCACTTTCAACATTTTGTTTATTTATTTGCATTTGACTTGTGTTTTTTATTCTGTATGGTGCATGACCATGCCACTTTGTTTCTGGTGTCATATTTCTATTATATTTTCATTGTTTTATTATTTTTTGTTTCTTTTTCTTTCCTTTCATGTTTTGAAGGTCTTTGTAATTTCTTGGGGAAAGAGGAAAGTTAATGAAGCTTGGGAAGAGCTTAATGAATCCCAATAGGAAATGTAATACCTGGATGAATCCCAATTCCTGTATAAGGGAAAATGAAGGAAAGAATATGATAACCGGTTAGATTGGTTGGGTCCATTGGGGTAAATGAACAGTGGAAGGATAGTCCTAAAAAGGTAAGAAGAAAGGTAAAGTAAATGTATTTGCAGAGTTCAATCTATTGGTTATGTTGGGAAGTGTTGTTCTCAATGTTGTGCACATTATGCACCAATAAAGGAAGTTATTTTAACCTTGAAATTATGATATCTCATAATTATGTTTTGATCATGATTATGGTGATGTTTATATATTTATATATGTATATATGCATGTCATTGTCTGACAGGTTCATCAAGGATCATGTTCATGGAGGAATGATTTCTTATGTAACTGAATGAAACGAATAGGTTCCTATTTCATGAGGAATTAAGTGGGGAGAGTAGCCTTCAAAAATCTATGAGGTTAGTATCATGTGGATAAGATTTGATATTATATACTTATAACTATGCCTATTTTGATTGTATGTGGGCAACACTGAAGAATACATCAATAGTGTGATTTGTGGCATTTTGGGACAATCATGGATAGTAGAAGGATTCATATATAAGAATTTGGATTGTGGATGCACACAATAAGCTATGGGAAAGACACTAGAAACAAGGTTGCTTGGCAGAGACAACATGTTCTCTGGATATGAAGTATTGTTGTTGTGTATATGTGGTGTTGTGCACACGTGGTGTTATGAACATGTTGTGCAGGTGGTGATTTGTACATGTTGTGGTGTGTACACATATTCTACATTAGGTGTTTTGGACATGTGGTGTTGTGTATATATTTTACATGTGGTATTATTTACATGTGGTGTTGTGTAGATGCTATGTAGGTAGTGTTGTCTACATGTGGTTTTGTGTACATGTAGTGCCACATACATGTTTTACATGTGGTGTTGTGTAGATGTGGTGCAGTGTACATGTGATGTTGTGTACATGTTGTGCATGTGTTGTCGCATACATGTTTTACATGTGGTGTTGTGTACATGTAGTATTGTGTTATGTGTATTTTAAGGTCATTGTATCGTGACATGTGTATTAATTGTGTTATACATTGTGTACATATATGTAATGTGTTGTACATTGGGTTTCAATGTATGTATTGTGTTGTACATTGGGTGTAGGTGTATGTTTTCCATTGTACACCAAGTGTAGGTGTATGTATTGTGTGGTATACCATGTGTCGATGTATGTGTTGTGACGTACACTATGTTGTAACATTTCTGGTTTTGATAAGTTAGATATTGTAGAAGAAATGTTTTTTTTTTTATAAATGTTACAGTTGCATAAGAAAAATAAAAATAAATAATGTTAGGCTTAGAAGATAGAAAAAAAGAAGAAGAAAAATTTAAAAAAAGAAGGGAAAACATGGAAGAAAGCATATTTAAATGTTTTCTAGAGAAAAAAATAAAAATTGTTATATAGCCATGTATATATTGTGCAAGTCTAAATTCCACTTATATATTTCTAATGTTTATGTTATTAAGGTTCAAATAAAATTAACCATACATTTAATATGGTTAGTCACAATTGTAATAAATAATGCAGAGATGTGATTGATTTGTGTCCTAAATGATAAAGTGTAGACAACATTGAATGGTGGAGATGTGGCTTGCCCAAATCAATGGAATCCACACCAACCTGCTCCCCCCTAACCCTCCCGAAATTTATCCGAAAAGGGGGGTCGATGTAGAATGGTTTCATTAAACCACCTCATGCGATGTGTCATCCTCTTATCAAACCCACATCCCCCCTCTTCAATTTCGCTTACTACTTGCACCCCCCTCTGGGTCCCAGTAAGCTAAGTCTGAAAAAATCATTTCCCCTCCATTGATCGTTACACCATTATTTCCACCATTTCGTCATCACCTTCCATTTCATTTCATATACAGATCATTAACCATTACTTTTCCTCCTCTAACCCATTGTAACGTGTCTTTTACCACATATTTGTTTCCCGTTGCAACTTCTTTTCACAATAAATTTCCCTCCCCTGGAAAAGTGCAACAGTCAATATGGATATTGAATAAAGCTGTAAAGCTTCTATTTGAATTTAAAAGAAGGATTTCCTTGCTGCGACCCTAGTTTTTAAAAATTTATCTGATTTTACTCAAAGACCTCATCATTCTAGAAAATGATTCTAAATAACTGCAACATCACCCAAACATTTGTTCAAAGTACCCAATCATCCATTTAACATGTATTTAAGAATAAATCTACCCCTCGGGTTAACCAAGTGCTTCCACCAGTTGTAGATTTAGACCACCAACCCTTAGTTGACCATATTTACTAGGTTTTAGAGACCAATTGTGAATTTTATCTACATAAACTTCCCAATTTCCTCTCTCAAAAACATTTAGACAACAATGATGAAACTGGATTATGGAATTCTACCTTGCCTTATTATCTTTTTCCTCAAACCCCTTACTTTCCTGTATTTGTCACCTAGTGTCAGTTTCGTTATATACCCATCCAAAGCACTGTAGTGGAAAAAAATGGTGAAACTATATTTTACATTAATGTTCACTCTATTTCTGAAATGCTTCATGTTAAAAATGATGGTCTTGAACAGCCTTTTCGCCCAGATTACCTCATGTAAATATAAAACAAATTAGACTTCTCCCAAAGAGCCAAATTTTTTGAAACCTTATTTCCTGATGATGCCTAATTACTTAAAACAAATCCTCCCTATCCAACATCAATTTTGCCAGAGATGGCCAAGAAAATTGTTTCAATAATTTCTTACATTTTAGGCTACCATTTAGAATAATGGATAGATGAGCACATCTTTGATTTTCTCTCTATTTTTTAAATTGGAGAAAAAACACCCACTATATTTTGTTACAATGAGTTCATAGTAGGAATGATTCATGAAGAGTTCATGAAATTCTCAAGTGAAGGATTTTTCAGATATTCCTCAGTTCTAGTTTATTGTTTTATATTATTACCAGTCATTAATATTTACCTCAATTAAAGAATATTGGTAGCCAAGGAAATCCTAATTCAATCATTCACTGGATCCCCTTGGTCAAAATCAACATCACAATATTTTCATTTTGTCAAATTTCGGATCATTTTTTGCATGTAGCAACCAGTTTGTTGAACAGAAATGCAGAGCCCAAGATAGACCCAAAGATCAAGATAATTTTACAATTGAGTGATCAAACAAAGAAGGGATATTGGTATCTAGACTAAAGATATACATAAATCAGAATATATGGCTATGAATTAGCTCCTTATAGGCTCCCTAAATATGTGTCGATTAGCATATTTTCTTTGGAATTTATCAGACAAATGATAAATATGGATCAAATACATTTTCAAGCAACAAAGAAAAAGGCTTATTTTAAGATAAAGACACTAATTGGTCCTTTCAAATGTAATGCAAGGACAACAGGACAAGAAGTAGACATTATCTTAAATTGCATGAATTCTAAACACAAATTTACCTAATCTTATGATCCTTTTGGTATTGTTTCAAAAATGAGAACAAAACAAAAGAATCCTCTCTATATTCACACTCCTAGACCAAAAATCGAGCAGTTCATGAATGTTATGATATTCTGACACATAGGAAATAGTTAAGAATAACTTAGTCCAGTGTAGAGTTACGTAAAATGTGTTTTTTTACCATGTACATTTGTAACTTATAATCCGATGGTCACAATTTGTAGTAATCCAAAGGTTATCTCTCTCCTCGGTATTAACAACACTTGATCCGTGTATTAGCACCCTATTGGTCCATGATCTCTATTTAAAGACCATGGAGGGTCATTTGACCAGTAACCGTTTATGAGAGAAACATATGTAACTTTTATTTTTATATTAATAAATTGCCTGAAGTGGCCGCGTTGGCTCAGGCCATGGATTGTTTCCCTCTTTGAGGGTTTTAACTACATGATTATACTGGTGTACTAATTTATGATCTGTTTGTGAGTGGTGGCCTTTGGTTCTCGACCTAAGGAACTTACCCTGTAAATTCCTACATGGTATCGGAGCTATTTTTAGGGCCACATCCGTTGTTGATCAAAATCCCAAGCCGGTTTGACTGCATACAAATGTCGTTTTGTAGATATACTATTTCTGAACATTTTTGGGCTTGGAAAATAGCTTTTTTGTATCCAAAGCATCCATTTCAGTGAGGAACGCCTTTCCTTTCATGCGAAAAGGTTTCCGGCTGCCCAAGTTATGACAGTTTAGATCTGGAGGTATAAAGCATCTATTTTGCAGTTATATTTGTTAATACTTCTGCTTATTTCGGTTTCCTCTATTTATTTTCAGTTTTTAGGTTTTATTTGTTTGTTGTATCTATACCCTCTTCTTTTTGTATGCTCTTTGTTGTGTGCTGCATGTGATCTCGACAAATCATAAACAAGAAAAGGGATTTTTTTTTTGCTACGTATGCTCTTTCCCCGCGTCTTTGTGCTATCTTAGGAAATTAGAAATAGTGAAAAAATTGAGAGTTGCTGGTAAATGTAACCAAAAATCTAACAATCTGTCATAAGGCTTTGCATTTTATTTTATTTTTCTCATTTTTTGTGTTTTTTGTGCAGGAAAAGACACATACACTGAAGAGTTAAAAAAAAAAACCAAACAAAAAAAAAACCTTTCCTCTCTTCAAACAATAACAGAATCCTTTTACTATCTCACTTGGTGAGGAGTTAGTTTATGAGAATAGAGGTCTTGGGTTCAAATCTCTTTCTCAAGATTTTTTTTGTAAATTTTTTTTGTTAAAGGGGTAGGATTTTTTTTTAAAGTTGAGCTTCATCACCGAATTTCAAACCGTTCCCGTAACTATTCCGCATCTTCAACTTGTTTTTTTCAAAAGGCATAACTTCTCCATCTTAAAGCCGTTTTTCGAGCCATTTTTTTTTAAACGGCCTAATTTTTCAAGATCTTTCCATTGGAGCAGTTAGTTTCAGTTTTTCTCAGCTTTAGTTTAAAAAGAAAAAAAAAATGGAAAAAGCATGCCCGATTATTCTTAACAGCACCAATTATTTCCAATGGCTACCTCACATGGTAGATATACTTAGAACTAAAGGGCTTTATAGAATAGCCATAGGGCTAGAAACTAAACCTTATGATGATTATAAATTCTCTAAATTAGAAAATAAACAAGATCAAGCATGAGGGTTGATAAGAATGTCCATTTCTCAAGATGTTCGATTTCATATCCTTGACATTGACACCCCTCATGAAGCCCTGGACAAGCTAAATATTTTCTTTGGAATTCAAAATCAAATCAAGGCCCATAAGCTTGAAAATGAATTTCTTACTTTGGACCCCAATAATTTCTCCTCTATTGAGTATTTTTTGTCCAAATTCAAGACCCTTAGAATTATTTTAGAAGACTGTAAGGTCAAAAAGGAAGATGGTAGCCTCATCTATTGTGTTCTCGCTAAGCTTTGCCTTGCATACTCTATATTTTTTTCCGCCTTCCATTCCACTAGATAAGCCATTATTTCTTCAGGAACCACCCACAATAATCCCTCTTTTGATTCCTTTTGTGATTCTTTGATAAGAGAACAAGAACAACTCTTACACTTTGGTCTTATCACTTCTAGAAACGCTTCTACGAAAGCCTTAGAAGCCCAACAACAATCATATGAAAAGAATCCCAAGAATAAGTATCCTAAAAAGTATGGTCTGAAACCAAACAAGGGACCTAAGAAATTTCAGCCGCAAACTGACAAAGCAACTCACCAAAATGAGAAGGCATATAAAAAAAAAGGGAAGAAGACAGATAGACATTGCAACTTTTTCAATCGTGATGGCCATATAGAGTCCAAATGTTTTAAGAAGATGGAAGCCTTAGAAGTAGCAATGAAGAAGCACAAGATCAATTTGGAGCACTCTTCACCTTCATCTTCAGGAATGGTACTTTCTACTTGTGGTTGTCAAGCATCAAGATATGGTTATGCATTCAATGTATCTTCCTCTTCTCATTCTCATGAGTGGCTCATTGATTCCGGAGCTTCTTATCACATGGCCAAAAATAAAGCCATGTTTTCTTCTTTAAATTATTGTAAGACCAAACATATTTATGTTAGTGATGATAGATCTCTTAGTACTATAGGATCTGGAACCATTCATCTTGATAATGGTCATTTTAATGATGTACTATGTGTTCCTAACTTGTCATGCAACTTTCTCTCTATTTATCAGATAACTCATTCAGGTGAAGGGAAAATAGTAGAATTCTCACCTCATGATGTTGTAATCAAGGACCTCAAAGATCCTAAACATATTTTAGCTACTAGCATTGCTGATGATTCCAAAAGGTTGTATAAGTTTGAAAAATTTTGGTCATCATGCCTTCCCTCCGTTTTTGTTGCTCATAATGATGATGTGAGCAAACTTTGGCATGAGTCATTTGGTCACTTAAACTATCGCTCTCTTCAAACTATATGTAAGAAAAATATGGTGATGGACTTTCCTATGGTATCTTGCCGAGATGGTGTTCGCTCTGGATGTGTACTCGAAAAACATCATCGGGATAGTTTTGACAAACATGCCTCTTGGCAATGCTTCAGCCCCTTTGCAACTTGTGCACAATGATTTATGTGGTCCACTTCCTGTTGTTTCTTTCTATGGTTGCAAGTACTTCTTAACTTTCATTGATGATTTTTCTAGATGCACTTGGGTATACTTCTTAAAGCTCAAGAGTGAAGTTTTTAACATGTTCTTAGCCTTTAAGGCCTTTTTTGAGAAACAATATGGACATCAAATTCTTAAGTTAAGATCGGAAAATGGAGGAGAATATGTTAACAAAAAATTTATCAACTTCTACACTAAGCATGGCATTCAATTACAACATACCGTTGCATATACTCCACAAAAAAATGGTGTAGCTAAAAGGAAGAATCACACCTTAAAATAAATGGCTAATTGTGTGCTTCAATCTAAAAGACTTGGTCTCAATTTTTGGGCAGAAGCCATTAACTGTGCAAATTACATAGTAAATCGCACTCCTACTATGGTTTTAAAGAATATAACTCCAGAAGAAGCTTGGAGCTCAATCAAACCAGATGTAAGTCACTTTCGTGTCTTTGGAAGTGATGCTTGGGCCCATATTCTAGATGCTAAACATAAAGCCTTATAACCTAAGAGTGAAAAATGCATTTTTTTTGGATATTATGAAGATGTCAAAGGTATTAGACTTCTTCAACCCAAATCCAAAAATATAATCACTAGAAGAGATGTAAAATTTTATGAAAATATATTGCCATGCAAGCCTAGTTCGGCGAGTGTGCCACCTTTGGCCTACGAGCCTAATTCAGAATATGTGACACTTCTCTCTCTCTCTTCTATTTTTAATATCATTCCTTATAGTTTAGATGATGACAACGAGGATGAAAATCCTCCTCCACCACTTGAAATTGTTCCTTTTACTCCACCACTTCCAGGATAGGTTTTCTCTACTTGGGATGCAATAGGTTCTCTTGCAGGTGACCTTGCCGATCGACGACATACATGTTCTCAGTTTGAAAGAGGCTCTTCCTTATTGGCTTAAGTTCCAAAAAATCTTGATCTAGAAACCTTTGAAGAAGCCTCTGGTCATCCAGATTGGGATGAAGCTATGAATGAAGAATATCATTCCTTATTGGCGAATGATACTTGGGATCTTACTCCTCTTCCAAAAGGACGAAAACTTGTCAAATGTAGATGGGTTTACAAAGAAAATTTTGGACCAGATGGAAAAGTGAATAGACATGAAGCTCATCCTATCAGTAAAGGATTTTGACAAGTTAAATGCATTGAATATGCTAAAACGTTCTCCCCTGTTGCTAAAATGAATTCTATCCACATTTTTCTTTCCCTTGTTACCTCCTTTAAATGGGAAGTCCATCAAATGGATGTTAAATATGCCTTCTTACATGGAGATTTGCATGAAGAAATCTACATGGAAAAACCCCCTGGCTTTATCCAAAACGATTCTAGCCTTTTTTGTCACCTTAGGAAGTCCCTCTATGGTCTCAAACAAGCTCCTTGGGCTTGGTATGCCAAAATGGATAGATTTGTATTAGATAATGGCTGTTATAGGTGTCATTCTGACAAATATATCTAAACCAAGAAAGTGGGTAAGTTCTTCACCATACTTGTTCTTTATGTTAATGATCTTATCCTTACTGGTAGTGATCCAAACCATAAAAACCATGTGAATTATAGCCTCAAAAAGAATTTTGAAATGACAGACTTAGGACACTTGCATTATTTCCTTGGTCTTCAATTCTTGCAATCCAAGGAAGGCATTACCCTCTCTCAGTCCAAGTATGCTTGTGATCTTCTACACCACTTTCACATGGAAGACTGTAAGCTAGCCCCTTCTCCCTTTCGGTCTGGAGTCAAGCTTTCAGTCACTTGTACTACCCTAGAAATTGATGCTACCTTATACCATCAACTTGTTGGTAAAATTCTGTATCGAACCCATACCCATCCCGACCTTTCCTTTGCCATTGGTCTTGCCACTTGGTTTATGCACCAAGCTCATGAAATTCACTGGAAAATAGCTAAAATAATACTTCGATATATTTGAGGTACATTTCAGTTCGGGATTCATTACAGTGCAGGAGCATCTCCATTATTGATTGGTTTCACTGATTCTTATTGGGCTAGTGACCCTAATGATCAAAAGTCTACTGCAAGATATGTATTCACTAGTGGTTTAGGACCTATTACTTGGTCTTGTAAGAAACAAAGTGCCATCTCTCTTTCTTCAGTAGAAGCAGAGTATCATGGTGCAGTTGAAGCCAACAAGGAAGCCATATGGCTTCGTCAGATCCTGTCTGAATTTGGTCTTCATCAGCAGCATCCAACTACACTTTGGTGTGATAATCAGAGTACCATTGAGCTATGTAAAGATCTAGCTTAGCATCAACATATGAAACACATTTAACTCCACATACACTTCATCAAAAAGCTCATTCGTGATCATGTTCTTGAAGTGAAGTATTGTCCAACCAATGATCAAGTAACCGACATCTTTATGAAGGCTCTCACAGAAGAGAAGTTTACCAAACTTCGATCCATTCTTGGAGTTCATTAAATTTTTCAATAAGGGGGGATAGGCTCTAATGCCTCCTTCCTTCTCCTATTGTGTCACTTTTGTAAATCCTTCAATCCTATCCCAATTTGTTCTTAAGGGTGGATTTTAGGATATTTCGACACATAGGAAATAGGCCCCTTTTGTGTCACCTTTGTAAATCCTTCAATCATATCCCAAGTTATTCTTAAGGGGGC
The DNA here is from genome assembly GCA_034641835.2 of Pinus albicaulis. NCBI lineage: Eukaryota > Viridiplantae > Streptophyta > Pinopsida > Pinales > Pinaceae > Pinus > Pinus albicaulis. The sequence goes on along the minus strand of CM076579.1, from coordinate 440,274,411 downwards.
ATGTTAGGATATTCTGACACATAGGAAATAGTTAAGAATAACTTAGTCTAGTGTAGATTTAGGTAAATTTTGTTTCTTTACCATGTACATTTGTAACTTATAATCCGACGGTCGCGATTTTTAGTGATTCGACAATTATCTCTCTCCTCGGTATTAACGACACTTGATATCTGGCTTAACAACTGATTGGTCCATAATCTCTATTTAAATAGCATGGAGGGTCATTTTTCTGGTAATTTTTTCTGAGAGAAACATATGTAACTTTTCTTTTATATTAAAAAATTTCCTAAAGTGGCCGCATTGGCTCAATCTGTCGATTGTTTCCCTCTTTGAGGGTTTTAACCACGTGATTATACTGGTGTACTAATTTGCGATCATTTTGTAAGTAGTGACCTTTGGTTCTTGATCTAAGGAACTTACCTTGTAAATTCCTACAATGAATCAGGAGGAGTGGCAGGACAACACATTGCAGGAAGTCTAAGAGAAAATTATATCTACTTCATAGACTCGATTAGCTGAAGAAAAATGAGAGAAAAGATGAAGGGAAACCAGTTTCAAATCAGTATGAGAAATTTCAGCTAAGGCTTTCAATGTATATATTAAAAATCAAAACAAGTGAGTTGAAGAGGATGAACAAAATAAAATACTGAACAATAACATCCAATTTTTCTCTCTACAGCATGTAATCCCTCAGTCTTAGGGAGATAATATAATATCCCACCATCTCAAACAACTCCAGTGACACCAATGAGAGCCTTTACACCGATTTCATCTCTAGCAAGGGAGTTGGGACAAAGAAATCAAAAGGAACCAAATATATTTGTTGCCTATCAAGAAATAAAAAGAAGTAATCAAGCACTGATAGTTAATACGTTTTCTTAGTTTTGGAAACTAACAACAAGTTCCCAACAAAGGCTTCTATCAACTTTTGATTCAAAAGAAGAAAATATGCAAATTTCTTTCCCAAAACCCAAGGTTCCTCTTGCTCGGATAGCATATGATTATAAGCAATCAATTTTCTCTTTTAATACCAAAACCATTCAACCCATAGATCAGATGGATCTACATAAGCAGTCTGGTGAAATGATTTTCAGTACCTTAACCAATTCTACCATGATAGTTTCTAAAATTCAAAATTTTGTGCATGATATCCAACTCAATTGAAGTTATAGAAGATCTCTTCTCTTGTTAAAGATAAAAAATAAAGTATTTAGAAGATATGGTGATTAAATTAGGATATTATCCCAGTAATATTAAAGAAAATGAAGAAATTATCAAATCAAAGTATTCATACATAGAAACTCTAAGGAAACAAATAAATTTTCCTACAACTGAAGACCCACAGACTAGAGAATTGGGGGAATTGGAGAAAGAAAAAGAATTTTTGTTCGAAATAATCTTTGAAAAGAATGACCAAATATCCAAGATGGTAAGGGAGATTAAATAAATCCTCAAATAAAATGAGAAAAATACCATTCCAGTACAAGCCATTCCATTGGTTGTATTTCCAACATCGGGTAAAGTAACAAGGGAAGAATCTATTTCAGCATCAGGTACAACATCAACTTCAACAATAGTTTCATCACTGGAAACACAACCCATCACAACCACAACAAATATGATTAAATTCATGAATTATTTATCTATTAAAGGTAAATAAACTAAAAATATTATAGAGAAATTAGATAAACTACAGGAACAGAAGATTAAATCAGATGGATTTTATCTAGCAGAATTACAAAAGACTTTTAATCCTTCCCAAAGAATACAATACATAGAAATAAAAAAAATTATGGCTCGCACTATTGCACAAGCTAAGGAGAATATCTGGATAGAAATAAATGAAGAAATAACCAATACATAGCCATCTATCCATATTATATTTGAACAAGATAAACTTCTTATGATAGAAAATAGTTATGTTGATGAGGTGAAAAAGGAAATAAATACTAAGCCCAATGATACAGTCGCGATAATCAAATTCCTAAATTCAAAATCCAAAGATGAAATAGAATAATTAGACATTTAATACAAAAAATAATTCATTCTATATGTAAGAAAAGTCTGCACTAAGAAAAATCTTATGTTACAGCTAGAAAATAAGTGTGAAATTTTGCAGAATATGGTGCAGAGGTTTCATAAGGAATTGAATGTATTGAATCATAAATGTCTCCTTGGACTAGAAGGAATGGGAGATGAGTTAGTTAAGTTGGAATATTATCAAATGAATCTATGTGATATTTCCAAAGACAAATAAAAGTTTACCAATATTATAGGAACAGTCACAGGTAAATCATTCATTGAAGGACTTGACATTGATTTACTAGTTAGACATGAAGTGCCTCATTTTTTACTTGCTAAACATACTTTCGAAAGATACATAGAAGTGGATGAAGTCTATCCAAAGTTAAGTATATTTTCATTTCTAGATGAAAATAAATGGGAAAAACTATGTGAATTATTAGGATGATTACTTAGCAGATTTATAGAACATATTCAACAACAAAGACTCCTATTTTCCAGATCTAGTGAGCACCAAAAATACTCTATCATAGAGCAAGCAACTCAATTAGTTTGAGGTTACTATATTTTTTCATTTCTTTTATATAAACAGTTGTAGATATTTCCTAAAAGGATAAGATATTTGAATCTATATATTTTTGAAGAAATTTGTATAAATACTCCCACGAAACAAATTGTAAAGGGTTGAACACTTAGATGAGTTTTTCTAAAGAAGAATTGTATTTAACTGAAATAATTACATATAAATGGAAGTATTCTAGAATTTGTTTTCAAACATCTTGTAATCTTGTGCATTTTTCTAGTGTTTTCACTTCATCTTATTATTCTACATATATTTAAGTTTTATGAAGAAAATTCAGTAAGTGAAAATTGAATATGAGTCTATCTTAAATCCTTCTGAAGTTATCATCTATTTTAGAGATTGGTTTATTGGACTATTTTTCTTTATAGGTCCCTCTATATCAATAAATTGTCCACCATCTTCATAAGGTTAAATATATTTTGTTGAGTTGTAGACATTGTTTACTTTCTTTCTATCTTATGATTAATTAAATATTAAGTATGAATTTATCAAATCATCACTTCTTACATCTCTACCATTCAAACACTTTTAAATCAAATTACTATTAAGATTTAAAGGATGAGCCCTTTCTAAAATTTTCAGTATTATTAATTTTTTAGCACCTGCCTAAATCTGCTCATAATCTTGGTCATTCATAAACTTTTAAACAAAAAAAAATATTTTAGATTCTCTACATAATTAATTAACCTAGAATTATGTTGGAGGACAACATCAAATTGGCAGCGCTGCTCGGGAATCAAAGATTGAATTATTTCCCCTCGAGAAATGAGACAAATTTTCCTTTAAGGTGAATAAAGGGCTAGTAGGTTAAAATGTTTCACCAGACAACTTCAAAAACTCAAACTGTCTCCTTCAAGAAATACCAGATCTCATTCTAATTCTGAAATTATTTCTCCTTTATCAAATCTAGAGTGACTAGTAAGAGTAGCCTCTTTAAGAAGAATAATTGAAGCTTCTTCTTCTTCTTCTATACCACTTATACCTGAGGATATTTCAATCCCTAATCCTTTTAGGTCTGATCCTTTTCATCTATATTTGGACTATTTACCACCAAGGATATTAGAACTCCTATCTAAATGACTTGATATTTAGTCAACTCTTTTAGTTCATTCATTAGAATCATATCAGATACCTGAAGTACCTTCAAAATCACCTAAATTAGAAGGAGAATCGGATGTATATTTACCTGAGTTAAACCTACTGATTTTATCTTTCGAACGCATTATAAATTTCCATCTACCTCTTCCCAACCTGAGGAAAATTTTACTGTATATTCAAACCCTTTGTTTCAAACTAAAGAAGAATTTGAAACATAGCTGTAGAAGTTAGTCATTTGAACACCTTTGAAATATTTTAGAACATGACCATCCTTCTTTTCTACTCCACCTTCGTTTATACTGCCATCTTCACCTACAACTTCATCATCTTCTACAACATCTCCTATTGATTCATCTTCATCATTATCTCCAAATATGGATACTTGTTGGCTCGAGGGGTCCTAACCCAGGTTCAGAGGTTAAGGTTTTCCAACAAACCCCTATACTACTGGCCCTTTCGGCAGTCACCTGCTTGCGCAGGACAAAGTCTCACCTGAAGCACTACGGGGGGGTGTTGGAACTAGGTTTTCGCACCCTGAGAGAGAGCAGGTAAGTGAAGCTGGTCCATAATTATCATATCTATATGGTTAGAGATTGTTTGCAGGAGTTTCAATAAATAACCAAAATACAATTATCAGATATAATTAACAGGCTTGCATCCACATGCGTACTATCAGCTATAATCACAGAACAATATATTCGTAGTAGATTAACATATCACAGATGCATTTATCATAAACATAGACAGTTCGCAGCTTACAACCATATGACTTGATTCTGCATTACGCATAACATATTAGGTCCAAATAACATCAAATATCTGCAATACTTTCACACATCTATATTATTACCCAAAAATCCTCTTACATTCCCAAATTACCACCTGTGCACATAGCCAAAAGGGTCTGCACACAGCAGGATAAACGATCTCTACGCAAACAACTAGTAGGATTCCTAACATAAACAACCCTACCACAAACTTAACAGTTCGTACTTCATATCAATCTCTATTCATTCCTACCTATGACTCCAAAAAGGTTCATCTATTTATAGCGATTTAGCCTACACATCCAATGGTCTGCAAACCATGGTTTGCGGACTCTTGGTCTACCCTTGACCCATTTAAAATGCATTAGGGGCTTTGACCCACCCCAAAACCCCTGCGTTAGACTAAACAAAACAAAATTATACAAAAGTGGAAAAAATTCATAGCCTTTGGGAGACCCTGCTCCAACAGTCACGCAACACAATCTTGTGACTCGTCCTGAGTCACTGTGTCGGTGGGGATTCAAGTTGTGCTTGCAATACTCTGATTTCCTCGGCTAATAGAGGCAACATGCCTTCACTTTGGACAGCTGCATTCTGTGCAATTTCGACCAATTTTTCTGATAGTGGTCCTCAGTCACGGCGGTAACACTCTCCAAATTTTGGTTCAGTTGCTTGATAGCAACATCGACATCATGTGAGAGTTTAGGGGCTTCTTCTACCCACGGTTTTAGTCGGTCACCCAGGATCTTCTTCTTTTGCCGCAGGTCCTTGATATCTACCTGGAGCGCTTAGCTAGTGCACAGTTATTGCAAGTGTTGGGAAGGCACCAAAAGTGGGAAAGGTGGCTTTGATTGCCTCGAACTCCTCTTCTTTTTGCCGTAGGTCCTGGTCTATCCCTTGCAAGGTTGGATCGTGTTGGACCTTAGTACATAGTTGCATGGCGGTTTCTAGTAGCTGGGCTCCCTATGCCATCTACCCCATGATAACATTCGTGGCTGCAGTGCCCAACGCATTTCATTGGGCCCAGACCTCCGGGGGTGTTTTGAGCTATAATTTAGCCCACAGACCTGCGATCTGCTTCCCCATGCATTCCTTAACAACCTACACTTCATCCTAGGAAGCCTTGGGTGTTGCGACCAGTCTTTCTACTTTTTCCTAAGGGGTGGCTGAGGCCGTAATATATGCGGCAACATCTGCAAAAAGTCAGTGAATTGTGATTTTGATCTCTCTGTGCTTTGCGGTGGCAATGATGGTTTTATCAGCTACACAAAGTTCTTGGTGCACCTGTTAGTCTCGATGGTCGATTTCCTGAAATATAGTGATGTGGAGACCCTACAAGGCCTCATGGTGTAGCCGAGCTAAGTTCAACTGGACTTCTGCACTGGTCTAGACTTGGGGTCCCAGGTCTAATGGATTGTAATGTTCCAAAATTTTCATGAAGTTAATTGGAACATTAATTTTTCTCATATCACCTAGGAGATTAATAAAATGGGTGAGGAGACCCATGAGTAGGAATAAAATCCCTCATAGTTTGAAAGGGATCAATGGAGCATCTTTATTTTGCACCTTCCAGTGTGAAAAGGGGCAATTGCATGAGGACAAGCTCAAGTTTGACCAAGTCAACTGCGCTGCCTAGGAGGGTGTGGCTTTCCTGGGAAGACAATGCAATTTGAGAGGGAGAAAGATTCCCTGTGGAAGAAAACCCTAATGTGTGAGGTCTATGGCAAAGAGACATTCATTTGCATAAAATGAGGAAGAGGAAGCCATAATGAGACATGTTTTGAATATATGATTTTGGTCTGGAAGACTATTTTCATTATCCGACTGTTCAGCTGAGTTGCAGTGCTTTATAGCACGAGGGATTCTTGTTTAGGATTTCCTCTTCTTCTTGAGAGGCCTGTTGAAGAATTTTACTTCATTTCTCCACATCTTGGCTCAAGGCCAAAGCCACTTCCTTCAGTCACTGCGTTATTTCTACTAAATTATAACGTAGTGTTGCTGGGTGTTGCAGTGGAGGGTTCCACAACACCATTCCTTGGCTCATCTTTCAGAGGAGGGAGCTCCTATTCCTCGGGAAGTTTAGTGAGGAAGGTTTCAGTGTTGATTTCACATATTTTGCACCAGTCCAGGCATCTCCTATCTCCTACAGTGCATTCCAACTCCTTGACTATGTTATTTATGAGCACATTTGTAGTGGGGACTTGCTCCACTATTTTGGAGGGTGAGATATTCAAGGATTGGATTTGTTATCACAAAAATAGTACCTGATAGGCTGTCGATCATACAAATTCACTATAACTATATCAAACCAATCTTTTGGCTGAGGCTTAGCCTCCTTAGCCTGAGAGGGCTCTCTCAAGGCTTAATGATATGTAATAATGATATAGATAGATGGCTAACTCTATGGTTTTTGATTTCATATGTTTACAGGTTGAAAGATGAAGACTTGCTACCATTGGGCTATGGAGTCAGTGACAGGGTTAAAGATAACAATAACTCTTCATGTAGAAACTGAGGCTTGTATATACTTCAATGAAAGAGTGACACATTCAGGAAAATCTTAATAACTCAAGGTTCAAACGAAGTTAGAGCATGTGATACATGAATTTTGAGTAATGATACATCAAGGTATTGAAAAGGAAAGTATTAAAAGAGTTTCATCAAAGCTTAACACTTAAAGGAAGTCAAAGCATGAATGACCATGAATTCTGAGTAATAAGTATTAAAAATTTGAAGAAAACCATCCACAAATAGGACCCAGAAACTCATAAGACCATAGTTCAATACTTAAAGGAAGTTAGAGCAAGACTAACCATGAATTCTGAGTAATAAGAATTGCAAATATGAAAGGGAAACATTTCAAAAATAGGATATAAACCCATTGAAATACAGTAAGAATCCCAGGTCTAGAAAAGTTAATTTTCTTCTGTATATATCAGTCCATCTAAAGCATTTACAAAGTAGATTGTTCATAAAACATTTTCCAACCCTTGGTACATCGAAGTCTTCACTACTTATGGGCATATTGTCTTTACATCTAGTCTGCCAAGTGGCTAGACCATTAAATTTTATTACTAACACCAAATATAACCACTAACTAGATCTTTAAAACTAAGACTGACACCTTTTCAAATCAGGAGTTAGAGTCCTACTATGACTCAAACACCTAATTATTACATTTAAACATAAGTGATCCAAATATTTCTTGAAAGAAATCCTATATTTCAATCATGTTTTCCATCAACAAGGCATTAATACTCTAACTTCCTTCGTGAAGTTTCTCTGCCTATTATTTAGGAAATGTGAGTTTGATGACATGGCAACATGTGAACTGGTGTCTTCAAACTATATCCTTAACTGAATATCTCCACTTAGAAAAACAATGATCTGATCCTCATTGTCAATTCCTTGATACTCTTTTTCATTCCTATGTAGAACAACTTTAAGTATCTGTTTAACTTTCTCTTTCTTCCCAAAATTAACCTTGTTGTCAAAACTCTGTTTTGAGCTACTTTCGTAGCTAGTTTAGTAGCACAAACAAAAAGATGATATGTGATACTCTTCTTATTTGTTTTATTCATTTGAGGATGTTAAGTAGTGAAAAAAAATTAAAAAAAACCTTCAAAACTCTTCCTCCTTATCATTTTGGGTACCTTAAAACCAAAAATATTTCTTCCTAAATTCCACAGCAAAAACTGGGCTTCAAGCCTGGCACACACTGCGGAATTGCCTAATTGACCACAAGCTTCACATAATTTGGATTTTAGGATTGGAAAATGTCCATTGTTGTGTGAGATGATATTATGTAGCGTGATAAGAAAAATTTGGCTAAAAATACCTCTTACCCTCCTCAAGAAACAAACTTTTCACCTTCAGCCATTTCATCAACCAACAAAAATAACTCTGTTTTTCCTGAAAAATAAGGCTTCACTCCTTAGCTCCTATCTCTTGATCCCTTATAGATGCTGTAGAAATGGACATGGTTTTTTTATATAAGAATGTTTATAAGAAAAACCTCTCTCAGTGTTTTTAAAACGAGCTTCAGTTGTCCAAAATATGCATTATAAAATCATGTATAAAACATGAAAAATTCAGTATGTTGAAAATAGGTCCCAAAGAAAACTTCAAATATCCAAATTGGTAGCACCTGGGAGAAAAATGAATTTTTTTTTTGTTCCTTGTTATGTTCTTAGAAAAAACCTCCTTCATATTTTTGAAACTCATCGTCATTTTCCTGAAAACTCCTTTTGAGGCCAACATCTCAAATAATCCAAGAAACACAAAAATATCCTTGTAGCTCTTGGTAGAAATCCATGTAACCTGTCTGTATGAAAGCTTGTGTGCAACCGAGGTTGTCCATGATCAGTTGAAATTCCATAGGCTCCGATCCAAACACATAGCCTCCTTTTATGCTTTCCTCTTCATGGAAATTTCCTTTTATAACCGAAACTGCCCTCTTAAAAAATGTGACAGCTGTAAAAAATAATTTGGACAGCAAGTTGTTTGTCACAAAGCTAACTTTTCAAAGGTGAAAACTAACTAATATATGCAGAGGTTGAAAATTAAATGACAGAGAGGATCTTAGGTAACTTTTTTAAGGAATTAAATTTGAATGTGGAGAGAAAGGTGATAAAATCAGGGAGTGGCACTTTCAAATGATGACCTTACTTCTGACAGCATGACCTTGAAACTCTCAAAGCTTAACCATTTATCATTATGGATAAAACCGTTGTAGACTGACATAGATTTAGTCGCACATTTTGTTTGAGAAGTGTCAATTTTGCTACGGAACTAGTAGGTGTTTCCACAACAAATTTTGTTAATTTTGTACTAAATTTGTTGCAGACTCAAATAAATCTTGACAGATGGCCAGATTTGAGATTTAAGTTCAATTCGAGGTATCCACTCAAAACCTATTTCTCTGATGTGACTTGAGATCATCCCTAACAACTTAAAACAATCCTTTAAATATATATTAATCATAAAACTTATCATTTCATGATGTTGTGCAGCTTAACTAACCTAAAGACCAACTTGACACATTTCAAGTAAATTTTTGAAAATTTTTGGGTGATAATAGTGGCTCCACTTGGGATAGTGTTCCCCTGTGGTACAATAAGAACCAGTAGCTCCAGTGCTGCTATCCATCCTTTAGAATAAAACTCTAAAATGTTGCCAAGCTCCTCCTCAAGCTCCAATGGCCTTCACCTCGGGCTCAAGCTTGATGATCAGTGTAGAAGAAACAAATATGTACCTACTAAAAAGATGCTCAGTCAACTTTGAGCTTATTCACACACTCCTACCTACCCTATCACCTGCAATCTCCATTTGTAACTCAAGGAACATGAAACTTCCAATGCAGCTAGTCATTGATCTGATCTGACACCTGAATCTCTTGACTATGCTTGAACCAAAAATAAACATGACACTGAAACAACCGAGGCAACATGAGATGTAACTAATCTTCAAGATGAAAATATAACTGGAAATCTAAACAGTAAATCTTTTCCATGTAGTCAGCTATAGGGTCAAATAAGACATGATTAGTTTGATGATTCTCATAACATTCTCACTGTTCAAATTGTTCTTCAAAATAGTGTATTCTTCCTCAATCTCAAAGGAGAAAGGAAGAAACACCCTCTCTTTGTGCTCTTCCATAGAAAGCTTTTGAAAAGAATGATCATGATAATGACGACTATATGATTGAATTTGACATTGTAAACCTTCAATGTCTTTCTCAATGTTCTTAGCATCTTCATCCAAAAATTTAATCTTATCTTTTGTCTTACACTCAAATGATTTTAGATAAGAAGACAAGGACAAAGAAAAATTTTCATCTATTTCTTAATTAATATGATCATTATTCCATTGTTTGAAACCTTTAGTTGAAGGATACTTTTCCATCAACTTTGTTCTGTTTATCCATTCCTCTAGAAACATAAGCCAAAAATCTGCAAATGACTTAATAGATCCGACAGGAAAACTTTCAATCCACTATTTACATTTCCCTTGAAATGAATCATAGAACAACATAATGCAAACATCTTCATGTTTGACTCTAAGAAGCTTGGTAAAATCACAGAAATCTTATATATGCTTCAAAGTCAAACTCAAATATTCTCCATTGAATTTTGGACCATTCCTTAAAAAATATGTATCATTGGGAAAATGATTTGGGAAACCATGAATTGTCGAAACATTTATACATGCATACCTTGAAACAAGAATGGGAACATCTGAGTTCTTCATAAGTCCAGTGGAATCACCATGAATCTATAAATTCTTCAAGAGTGGAGTCGCCAAGGTAATTGTAGCCTCGAATAAATTCTAAACTCTTGCTACCTTCAAGAGTTCAACTTCATAATAATCGGGAGATGTATATCTTCAGACTCCCGACAGATGCACCAAAATGTTATCACCAAAATATGACCTGATAGGCTTCTTATCAGAAAAATTCAATGTAACTATTTTAAACAAATCTGTTGTCTAAGGCTTAGCCTCCTCGGCCTGAGAGGGCTCTCTCAAGGGTTAATGATATGGAATACTGATATAGATAGAGGCTAACTCTATGGTTTGTGATTTTGTATATTTACAGGTTGAAAGATGAAGACTTGCTACCATTGGGCTATGGAGTTAGTGACAGGGATAAGGATAACAATAACTCTTAATGTAGAAACTAAGGCTTGTATATACTTCAATGAAAGAGTGACACATTCAGGAAAATTTCAATAACTCAAGGTTCAAATGAAGTCAGAGCATGTGATACATGAATTCTGAGTAATTATACATCAAGGTATTGAAAAGAAAAGTATTAAAAGAGTTTCATCAAAGCTAAATACTTAAAGGAAGTCAGAGCATGAATAACCATGAATTTTGAGTAATAAGTATTAAAACATTGAAGAAAACCATCCACAGATAGGACCCAAAAACTCATAAGACCATAGTTCAATACTTAAAGGAAGTCAGAGCATGACTAACCATGAATTCTAAGTAATAAGCATTGCAACTATGAAAGGGAAACATTTCAAAAATAGGATATAAACTCATTGAAATACAATAAGAATCCTAGGTTCAGAAAAGTTATTTTTCCTCTGTATATATCAGTCCATCCAAAGAATTTACAAAGTAGATTGTTCATAAAACATTTTCCAACCCTTGGTACATCGAAGTCTTCACTACTTATAGGCATCTTGCCTTTACATCTAGTCTGCCAAGTGGCTAGACCATTAAATTTCATTATTGACACAAAATTTAACTACTAAATAGATCTTTAAAACTAAGACTGACACCTTTTCGAATCATGAGTTAGAGTCCTTCTATGACTCAAACGCCTAATTATTACATTTAAACAAAAGTGATCCAAATATTTCTCGAAAGGAATCCTATCTTTCAGTCATGTTTTCCATAAACAAGGCTTAATACTCTAATTGCCTTCGTGAAGTTTCTCTGCCTAATGTTTAGGAAACGTCAGTTTGATGACATGGCAACATGTGAACTGGTGTCTTCAAACTATATCCTTAACTGAATATATCCACATAGCAAATCATTGATCTGATCCTAATTTTCAATTCCTTGATACTCTTTATCATTCCTATGTAGAACATATTTTAAGTATCTGTTTACCTTTCTCTTTCTTCCCAAAATTAACCTTGCTGTCAAAACTTTGTTTTAAGCTACTTTTGTAGCTAGTTTAGTAGCACAAACAAAAAGATGATATGTGATACTCTTCTGCTTTGTTTTATTCATTTGAGGATGTTAAGTAGTCAAAAAAAATTAAACATAGCCTTCAAAACACTTCCTCCTTATCATTTTGGGTACCTTAAAAAAAAAAATTTCTTCAGAAATTTCGCAGTAAAAACTGGGCTTCAAGCCTGGCACACGTTGCGGAATTGCATAATTGCCCACAAACTTCACATAATTTGGATTTTAGGCCTAGAAAAGTTCCATTTTTGTGTGAGATGATAGTATGTAGCTGATAAGTAAAATTTGGTTAAAAATACCTCTTACCCTCCTCAAGAAACAAACTTTTCACCTTCAGCCATTTCATCAACCAACAAAAATAACTTTGTTTTTCCTCAAATAGAATGCTTCGATCCTGAGATCTTATCTCTCGATACCTGATAGCTATTACAAACATGGAGGGGGTTTTTGTAGATAAGAATGTTTATAAGAAAAAAAACTCTCATTTTTTTTAAAACCAACTTCAGTTGTCTAGAATCTACATTATAAAATCATTTATAAAACAGGAAAAAATTGTAATGCTAAAAATAGGTCCCAAAGGAAACTTCGAATCTCCAAATTGGTAGCACCTGCGAGAAAACTGAAAATGGTTTTTGTTCCTTGTTATGTTCTTAGAAAAAACCTCCTTCATATTTTTGAAATTCATCTTAATTTTCTTGAAAACTTCTTTTGAGACCAACAACTCAAACAATCCAAGAAACACAAAAATCTCCTTGTAGCTCTTGGTAGAAATCCATGTAACATGTTTGGATGAAATATTGTGTGAAGCTGAGGTCATCCATGATCAGTTAAAATTCCATAGGCTCCTATCCAAACACATATCCTCCTTTTATGCTTTCCTCTTCATGGAAATTTCCTTTTATAACCCAAACTGCCCTCTTAAAAAATGTGACAGCTGTAAAAAATAATTTGGACAACAAGTTGTTTTTCACAAAGCTAAATTTTCAATGGTGACAACTAACTGATATATGCAAAGGTTGAAAAGTATATGACAGAGAGGAGCTTAGGTAACTTGTTTAAGGAATTAAATTCGAATGTGGAGAGAAAGGTGACAAAATGAGGGAGTGCCATTTTCAAATGATGACCTTACTTCTCACAACATGACCTTGAAACTCTGAAAGTTTAACCATTCATCATTATGGAGAAAATCATTGTAGACTGACACAACTTTCGTAGCACATTTAGTTTGAAAAGTGTCAATTTTTCTATGGAACTAGTAGGTGTTTCCACAGCGAATTCTGTTAATTTTGTACTAAATTTGCTGCGAACTTAGATAAATCTTGACAGATAGCCAGATTTGAGATTTAATTTCAATTCAAGGTATCTAATCAAAACCTATTTATTTGATGTGACTTGAGATCATCCCTAAAAACTTAAATTAATCCTTAAAATCTATATTAATCATAAAACTTATCATTTCATGATGTTGTGCAGCTTAACTAACCTAAAGACCAACTTGACACATTTCAAGTAAAATTTTGAAATTTTTTGGGTGATAACAGGATCAACCTTTCACCTAAGAGATCCATTGGATGATATATATTCATCATATGCAGCATCATCATCTATCTTCATCCATTTCCATTTTCTGAGTTGCAGCTGCTGCACAGCAACTCCAACATTTCTGCAGATTTTCCATTTGTACATATATTTCAACCAATCCTCTTAACAATTTTTGTATTGCTGTTTTCAGGGGTTGAGAACTTGCTCCCCCACCTTTATTGAGATGATATTTCCATATCATTGTATTATCTATTATTATGTTTCAGTGTCTCATATAAACCACGCTGATATAGCCATGGCTCCTTCATGTAGCAGTGTTTTCCATTTATCATGTACATGTTCCATTGAGGCTCTCATTGCCTAGCTTGAGTGATTGATTCCTCAAATCATTGTACTCTTTTGATGCTATATTATACATTGGTTGGCTATTTGTATCTTCATTTTTTCATGGCTATAAAATAACGGTGTTATTCCATTATATGCTCATACATTGTTGCAGTCCCTCATCGGGCACTTTCTGAGGACAACTAGGTGTGGGAGATCTATTTAACCCACCTAGAGGGATTTATTTTGAGCCACCTATTAGATTTCAATCTTAGATGCATTAATATAAGGGATCCAGGTCCTGGTTTCAAATCCTGTAGCAAAAATTCTTGGAAAATGTGTTTTCCAGTCATGCCTTGCTAGTTGTTCTAGATTTGGAATATTACAACGGTATCAGAGAAAATTTCTTGGCTCATCCTATGAGTCTCAGCCAAAGAGATCATAAGATTGAAGAGGATGGGTTTTATCTCATCATATTTCAAATCCATGAAGAACCTCCCCAAGGAGGATAAGCAGAAATAAGAGGAATAACCCTGCACTTCCTATTCTCATCGAGGAGGAGACACAGAGATAAGTAGGAAAAAGACTCCATCTTATGGAGGATACAAAGGGGATAAGCTCACAAAGCTTCTTCCTAAGTCTTTACAAAATATTCATGAAGACTTCAAGAAGATAAGGAGGGAGATGTATGAATAATCTCTGAAAATATTTTGAGTCTAAAGAAAACTCTAAATTGATATATGAGGAGTGGGAGCATGCCGCCACACCCTTTGGTACACAGTGTAGTCACATGCCCAGGATTTCCAGAAGAGAGATGGGAAGAGGAGAAGAAGTTGCTAGGAGGGAAAATATTAGTGATTTCTTGAAAGAGCATGAGTCTCAAATTTAGAAATTCGAAGAGCATCTCAGTTTTTCAGAGTTTTGCAAGATCAAGGTGAAGGGAAGAGAGCGGGAGGATAGATTTCTTCTATATACCTTTGAAGGTTCACCTACATGTTCAGCCAAAGCTTGGGTGGAGGATCTGGATACTTTCTTGCTGTTGGAAATATTTTCATTGATGGCAAAGGAGACAGAAAATAAATAGAGAGATAGCAAAAGGGAGGCAAGGAGAACATTAGAAATGAAGCAGAGAGTAGAGGCAGCAAATAAAAAGAGAGCTAGTAGAGGTAGCAAAGAGAGAATCAAAGTAGTAGAGAGGCAGCGGTAAGAAATCATAAAAGGATAACAAAGGAGACAGACAAGAAGTATTAAGAAAGCATAAAACGAGCACAAAGGAGATAAACATGAAGCACAGGCAGTAGTAGAATGGGCATTTGATTGGAGATCTCGGGAGACAGATCTGGCCAAGAAAAGAGTTTGAAAGTGATTTCATTGTATAAGTGAATGAATATGGTTCAATTTTACATGAATATGAATTGGTTTAACTCTGTGCGAATGAGCTTTGGATGTCAATAAACAATTGTATGAATATACTATGTAATTTAGGGTTTTAAATGAAGCTCTGCATAAAAATGGAGAATCGATGTTGATTAATGAGTTTCGTGTTAAGGAGTACATAGATATTTATATAGGGAATTGAGAAATACAGCAAGTCTATGACAAGAATCAAACCAGAAGACCTGGAGAGGAAAAGTAAGAGATATATGGCCATCGAAATGAAGATCTGACCATCCAAGAATGCGTGAATAACCTTTGTAGCTGGGGTTTTGAATGATTTTTTGTATATCATGAAAGAAATCGGGGTTAATGCCAACATTGTAACTTGGAGTTGAAGAACGATAGTGGAATCTCATGTAATCAAAGAAAATAGAATGATGGAGAATGCATGATGGAATCATTTAACTTGGAAGGAACCTAAATTAATTGAAGCATAATTAATATCAATATAGTGGTTCAAAGTAAATTGGGCGTATTATTTGAAGATACACAGTGCAAGATAAAGGGAAGATAAAGGGTTTTGGTTAATGAAGCCGTGAAGTTGAATGAGGATCGATATTGTGTGTATCAAATAGCCAATAAAATCATATATGGGCTTTTAGTGAAATGAAGCCAAGCAAATTGAAGAAGTAAGAGTAGAAGGCTTTAAAGCATTTGATGTCATTGAAGACAGATAATAAAGTGTGATGGCTCTTTTCGATGATGTGAATCAAATCATAGTGGAAACTAGCAGTGTTAAATCCTGTTAAGACATGTGTGGAGATCGTGGATCTGGAACGAACCTTTTGAAGGAGTTAATAACCAGTGAAAGAGCGAAGCATGGATCAAATGAACCAAGAATTAGAATAGATTTGTGAACGGAGAAAGGGTAGGTTTGAACTGGGTTAACTCTCGTTATGTGGAGTTGAATTTAAAGCCACGGTACAACAAAAGCCTTTCGAAGGTAGTGACATCGAGATGCATTGTTAAAACAGAGACTTGGTAGTCGACCCATGCGTTGAATTGAACCTATAATAAAAGAGATAATTGGAACCATGGATAGAAGCAGAACCGTGAATGAATGGTGAGAATGAAAAGTGAAGGAAGAAGTGGAATTTTGAAGAAGTAGCAAAACCTTGAGCAACAGTAAAGGCGGTTGAGAGAAAACCATTTATGGTTTTTGCAAAGTTGAAAAGCTATAAGCAGATTTCGAAATAAAAATGCGATACATGTCACTACTTGACACGTGGCCTTAGGTGGTTTCCAAAAATCACAAATTTTGCATTTTTTTGGATGAGTCAGTCCCGAGCACTTTAAAAATGCGATATTCGTTAATATCCATTCAATCAAGTTTTGGAGCGCGAAAAAAGTTGGGTCGTTGGATCCATTCAATAGTTAATGCAATAGCCAAATGTATTGTGGGCCCCGATATCGATTATATGGTTGAACTGTATAAGTGGGTCAAAATTTTATAAGGTGAAGTTCTGCACATAAATATTGAGAAGGTTTTGTGTTACCCCCTTATATAATGTTTCAGTATATGTTAACATATGTGGAAAAGCAAGAGTGTTATTGTTGGTGTGTTATATTTTATATAGACCAACATATAATATGAATATTTGAATGATTTTTTGAACAAGGATGTGGGCCATTATATAAAAGAATTTTATTATGGGTCGAACTATTAAATGGTGATTTACTCACGTGATGGAAATGTGGGGCCCAAAACTAATATACGTTGGTCCTTGTGGTGAATCAAGGTAGGTTTTACCATGAATTAAGTGTAAAATTGATATGTAGGAATTTAAGAATATTTATATTAATATAAGTGTTGGGCGAAGATTTATTGTTAGTTTAACACAGGCCGGAACCAATATACAATATTCTTTTATATGCAGATAAATAGAGTTGTGGGCCCACAAGTCCCTATTTATATGTGCATTTGTGCATTGATTTAACAAAGTCATGGGCATATATTTCATGGTTGATATGTTGTGTCTCATCATATAATGAGTCTATCAATAAAGTTCAAACGTTGAATGAAAAATCACACAAAAATGAGGGCCGAGACCTACATTGAAGGATAGAAAAGATGAAAATTATATTCATGAAATTGACTTGACTATGGTTTTAACCATAGAGCATTTAAATTAGCTTCCGTATGTAAAGATGAATGTTATTTGATTGTTGGGTTTTGTCCATAATGTTAAGAACAGAAAGCTTACTTCGGCAATGATTTATGAAATGAGCTTCCGCAATGAACAGAGATTGCTCAGATTGGAGAGATTGAGGACCTTGTTGGATGATAAATTGATGCATGAGACTTTGAGAGTTATTTGGGGGCTAAAATTGTACAACAGGTATACATGCAGCAAATACACAATTCGAGTGAGTAGGAGAGTATGTAAAAACTGGAAAAGACACAAGGCATTTTACAGGCATGAAAATTCAGGAGAATATGCAGAACAGTTACACTACAGCAGTAGAAAAGAAAAACTCACAGAGAGCCAAAAATTGAATGGATTGAATTGAAATTATTATTGTAACTGAAAATGTAAATGTTTTAATTGATTTTATATTTTTTGTGATGCAAAGGAAAGTATCCAGTAGGAAAACAAAACTCCACTGTAAAACTGAAATGTATACATATTGTTATATTCCTATGAATGAGCTGGATAAAGAAATGAGAAGGCAGAAGTAAAAGAGTCATGGTTGTTCACTTTGAATTCCCTGTGGAATACAAACAGTCATGTGATGAACTCTATAAATGATATCACATTGATATGCATAGAGAGGTTAGAGAATGTAGAATTGAAGAAGAGAGGGTAAGAATAAGGAGGAGCAGATAGAGAAGTTGTAAAGATCCAGAAATGATATAAGGCAAATATGAAAGCTGGAGGATAACAGTGAAGAAGGTACAGAACAGAGCTGATATCCAAGTAAATCAGCATGAGTTTATTTTTATGAAAGAGTGAGGAATTTGGTGCTTCCATATCAAGTTGTAGCTTGATAGATGTCAGTTGTAACTGACTGAGGTAGGAGCCTCCTGTAGGTTGTAGCCTACAGAAAATAGATGGGAGTTGGTGCTCCCATGTCAATTTGTAGCTTGATATATGTCAGTTGTAGCTGACTAAGGTAGGAGCCACATGTAGGTTGGAACCTGCAAAAAATAGATGGTATTTGGAGCTTCCTTTCAAGTTGTAGCTTGTTGAATCAAGGTTGGAGCCCCCTGTAGGTTGGAGCCTATAGAAAATCAATGGTGAGAGGGAGTTGGAGCTTGCCTTTGCATCAAAACAATAATAATATGTGGTTTTCTCCCTTACGAGTTTCCACTTATATCTATTGTCTATGTGCATGATGCTTATGTGTTGATATGGTATATTTAATATGCTTAATACTTGCTAGTCACATATTTAGATTACTGTTACGTTATCTTAATACTTGCTGCTCACATATTAAGATTGCTCTCATATTAAGTTGATCATGAAATGAAGGTATAAATAAATTTTAAAGGAAATTTTTAAATTCCAAGAATGTTTTAAACTAATTCACCCCCCCTCTCAATTTAACCAAGGGTTCAACAATTAGTATCAGAGCAGGTTCCTTTGGTGTAAGCCTAATAGCTTGAAGGAGATCTGGTTGAGTCATGGACTATCAAAATTTACCTATGCTAAATACTACAAACTTTCCTGAATGGAGAGATAAGGTTAAAATAGAAGTAATGGCTTATGAACCTGAAGTATGGAAACTTGTATGTGATGGTTATTGCACAGACTCTCCCTCTTTGCAATAACAACAACGGAATGCAAAGGAAAATTATGTGATATATAAAAATCTTCATAACAAGGATCTTGATTTAACAATGGATCTAACCTCTACAAAATAAATCTGGGATGAATTGCATTTCATGCATGGAGTAGACACTAAGGACTGCAATGTCAAGAAGGATAAGAGAATTAAGAAGAAGAAAACTTCATGTCAAAAGGAAAATGTTCAATCACATGAGGTACCTGCTTGTGTGAATGGAAGTAAGAACCATGAAGAAATTGCAGTTGAGGAAAAAGCCAAACTTGACACAGCCTTGACTTAAATAGAAATATTGAAGAATGAAAACAAATACCTTAAGACACTGGTGCAAATATGTGATGAGAAAGAATATGAAGATGAGAAAGAAATTGTTGGCCTGAAGAGACAAATTGAAGAAGCAAAGAAAGTAGAATACACTCTACTGCAACAAATGAGAGAGAAAATTCTGGAATGTGAGAGATTGGAAGAAGAAGTAGTGAGCCCAAGGAAGAAATTAGAAAAATCCCAAAGAGAATTATTAATGAATACTCCTCAAATGAAAAGCTCTGGATAGTTGGACCAAATTTTAAATTCTCAAAGGTCTCCTCTCATAAAGACTGGGATAGGCTATGAAGGAGAAACAAGTAAGTCCAAAGTAGAAGATAACAGGAATATCATCGTTGTAAAAGGTGTAAAGGATAATGAAGCAGCTCGGAAGATTCCTACAGAAGAAGAAGCCAGCAAGACTATGAGTTGTAAAGAAACAAACAAAAACAAGGAGCAACGTGAAAGAACGGAGAATGAGCGGAGGAAACAATCAACTGCTAAAGGCTCATATGCTCCTAAGGATGAACTGAATAAATTCGAGAGATGTCAAAGGAGGTTCTTCCCTCCTATGAAAATTATCACATGTTTCTCATGTCATAAACTAGGACATATTGCAGCACATTGTAGGACAATGCATATCAAATTTAACCAGAAAAAGATGCAGCAAATGAGAAGAATACCTCAAGAAAGAAAATGGAAAAGACAATCTTTCACCAGCTACACAAATCATTTCCATGGCTACTATTATGCATGCAATAATTTTGGACATAAATCTGTTAAATGTAAATTGTGTTCAAAAAGAGGAACAAGGTATTATACGTCAGCTAACATGTACCTTGGTAAAATAAGATGTTATGTATGCCTCAAGCTTGGTCACAAAGAAAAATATCGTAAACTGCCATATGCATTAAAGAGCTCTAGACAGATGATGGAATCAAATCAAATCAAACAAAACTATGAATCTAGAAGAAGTGCAGACATTATGAATAACCCCAATAAAGTATGGAAGGAAAATAGAAAGGGGGGCCTATTATCTCAATAACATAATGAATCCATCATAGTCTCACGGGGAGCTGATCTAGGAAGAAAAGAAAATATCCAACCAGTGATAGATATGAAGCATCATCCCAAGGGGAGAGTAGTTCATAAATAGTCCCCTCTAAAGTAGTCTAGGAAGAGCTCCTTGAAATGAGAATAGCTATAAGATCAGGAAGGGAAAGGAAAATTCTTCTAACAGAGAAATATAGAGGAAGAAGATGATTTGAAGCATTCAATAGCTAACAGATTGATTGAAGAAGAGAAGGCAACAGGCAGCCATGATGGTAGAGAGAACATCACCCATGAACATGTAAGCTAAGAAGACATCAACACTTTAAATGATGATCACATTGTGCATCATACTGCTAGAATTAACAGTGAATCACATTAAGAAGGATGTGTATGAGAAGTGCCTATCATCATTATGTCATTACATCTTTCATCCATGAAAAGTCCCCTTGGAAGAATGTATTTAAGTGAGTGATAAATATTTGAGTGATCAACCCATGAAGATTCCTAGTAAAGAAATTGAAGACGTCTTCCCAAAGATATTTATGTTAGAACAGTTGAATTGTATATAAAGCAGCAATGATTCTGGAGCAGTCGTAGAAAAGGAAATGCAGTGACATTATTTTAAACCAGAATGACAGACTAAGCAAAAGGTCAATGATGCCAAGATCAGATTCTGTATATTAATGATTGTTGTTGAGAACAGTGGGGAGCTCAATAATAGAAATTATGAAGGTTGTCTTAACTTTGGGTTCATGTGCAAGCTGAAGTGAAAGTAGTATTAATTGGTATTTGGCACAAGAAGCATACCTATCAACATAATACCAAGTGTTATCATTGGAGTAGCAGTATGGTACAAGTCCTCAGGATCAAAGGATTATGGCAATAGTACATCGAGGTAGTATCCCAGCGTTATCTGCATTATTAAAGCATAAAAGGGCCAATGAACAGTGCTAAAGGATCATTATTTTGTGTACACTTGAAGCATTATATTGAAAATTCAAGCAATATCTTTTTCTATATACAATTGCATGCCTTCCTGAAGTCAGTACAGATATATCTTCAAGGCCTCTTTTCTTAAGATCATTCATAAATATGGGTGAAGTTTGTTTGCTGAGATTTCAATCAAACAACTTGAATATATTTTTGGTAAAGATCATCATGATAGAAAAGTTAAAGTATCATAAGTATGAAGGACTAGTTGCATTAAGCTTACAGTTGAAGCTCAAAAGTCTGTTATTGATTCATCAAAAGCATACTTCAGAAGAAAGGATTTCTAGTATGTCACCATTGAAAAGAGCATCAAGGGTCTTTCAGCTATTGAGTGTAATATCCTTGTCAGCATCCTAGATCATATCAACACCAACAGGAAGGAAAGGTGAACCTCGGCAATAAAAGATATATTTCCATCATTACAATTGAACAGATGTGAACTGTAAATGTGCATTGTAGAAAAATACTTACTCCATCTACAACCTTCCTCAATAGATATGCATCGTAGATGAAGATTATAATATAGACTAAAGTATAGCTGAAGCAAGCTTGATATGTCACATGGACCATTCACAATAATTAAGTATTGATCCAATGATGCATCTCTGATTATACAAGTCTGATTATATATGGTTGTCATCACCTATAGTCTATACAATTTCAAGGAGTCTATTCTTTGGAATGGTATCAACTTACTATGTATATTCAAGTTCAAATATTCTCAAAAGTGTTCTCTCAACAACTCTTGTACACCGGTTTGCAACCCCTTGCCATTGATGTCAAAGGGGGAGGAAAAGAAAGCATCAAAAGAAAGGGTCTTCTAAAAGGCAAGCATAGGAAGTGTATTGCCATCAATGCCAAAGGGGGAGACTCTTGGAAATATTATCATTGATGGCAAAGGAGATAAAAAATAAGTAGAGAGATAGCAAAAGAGAGGCAAGGAGAACATTAGACATGAAGCAGAGAGTAGAGGCAGCAAAGAAACAGAGAGGTAGCAGAGGTGGCAAAGAGAGAAGCAAAGTAGCAGAGAGGCAGCAGTAAGAAAGCATAAAAGGAGCACAAAGGAGACAGACAAGAAGCAGTAACAAAGCATAAAAGGAGCACAAAGGAGATAAACTTGAAGCAGAGGAAGTAGTAGAAGGGCCATTTGATTGGAGATCTGGGGAGACAGATCTGGCCAAGCAAAGAGTTTGAAAGTGATTTCATTGTATAAGTGAAGGAATATGGTTCAGTTTTACATGAATATGAATTGGTTTAACTCTGTGCGAATGAGCTTTGGCTGTCAATAAACAATTTTATGAATATACTCTTTAATTTGGGGTTTTAAATGAAGCTCTTCATATAAATGAATAATCGGTGTTGATTAATGAGTTTCATGTTAAGGAGTACACAGAGATTTATACAGGGAATTGATAAATACAGCAAGTCTATGACAAGAATCAGACCAGAAGACCTCGAGAGGCAGAGTAAGAGATAGATGGCCATCGAAACGAAGATTTGACCATCCAAGAATACGTGAATAACCTTTGTAACTGGGGTTTTGAATGATGTTTTGTATATCATGAAAGCAATCGGGGTTAATGCCAACATTGTAACTTGGAGTTGAAGAACGATAGTGGAATCTCATGTAATCAAAGAAAATAGAACGATGGAGAATGCACAGAGTTATAATGGAGAATGCGCGATGGAATGGTTTAACTTGCAAGGAACCTGAATTGATTGAAGCATAATTAATATCAAATAGTGGTTCAAAGGAAATTGGGCATATTATTTGAAAATACGCAGTTCAAGATAAAGGGAAGATAAATGGTTTTGGTTAATGAAGCCGTCAAGTTGAATGAGGATTGATATTGTGTGTGTATCAAATAGCCAATAAAATTGTATCTGGGCTTTTAGTGAAATGAATCCCATCAAATTGAAGAAGTAAGAGTAGAAGGCTTGAAACCATTTGAAGTCATTGAAGATAGATAATAAAGTGTGATGGCTCTGTTCAATGATGTGAATCAAATCATAGTGGAAACTAGAAGTGTTAAATCTTGTTAAGAAATGTGTGGAGATCGTGGATCTGGAATGAACCTATTGAAGGAGTTAATAACCAGTGAAAGAGCGAATCATGGATTAAATGAACGCAGAATTAGAACAAATTTCTGAATGGAGAAAGGGTAGGTTTGAACTGGGTTAACTCTCGTTATGTGGAGTTGAAGTTGAAGCCACGGTACAGCAAAAGCCTTTCGAAGGTAGTGACATTGAGATGCATTGTTAAAACAGAGACTTGGTAGCTGACCCATGCGTTGAATTGAACCTGGAATAAAAGAGATAATTGGAACCATGGATAGAAGCAGAACTGTGAATGAATGATGAGACTGAACAGTGAAGGAAGAATTGGAACCTTGAAGAAGTAACGGAACCTTGAGCAATAGTAAAGGCAGTTGAGAGAAAACCATTTATAGTTTTCGCAAAGTTCAAAAGCTGTAAGAAGATTTCGAAATAAAAATGCGATACATGTCGTTACTTGACACGTGGCCTTAGGTGGTTTCCAAAAACCATGAATTTCGCATTTTTTTGGATGAGTAAGTCCCGAGCACTTTAAAAATTCGATATTCGTTAATATCTGTTCAATTAGGTTTTGAAGCACGACAAAAGTTGGGTTGTTGGATCCACTCGACAGTTAATGCAATAGCCAAATGTATTGTGGGCCTCGATATCGATTATAAACTATGGTTGAACTGTATGAGTGGATCGAACTTTTATAAGGTTAAGTTTCGCACATAAATATTGAGAAGGTTTTGCATTACCCCATTATATAATGTTTCAATATATGTTAATATATGTGGAAAAGCAAGAGTGTTATTGTTGGTGTGTTATATGTTATATAGACCAACATATAATATGAAGATTTGAATGATGTGTTGAACGAGGATGTGGGCCATTATATGAAAGAATTTTATTATGGGTTGAACTATTAAACGGTGATTTACCCATGTGATTGAAATGTGGGGCCCAAAACTAATATACGTTGGTCCTTGTGGTGAATCAAGGTCGATTTTACCATGAATTAAGTGTAATATCGATATGTTGGACTTTCAGACAATTTATATTAATATAAGTGTTGGGCGAAGATTTATAATTGGTTTAACATAGACCGGAACCAATATACAATATTCTTTGATATGCGGATAAATGGAGTTGTGGGCCCACAAGTCCCTATAGATATGTGCATTTGTGCATTGATTTAACAAAGTTGTGGGCATATATTTGATGGTTGATATGTTGTGGCTCATCATATAATGATTCTATCAATAAATTTTAAATTTTGAATGGAAACTCACACAAAAATGAGGGCCGAGACCTACATTGAAGGATAGCAAAGATGAACATTATATTCATGAAATGGACTTGAATATGGTTTTAACCATAGAGCATTAAAAGCAGCTTCCGGATATAAAGACCAATTTTATTTGATTGTTGGGTTCTATCAATAGTGTTAAGAACATAAAGGTTACTTCCGCAATGATTTATGAAATGAGCTTCCTCAATGAACAGAGATTGCCTAGATTGGAGAGATTGAGGACCCTATTGGATGATAAGTTGATGCATGAGACTTTGAGAGTTATTTGGGGGCTAAACTTGTACAATAGGTATAGATGTAGCAAATACACAATTACAGTGAACAGGAGAGTATGCAAAAACTGGAAAAGACAGGGCATTTTACAGGCATGAAAATGCAGGAGAATATACAGAACAGTTACACTACAGCAACAGAAAAGACAAACTAACAGAGAGCCAAAAAATGAATGGATTGAATTGAAATTATTATTTTAACTGAAAATGTAAATGTTTTAATTTATTTTTATATTGTTTGTGATGCAGAGGCAAGTCTCTGATAGGAAAACAAAACTCCACTTTAAAACTAAAATGTATACATATTGTTATATTCCTCTGAATGAGCTGGATAAAGAAATGAGAGGGCAGAAGTCAAAGAGTCATGGCTATTCACTTTGAATTCCCTGTGGAATACAAACAGTCATGTGATGAACTCTATAAATGATATCACATTTATATGCATACAGAGGTTAGAGAATGCAGAATTGAAGAAGAGAGGGCAAGAAGAAGGAGGAGCAGATAGAGAATCTGTGAAGATCCAGAAACGATATAAGGAATATATGAGAGCTGGAGGACAACAGTGAAGAAGGTACAAAATAGAGCTGATATCCAGGTAAATCATTATGAGTTTATTTTTATGAAAGAGTGAGGAATTTGGTGCTTCCATATCAAGTTGTAGCTTGATAGATGTCAGTTGTAGCTGACTGAGGTAGGAGCCTCCTGTAGGTTGTAGCCTACAGAAAATAGATGGGAGTTGGTTCTTCCATGTCAAGTTGTAGCTTGATAGATGTCAGTTGTAGCTGACTGAGGTAGGAGGCTGCAGAAAATAAATGGGAGTTGGAGCTTCCTTGGAAGTTGTAGCTTGTTGAATTAAGGTTTCAGCCTCCTGTAGGTTGGAGCCTACAGAAAATCAGTGGTGAGAGGGAGTTGGAACTTGCCTTTGCATCACAAAAATAATAAGATGTGGTTTTCTCCCTTACGGGTTTGCACTTATATCTGTTGTCTATGTGCATGATGTTTATGTGTTGATATGGTATATCTAATCTGCTTAGTACTTGTTTCTCACATATTTAGATTGTTGTTACGTTATCTTAATACTTGCTGCTCAGATATTAAGATTGCTCTCATATTAAGTTGATCATGAAATGAAGGTATAAATAAGTTTTAAAGGAATTTTTTAAAAGTCCAAGAATATGTTAAACTGATTCACCCCCCCTCTCAGTTTAACTGAGGGTTCAACACTTCCAGCAGCACCATTTGAGAGGTAATGCCTATGCTAAGTGGATCTTTGAATCCTTTTCTTTAAAAAATGCTAATGCTGCATCTTATGCAAGTTTCACTAGGGCCTTAGTGAAAATATTTGGTAGGAGTATTTGTGAGACACACATGGTAGAGCTGAACAAGGGAACTCAAACAAAATCCTTGCATGAAAACGTAATTCAACTTCAGAAAACCATGGAGGAGGCTAAAAACTTGCACCATACCTTGCTGGAAGATGTAAGATGTAAGGAACTTTTTAAGGCCAGAATCCCAGACGCTACCCATAACTCCCTCTAAATTTTAGGAATCATTAAGTACATAATGAAAACACCAATAAACCAAAACTTAACTCTATGACTAAGCCTTACCATCCCAAGTAGGGACTTAAATTATGTTAAACACTTTGCATAAATGTAATCTACAAGTGTAGGACATAAGACAAAGTATAAATGAATGAAATCCCTTATGAAACATTACAAGAAGGATCACCACCTTCTTCCTTAACTAGATATGGTATCAATTAGGTCTTCCATCCATCATTTTAACAATTACAAGTAAATACATGAAATAACCATCACATGAATGAGTCATTCAAACATGCTTATAACTAGTATAAAACCATGGAAATAAGTATTATAATACATGCATTAAATCCACATAAAAATAGGTACAAAAGCAAGAGATATTAGCTTCAATTAAACATAGGAAAATACTGACCTCGTTTGGGAGTTCCATGTTCCAGCTAACCATAAACATGGTTGAACCAAATCTTTCTTTATTGAGTCACCCTCCTGCCATATTGCAAACATGAATGTGGGATCTCATGGATAGGCTCATCCAAAACACAACTAAGGGAATCCACAGGTTAAATCACCTCTGCCCTCACCATACCATGATCACACCAAATTGGTGCTCTGATCACAAAACTTAGCAAAACATGGAAATGACATCCAAAATCCATCACTATCCTTAAAGAATTTTTCATCTACCTGTCTGTCAGGCTTTACTGCAATCCAATCATGGATCACTAGGCCCTAAACTGAGACACCTCCCTCTTTACCATGTATCCCACAAAAAACAATTAAGGGACTCTTAGGCCTTTAGGAGTGAACCTTAAGACAATCTTGCTAAAACCTAATCCTAATGGATTGGGAAAATTTGTATGTTAGTGTAAAATAGGAAATAAGGAAGTCTAAGAGACATTGGGAAATGAATCCCAACAGTCTCACCTCCATATATATATATATATATATATATATATATATATATATATATATATATATATATATATAGGCACCCTCAATCAATTCATACGAGTTATTTTTTGGAGTTACCTCCTCACCTAACATGGTGTCGGAGAGAGTTCTATTTCTGACATTAATGCCCATGTAACTCCCTCTCTTCCTCTCTTCCAACACCTAGAAAAACTGCTCATTATTTGTATTTTTTTGTATGTGTGAAAATCGCTCCTATTGCATTCTCCCTCTATTGCATTCTATTTTTTTTTAATGTGAGGCCTCCTTTGTGCAGAGTTGAACTACAGTCTGACACTCTACTCCCTCGACTTTGGAATTACCTCATACAATAATGCACTCACAATCCCGCCTCCCTCCATCACTGCGTCTTCCTTGGCACTCCCATAGCAGGCCACAACACTCCTCCCTCGACCGCACCACTGCTCACTCCATCATCACTCCCTCCTCCCTTCGCCCGTCCCTCCATCTGTTGTCGCTCCCTCCTCCCTCTGCGCTCCCTAGATCCACCTCCCACAGCTTCGCCCTCCCCAGAGCCAATTTCCCCCAGTTCCAACCTCCCCCTAGTCCTACCTCCCCCAGATCTAATCTCCCACAGGTCCTATGTCCCCCAGGTCTGAACTCCCCTAGGTCCTACCTCCCCTAGATACCCCCTCTGAAAAAAAAATAACCCATTTTTTTGTAGATTTTTTTTTTTGCAGACTTCCCTTCTACACCAAAAATATATATATTCTTTCTCTACCACTATAACTGATTTTTTTCCACCATAAGTAGAAATTATTTTTCAATCCATGTATTTTAATGCATTCATTGATATCAATTGTTGGAGTAGTTCTTTTCTGGAAAAGAGAACTATTCGTAGTGGTCCTCGAAGATAAAAAAACACACTCATTTTTAATGAGTTACAGAGAGGAATATGTGAAGGAGAATGAGACAATGCACCTACAAATCCCACCTCAAACAAGGAGATCACTATTTGGGAAAAGAAGAATTGGAAGGCATAGGCCTTGATTGAAGATTCTATAAATGAAGACGTGAGTCACCAAATTACACCATTTTAAAATGCCCTTGAAGCCTTGAAGAAATTAAAATAACTCTATGACTCACATTCATAACTTGAATTTGTTCAATTAATGATTAGGCTATTCAACCTTGAATTGAAAAAATATTACCCTCTTGCTTTATCATCAGAGGTAATATATATCATGCATGACATTAAAAATACTCGTGTAGAAATTGGCATACCTCTCATAGCTTATGAAGGCATTGTATCCCACTTACTCACACTACCTTGAGTCATTGCAAGCAAGTGGAAAATTGAAGGAGATCACCTTTGAATCCCTTGAGAAAATGTTTGCATAAAGAGAGAAGGATTTTGGAAGGAATGTTGCCCCTCAATCTTCTAAAGACGTTGTAGGTTTCACACATAGAGAGGAGAAACATGCTCAAGATTCTTATAGAGGAAGAGGCGACCAAATATGACTAGGAAGAAGAAGTTTCAATGGAAGGGGGGTAAACAAGATTAAAGTGAAAAATATGATCTTCATTGCATACACTACAATATAGATTGGCATGATGCATATACATGTAAGTTTCCTTGGGATAACTTTGAGCAGGAAAGAAATCAAGAAAAAGGTAAAAATCATGATAGAGACAAAGGTAAATCACATGAATCTGCTAATTATGTTGTAGCACATTGTAATATCGGAGTAACTCGATACTTTTTCCATGCTTCCATTACTTATTAGAGAAATTATTGGTTTCTAGATTCAGGAGAAACATGTCACATGACTTTTAGAAAGAAAAAAAAATGAAGAATTTGCTAACAAGGTTGATCGAGCAGTATACTTTGTAGACAAAACTAAAATCAAGGCATCATGGCTTGGAAAAATCATGCTTAAGTTACCTCGTCTTCCAAACCATCTTCTACATGAGGTTCTATAACACCCTGAGTTGAGGAGAAAATTGTTGTCCTTGGTCCACATCCGCTAGAAAGGACAATACATTCACATGTTTTATGGCAAGGTTGACGTCATAAAAGGATCATATTGCTCACTTGTCATGAGAGGAATAGAAGAAGGAAGGCTCCTAAAGTTGCAAGGCACCTCTTCTCATGCACAAAATTTTGCATTTATTTCTCACTATGATGAAGGTACATTCCCATCAAGTCTTTTATGGCATGCTAGAATTTTACACTTAAACTATGACATCCTTCGACTATTGAAGAAAAATGGTGTTACTAGATTGTGTAAAATTCCTAGGAAAATTAAGCATTGTGATGCTTGTATTCTATGAAAGCATAACAAACAATCCTTTCATGATTCACATTCCAGAGCACATAGAAAAGTTGAAGTTATTCATTCAGATTTATGTGGCCCCATGTTTGTTCCTTCTGAAAATGGAAATAAATATAGGATGAAATTTATTGGTGATTAAACCAGAATGTCTTGGATTTAATTATTGAAGAAAAAATTTGATTCTTTTCAAACATTAAAGAATTTTCATGCATGGATTGAAAATGATGCACAAACTAATATTGTCTCTTTTCTTACTGATAATGGAAAATAATACATTTCAAATGAATTTGAAAACTATCTTCACCAACATGGGATCAAACATCAAGCAACTGTACCCTATAATCCCCAACAGAATGGTGTAGCTGAAAGAATGAATAGGAAAATTTTAAATATGGTTCGCTCTATGATGTTTTTAAGGAATATGAAATTGATGTTTTGGGTTGATGCGGTTCTATGTGCTATGTACATAAATAATAGATGTGCTAGAAGTCAAAAATCTATCTTCTTGGGGTATTCCAGTACCTCCAAAGGATATCGTCTAGTGAATTCAATAAGAAGTTTGTAGTATCTAGGCATGTCATATTCCTTGAATCTTTTAGGACTGACAATGTTTTTTTTCCTATAACATCAAATAGTGAAAGTTAAATTAACTTGCACATAATTTGTTTTCTTAACATTGATCAAACATACAATTTCAACATCCTACCATGTAAGTTGCATCTTTGACTTTTCTTTTCTCTTGAAGCTTGATAATAACAAACACAATTGTCTGTATGAATGAAATGTCACAAATCTCCAAAATGGTGATGTTGTGATTTTTGATAAGTGTAAGGGTCACTATCATATTTAATGTTTGGGTTATTCAAACCATGAGGAATATCTACAATAACTAGGGAATAATCCCTTCTAGGTATGAGTTTTGTAATGTCTTCATAATCACATAGTATTATTTGATATTGGATAGTGTGGAGCTCATTCCAAATGAAATGATTAAGAGAGGGATCAAGTTCAACATTACTAAGACATTGTTTTCTTATCCTTTCCATTTTTATTTTTTCAATAAAGCTTATGAAACTATCTAGTTCTCCATTTGAATCCTTTTTCATCTTTAATCAAATAAATAAAAGCAATGTATAAGTTATAAATTAAAAATAATATGCATATGAATATAAATGAATGTATGAATGAACATACTTTTTTAAATGCAAGATAAAAATCTTCTATCATTGACGTAGAACTTTGATTTTGGTAGTTACGTACAACATCATCCCAACTATCTTCATTCAACGATTTAACCATTTGTTCTTTTATTCTCATATAAACCTTGTGACTAAATAAATGAAGTAAACATTGTTAATATAGTGTTATGTATAACAAATAATACCAACAACAATATATTATATTTAACAGAAAGTTATAACAATAAAAAATTAAAATAACAAACTTACTTTATAAATTCCTCAGACATTTCCTTCATTTATAATTCTCGTGACTTTGCAGGAGGTAATATTGTTTTTACAAGCTTTTAATCCTTCACTCCTTGCATTGATCTCCAAGGTGTGATAGTCATACCTTCTCGAAGAAGCTTCATTTTAGGACCTAAATTATTGTTGGTACATATCAATGGTTTAGAATTTTTGACCTTCTGACTTTTGATGCCAACGTTCTCCTGCAACTCAAAAATCTGATCAATCAATTCCCATATCTCTCCAGTTCTAAATTCCAACTGGAAAATCTTATCCATGCCTCTGAATATTTCATAATTTACTCTTCCACCTTTTGAAATTATTTATTCTTCGATTTGATAACATATTTCCATACAACATTCCTTCCAGAATGCATGATCAATATTTGTCTTATCACCACCACATTTTCCTTCAAATTCACTATGAATAAATATGAACCTTTGGATGAAATTCATAAACAACCTATACTCATTATCTAAATTACAATCCCATGCCAATAAATTTTCTCCTATATCTGTTAAACTAGCATAAATGATACATTTCATTGTTTCAAAATGTGGGTTATTGGGATATTCCTCCATTAATTTTCATTGGGCTTCTACAAAAAATTTTCCGCCAAGTACATAATATTTGTATTCAAAATGTTTTGACTTGTCAAACGATTCTTTGTTAGGAACCTGACTTGGATGAACAAGAAGAACATAATCAAGCACATGTGCAGAAGGGTTGTACCTCATCAATGACTTCAAATTATGAACATGAAAGTGGTGTGGCTTTCTAATTTAATATTTGAACTATCCTTCATCTGGCTTGTAGACTTGAATGAAATTAAGCTGAAATGACCAAACAACCTCAATTAAATTTGTCTTCACCAAATGATGCTGAATGGAATTTTGTTTTGTTTACATAATACCATTCTCTAAATAAGCTTCTGGCGTAATGATTTCCTTGCTTCCTTTGGAGTTTTCAGTAGGTTGTTCACTGCTTTCCATGATTTTTTTAGAATGAGAAAAATTTTGTTTCTTCCTCCTATTGGTTATGATATTTTTTGAGCTGAAGAAATATCCTCATCGTCAACTATAAGGGAGACATTCTTATGCATTTTTTTTTTGTTTTTTTATGGCTCTTCTCTTTTCTAACATCAGTTCTATTTTTTTTTTGTTTTTCTATGGCTCTTCTCCTTTTAGCCTACCTTGGCCTACCTTAGCCTAGTCTACTCCACATTAGCCTACTTAGCATATCCTAGCCTATTTCCTAACCTAGCCTACTCTTTTCTAGTGTAGCTTACCCTTTCCTAACTGAGCCTACTATATTCTAGCCTAGCCTAGCTTTCTCTAGTCTAATCTAGCTTACTCTAACCTATATTACTATACTCTAGACTAATCTAGTCT
The DNA here is from genome assembly GCA_034641835.2 of Pinus albicaulis. NCBI lineage: Eukaryota > Viridiplantae > Streptophyta > Pinopsida > Pinales > Pinaceae > Pinus > Pinus albicaulis. The sequence continues at coordinate 440,241,535 of CM076579.1, read as the reverse complement.
AGCCTACTCTAACCTAACCTATCCTAGCCAACTTTAGCCTAGCCTAAACTATTTTAGCCTAACCTAGCCTAGTCTACTATAGCCTAGACTAACATACTCTAACCTATCCTAACCTATTCTATCAAAGCCTAGCCTACTCTAGTCTAGCCTATTCTAGCCTATCCTAACCTAGCCTAGCCTGCTCTAGCCAAGCCTAACCTAGTGTAGCATAGCCTAGACTACTCTACCCTAGCCTAACATAACCTAGCCTAGCCTATCCTAGCCTAGCTTGGCCTATCTTAGCCTAGCCTAGCCTAAACATGTCTAGCTTATCCTAGTCTACTCTAGCCTATTCTAACCTAGCCTAGCGTCACCTAGTCTAACCTACGCTAGCCTAACCTAATGTAACTAGGAAATTCTAGCCTAACCTAACCTACTCTAGCCTAGTCTAACTAGGCTAATCTAACCTAGTCTAACTAGCCCTTTCTATCATAGCCTAACATAGCCTACTCTAGCCTCGCACCTAACCTAACTTAGCCTAACCTTTCCTATCCAACACTAGCCTTATCTAACCTAGTCTAGCATAGCCTAGCCTAGCCTAACCTGGCCTAGCCCATCCAAGCCAAGCCTAGCCTAGCGTAGCCTACTCTAGCCTAACGTAGCCTAACCTAATGATTCTAGCATTTCCTAGCCTAGCCTAGAATAACCTAGCCCATCGAAGCCTGGCTTAGCCTAACCTAGCCTACTCTAGCCTAACCTAGCCTAACCTAACATATTCTACTCTAACATATCCTTGCCTATTATAATCTATCCTAGTCTACTCTATCATATCCCAACCTAGTCTAGCCTAGCCTAATCTACTCTATCATATTCTATCCTAGCCTAGACTATCCTAGCCTACACTAGCCTAGCCTTACCTACTCTAACCTAGCCTACTCTACCCTATCCTAACCTAACCTAGCCTAGCATAGCTTTTCCTAGCCTAGCCTAGCCTATCTTAGCCTATCTGAAACTATTATAGCATAGCCTAGTCTACTCGAGCCTATTCTAGCCTATTCTAGCCCCGCATAACCTAACCTAGCCTAGCCTAGCCTAACCTAGTCACACTAGCCTATGCTAGTGTGGCCTAACCTAACTTAGCCTAGCTTATAATATCCTAACCTACCCTAGACTAACCTAACCTAACCTATCCTACCCTATCCTAGCATATCCTATCCTTGGCTAGCCTAGCCTAACCTAACCTAACCTAACCTAACCTAAGATAGCCTACTCTAGCCTTGCCTAGCCTAACCAAACCTTTCCTACCCTAACCCTGCCTAGCCTAGCCTACCCTAGCCTAGCCTAACCTGACCTCCAAGCCTACCCTACCCTCATCTAACCTAACCTAACCTACCATATCGTAGCCTAGCCTAACCTAACCTAGATTAGCCTATCTTAACCTACTCTAACTAGCCTATTCTAGTGTAGCCTACCCTAACCTAGCCTAGACTATCCTAGCCTAGCTTACCCTGCCCTAACTTGTCCTAGACTACGCCAACCTATCCTAGCCTTACCTAGCCTAGACTAGCCTAACCTAACATAACCTAAGCTTCCCTAACGTAAGATAGCCTAGCCTAGCATAGCCTAGCCTAACCTAACCTAACCTAACCTTTCCTAACCTAACCTAGCCTAACCTAACCTAGCCTAGCCTATTCTAGCATAATATTTCCAACTATAGCCAAACCTTTCCTATTCTAGCCTAACCTAAGGTAGCATAGCATAGCCTAGCCCAGCCTAGCATACCCTAACCTAGCCCACCCTACCCCACCCTAACCTAGCCTAGCCTAACCTAAACTAACCTAGCCTAGAATAGGCTAGACTAACCTAGCCTAACCTACTCTAGCTTATTCTAGGTTAGTCTACCCTAATATAGGCTCGACTATTCTAGCCTAACCTAGCCTATTCTACTCTAGCCCATTCTTTCCTAACCTAACCTAACCTAACCTACCCTAACCTAGACTAGCCTATCATAGACTATCCTAGCCTTACCTAGTCTAGCATAACATAACCTAGCCTAGCATATCCTATCCTAGCCTAAACTAACATAGCATAGCCTACCCTACCCTAGCCTGACCTAGCCTAGCCTAACCTAGCCTAGCCTAGCCTAACCTAGCTTAGCTTAACCTAGCCTAACCTAACCTAGCCTAACCTAACCTAGCATAGCCTATCCTAGCGTAACATACCTTAGCTTGACCTAGCCTAGCCTAGCCTAATCATACCTAGCCTAGCATAGGCTAGCCTAGCCTACATTCTCCTAGCCTAACCTAGTTTAGCATAACCTAGTCTAACTATCCTATTCTAGCCTAACCTAACCTAGCATAACCTAGCCTATCCTATCCTAATATACCCTAGACTTTTCTAGCCTAGCCTAACCTAACCTATCCTAGCCTAGCCTAGCCTAGCATAGCCTAGCCTAATGTAGGCTAACCTATCCTTCCCTAACCTAACCTAACCCAACCTAAAATAACATAACCATTCCTAGGAGAGCCTACCCTAGCCTAGCTTAACCTAACCTAACATTTCTTGGCCTAGCCTTGCCTAGCCTAGCATATCATAGCCTAACTGTGCATAGCCTAACCTAGACTACCTAGCCTAGCCTAACCTAAAATAACTTAATCAATCCTAGCCTAGCCCAACCTAACCTACCCTAACCTTTCCTACCCTAGCTTAGCTTAGCCTAACATAGCCTTGCCTAACCTAGTCTAGCCTATCTTAGCATAGCTCACCCTAACCTGGCCTATCCTAGCCTAACCTAACCTATTTTAGCCTAGCCTAGCCTAACCTAGCCAAGTCTACACTAGCCTAGCATGGCCTAACCTAACTTTACCTTTCCCAAACTAGCCTAGCCTAACCTAACCTACCCTATTCTAGCCTAGCCTAGCCTACCCTCGCTTATCCTAGCCTAACCTACTTTATCCTAGCCTAGTCTACTCTAGCCTAGCCTAGCCTAATCTAGCTTAGTCTACTCTAGCCTACTCTAGCCTAGCCTAGTTTGGCCTAGCCTAGTCTAGTCTAGCCTATTCTATATTATCCTAGACTAGCCTAACCTATTCTACCCTAGACTAACCATCCCTATCCTAATGCAGTTTAACCTAACCTACTCTAGCCTAGCCTAGCCTAACCTAACCTAGCCTAGCCTAGCATATCCTATCTTAGCCAAGCATATCCTAGCCTAGCCTACCCTAGTCTAACCTAAACAAGTCTAGCCTAGCCTTGTCTACGTTAGCCTATTATAGCATAACCTACCCTAGCCTAACCTAAGCTAGCATGCCCTATCCTATCCTCGCCTACCCTAACTTAACCTAGTCTTGCCTAGCCTAGGCTAGCCAAGCCTAAACTGTCGTAACCTAAGCTAGCATAACCTAACATGGACTAGACTAGCCTAGCCTAGCCTAGCCTAACCTCACCTTTCCAAGCCTCGCCTAGCCTAACCTGTCCTAGCCTATCCTAACCTAGCCTCACCTAACGTAGCCTAGTTTAGCCTAGCCTAGATGAGCCTAAACTTTCCTAACCTAAGCTGGACTAAGGTAACCTCGCTTAGACTAGCCTAGCCTAGCCTAGCCTAACCTAACCTTTCCAAGCCCTACCTAGCCTAGCATGTCTTAGCTTATCCTAACCTAGCCTAGCATAGCCTAGCCAACCCGAACCTAGAAAAACCTAACATAACCTAGCCTAACCTAACCTAGCTAGCTTAGCCTAGCCTAGCCCCTAGCCTAGCCTATCCTAACATATTCTAACCTAGAATAGCCTAGCCTAAACTAGCCTAGTCTAATCTAGCTTAGCCTACTTTAGCCTAGCCTTACCTTGGCTAGCGAAACCTAGTCTAACTAGCCTATTCTAGACTAACCTAACCTAACCTCACCTTGCCCAACCTAGCCTAGCCTAATGTAACCAAAATGAGCCTAGCCTGTCCTTACCTAGCCTAGCCTAGCCTAGCCTAACCTAGACTAGCCTACTCTAGCCTAGCCTACATTAGCTTAACTTAGTCTACTCTAGCCTCTTCTAGGCTAGCCTAAGCTACTCTAGCCCAACCTACTCCAACCTAGCCTACTATATCTTAGCCTAGTCTACTTTAGCCTCTTCTATCCTAGCCTAGCCTACCCTAGCTTAGCCTAACATACTCTAGCCTAGCTTAACCTAGCCTAACCTAAACTAGTCAAACCTAACCTACTCTAGCCTAACCTAACCTAGCCTTGCCTTGCCTAGCCTAACATATCCTATCCTAGCCTAGCCTAGCCTAGCCTAACCTATCTTATCCTAGCATGCCTAGCCTAGCCTAACATACCCTAGCTTAGTTTATCCTATCCAAACCTAACCTTTCGTAGCCTATCCTAGTCTAGCCTAGCCTAGCCTAGCCTAGCCTAGCCTAGCCTAGCCTAGCCTAGCCCACCCTAACCTAGCCTAACCTAACCTAACCAAGTCTAGCCTAGCCTAGCCTAACCTAGCCTAACCAACTCTAGCCTCGCCTATCTTAACCTTACCTACCCTAGCCTCCTCAACCCTACCCTAACCTAGTATAGCCTAATCTAGTCTACTCTACTCTAGCCTAGCCTAGCCTACTCTAGCCTAGCATAACCTAGCCTAACCTAGCTTATCCTAGTATAGCCTAACCTAACCTAGCCTAGCTCATTCTATCCTAGCATAGCATAACCTAGCCTAGCCTAACCTATCTTAACCTAGCCTATCCTACCCTTTCCTAGCCTAGCCTAGCATAACCTAGCCTAGTCTAACCTAACCTAGCTTAGCCTAGCCTAGCCTAACCTATTTTAGCCTAGCCTAACCTAGTCTACCCTAGCCTAACCTAGTCTAGCCTAGCCTCGCCTAGCCTAATTTAGCCTAGCCTACTCCCACCTAGCCTAACCTAGCCTACTCCCACCTAGCCTAACCTAGCCTAACCTACTATAGCCTAGCCTAACCTAGGCTAGTGTAACCAAGCCTAGCCTATCCTATCCTAGCCTACCCTACGGTTCCCTAACCTAACCTAGCCTAGCCTAACCTAACCTTCCCTAACCTAACATAACCTTACCTAACCTAGCCTAGCATAGCGTAGGCTAGCATAACCTAACCTAACCTAACCTTCCGTGGCATAGCCCACCTTAGCCTAGATTAACCTACTCTAGCCTAGCCTAACCTAACCTAACCTAGCCTAGCCTAGCCTAACCTAGCTTAGCCTAGCCTAGCCTAACCTAATATAGCCTAGCCTAGCAGAGCTTGGCCTAACATAGCCTAGCCTAGCCTAGCCTTGCCTAGCTTCGCCTAACATAGCCTAGCCTAGCCTAGCTTAGCCTAGCATAGCCTATACTAGCCTAAACAAGCCTAGCCTAATCTAGCCCAGCCTACTCTAACCTAGCCTAACCCACGCTAGCCTAAGCTAACCTAGCCTACTCTAGTGGATCCTAACCTAGCCTACTCTAGCCTAACCTAACCTACTCTAGCTCTATCCTAACCTAACATATTCTAGCATAACGTAACCTTAGCCTAACCTAGCTAAGTCAAACATAGCCTAGCTAAGCCTAGTCAAACCTAGCCTAACTTAATCTAACCTAGCCTAGCTTAAGCTTGCCTAGCTTAGCCTAGCATAGCCTAACTTAACCTAGCCTAGCCTAGCCTAACCTAACATAACCAAGCCCAGCCTAACCTAGACTTTAAATTCTAAAGTCATTAAAAAAATAAATTAAACTATGAAATATTAAGAAAAAAATAATTCAAAAACAAATAAAACTAAATACTATTAATAAAAGTCTAAATATAACAAAATTTATATGTATTAATATATAATTTACGAGGAAGAATATATTGAGATTAAGCATAATAATAATTTAATGTAAGTTATAAGATATAAATGAAAAAAATATGTGTGAAATGCGAAAATAAAAATGCAAAATCATTATAAAAAAACTTATTAATCTAAACTAAGTTTTTACAGAAAATAAACTTTTATTGAAAGAGTTATCCAAAACTGATTTTAAGAGGCCCATGTAAAATCAACTAATATTTATAATTGAAAAAGAAAATCTATACAAAACTATAAAGGTAAAAAACTGCTCTAAATAAAACTAATATTTATAATTGAAAAAAAACACACACAAAATTACAAAAATAGAAAAAAATTTAAATAAAACTACAAATTTACAATAGCTAAACTACATCATGTAAAATTGTGATTAGATGGATAAAAACTACACTAATGAATGAAGATGGATAAAAACTACATTAATAAATTAAGCCTAGCTAAGAAATCAGCAAAAGCTACTCATAGAAAGAACCAAAAAAAAAAGCTCCTCCTCTCAATATGTAATATGAAAATAAAAGCCGATAATAGTAAAATGGAATATGATTTGAGATATGTGTATACAATCTTAGCTCGATGGATATATGGTTTACAATTTCGAAAGGGTTTTTTTTTTTTATCATTACTCGGTTGAAAAAAAATTACACCATAGATGGTTTCCGTTTCCCACTTTCTCCTAGCTAGGCTTAATTTAATAATTGAAGGATAACTATGGAAAAGAAATCGACTTAAAATATTAAAAAAAAAATCCCCCATCTTTGTGGTTTGACTTGGGAAGCAGGTTGTCATTCTTGAAAATTTTGATAAAAATATTAAATATTTATATATAAAAATAAATTAAAAATTAACTGAGATATAATCTACGTAATCAAAATTCTCACACACTTAGAAGATATTATAGAAATGACAATATGCTGACAGCTTTGATTTAAACTTATATTTGATAGATGCAAAACAAAGAAATATTTAAATTTTAAATATGGTGAATTTCAATGACAATTTCTTCGAAAGGTAGTTAAGAAGATATCTTGATGGTTACCTGGTTCCCTAACAGTTGTTCTCAGCTTCTAAAATGCATCAAGGGAAGCCCGAATCTAAAAAAATTGACGGAGATGTTAGTTTTTTTTAAGGATGTGGCTAAGATAATGTTTAATATTTTATTAATTTATAATATTTTAAATATTTTTATTTTGAGAAGCCCGAATCTAAAAAAATTGACGGAGACGTTAGTTTTTTTTAAAGGATGTGGCTAAGATAATGTTTAATATTTTATTAATTTATAATATTTTAAATATTTTTGTATAAAATAAATTTAACCAATATTCATGTGACTGAAATATAATCTATGTAATCAAAATTCCCAGGACACACTTAGATGATATCATAGAAATGATACTATGTTGAGAGATTTGATTTAAGAAGATATCTTAATGGTTCTCAGCTTCCAAAATGCAGATGGAGATGTTAGTGGTTGTAATGCTAAGAATGCCCAATCAATAAGATTTTTCAAGTAGAGCAAAACATGCTATAATAATAAGAACATGTCATAAAAATAAGTTTTTGATAATAAAAATAAAAATAATAATACATTGGCTTTTATAGAATATCATGAGATAAAAGAAACAAAATTATAATAATGAGGCTGTATTACAGTCACAACCATATAATTAATTATATAAGAAATTATATTTAATAAAAAATAAAACTAATTTTTATTTTAAAATAAACAAATTATATATATATATATATATATATATATATATATATATATATATATATATATAGTTTATTTTAATTTAACACGTTAAAAAAATTAAGTAAATATTTGTTATCATAATTTAAAATATTAAAAATAATAATAAAATAAATTTACACGTACAAAATAACGATCTAAGCATACATTCATTAAATAAAAAATAAAAAAAACAGATAAGACACAATCCAATTAACGGTAAATGAAATATGTTGCATTTCAAAATATTTAATTTAGAAATTTACCAGTTGAATTCATATGACAGGACAGGGTTGGGGTCAAAGCAATGAAGAGCGGTTAAGCGTGCTAGGAAAACCATAGATGTATTATTCATTACATTAATCTCATTGAATCGAAGAGAACTGATGGGAGTGAAACTGAAAATAAAAACTAGTATCCAGGCGGATTGAAGTAGGGTTTGAAAAGCTGTAACAGAAGCTATAATTGCATTGCCGTCCGGTACTTCTATTGGGAGAGTGCCCTAATCATTCTTAAGTGAGACTATAAACCAACACTTGATTTAACAATCATGATGTAATTCAATATTTTAACATGTAAAAAAAGAATTCAGGAAAAGCTATATTTAGTAAATATGGTTAATCTAAGACCAGAAGAGAGCCAGAGCCATCTTTGTACACATAGAGTTGTATATTAAAGTAGTGTTTGAACATTATCAACCAGAAATAGAGATCTGAAATGGCAATTGCGATCTTCATCACTCTCTCAGAAATTTCAATATAGCCAGAAAGAAAGAAATAATAAAGAAATTTTCAATATAGCCAAAAAAAAAAATTCGGTACTAAAGAAATTGTTTTTCATACAAGAAATCAGATGAAGTAAGAACATCATGTACCTGAATTTAGAAACCCTCAAATAACTCCAGAGAATGAACCAAATCTGGTTAAATTACAGCTCCTTTGAAGTTGCGTTCTGGTAAAATTACTGCCCAAGAGCCATCTCTGCATACCTGGAGTTTGAAATTATAGCAAGGTTCAGACATTATCAGCAAGAAGAAATAAAAAAGATTTCAAATGGCAGTTGTTATTCTCATCCATCAAAACTTGATTCAATAGAAAAGAAATTAGATAATAAAGAAATTGCATCTCATACCAGAAATCAGATGAAATAATAATATCATCTTCCTCCACTGAGAAATCCTGAAATAACTCCAGAGGATGAACCAAATCCAACGATTTTTCCCTTGAAATTGTTCTTCCAGAAAATGATACCAATCCATCCTCTTCCTCTATCGCATAATGGCGCGGCTCAAACACAGAGAGACACACAAACAGCAAACCACTAAACACACAGATTGAGACTCGAACACACAACCACACACGGACTCTGACAGCTAACCCCACAAACATAGCAGGCCATGGACAGAGGAGGAAGGAGCGACAATATGTTGAAATTGTGTGAGATTTGAGGTATATATACACTCCCTTTCAACGGATAGTTGAACCACCATTACCAAGGGCTTTCATTATCCAAAAAAACCACACACTCTGCTTTTGGTTCATCCTTTTTTCCGTGTAAATTCATGCTTTTGAATTTTTCAATACTTTTCCTTCGGTTGGCTTTTTAATTTAACTTCGATTTCGATTTTAACCACGATGAGTAGACGGTAGAAACATCAAAGTTATGTGGATGGCACGCTGGAGCGCCATCATGACCTGCCCAAATTTAATCCTTCTAACTTCTAAGTTCTACCTTATGTTGGAGAACAACCTGAAAATATGGACAAAAGCTACTTACGGTCCCGATAAAATTTCGCTGCACGCGCATGCGTGTCACGTCAGCTGTGAATACTTTGACTGGATGTGGGATTTAATAATTTGGACCATGGCTCAGGTTAACAACCACCGGTTATATTAATTTCGACCATTGTTGACGTAAACAACCACATAAGTTTGAGTTTTCAATATATATATTTGAAATTCATCAAGCCCAAATCCAATATAGACCATGTCTAGACTGTAATTATTTTATGGATTTTTTTTCTTCAGTTCAATCATTTTAATATTTAATGAATTGTTTGAAATAAAATTTATAGAATAATTGTTTTTTATAAATAGTGTTTGAAATTTAGTTGCGCTGGATATGTGTGTGAAATTTGTATATTTTAGTTGGATATCTAATTTAAATATAAATGAATTATAAATATAAAGTAATAAATTAATTTTTACTTCCCGGATGCAGGTGAGGAGGATAGGCATTAATTCGATGGGACTTGGGTGCGGCACAACGTGGAGACACCTGCCTACCCAAAATGCGGTTGGCGTTTGGCATTTAACTCCGGCTGCAAACTGTTCGACTGCATTTACTCCCGATGCTGTTTGCAATCCCGACTCCACTCCCCTGTGCGATCTCGCGTGTGATGATATGCATTAGCCTTCGGCTCTTATTAATGGGGGTTTAATACCGGGTGTTTTACGATGCAGGGTCATTTGGATTGAAATTATGGTGAGTTGCTCTGGTTCTGATAGCACTCCTCAACCGATGAAACAATGGTGCTCCCCAGACGCAAGGCTCCCCAGTGTGCGCACGATTACTGGCAAACGTAGCCCGCTGAGCTACTGTCCACTTCTCACATTCTGGGCTCTGTATGTTTGCTTCGGTCTCTTTGAAATTTCGTTCACCTCAGGCCTCTGTTAGTCCTGCTCTTCCATCGCTTCTTGGACCCTCTGCCGAGACCATGACTATGCCTCGCCTTCATCAAAGGATGAGGTGCCGCAGGGGAAGCACCAGACGCCAACCTCGGAGCACTCCCTCCACCTCCAGCGCCTCCTTAGATTCGTATTCACATTCGGGCCGCCATATCAGAAATAGGAGGGTTTGGATGCTTCGCTCTGGCCAATGCCTGGGCTCCCCGGAGCCTCCAGTTGCTTCGCCTCGCCCAACACCTCAAACAGTGCACTTTTCTTTCAACTATTCACTGAATCGCCCTCGGGTCACGGCCTCTATTTCAGTGGTCTTCCGCGAAGAGCCCTAGGAGGACGCTCATTGTTTACGCCCGGTGGGTCTTTGCAAAGTTGATGCCCGGACCTCGGACCAGCAAGCAAGGTTGGTGCACTCATCGAGCAAGGAAATGCAAGGTCAAGCGAGCGGGAATCAGGATGTGGAAATGGCACAAGGAGATCCTAGGCAAGCGAGCGAGACTCATGATGTGATTATGGCGCAAGGAGTTCCACCACCCTCCAGGCAGGTGGTTACTTCCATCACGAACCTGTACAAGAAAGATGGCGACCCGAATGCACTCTGGTGCAGAGTTGTGGAAGAACCACCTGATGAGTAGTCGCTCCTTCTTGGTTTGGTTTTCCTTTTTAGTTTTGGCCCATACTCTTGGGCTTGTTTTTGAGTATTTTGTAGTATCAGTTCATAACTCAGTTTTTGATAGCTGTAAACCTCAGAAACATCATTCTATGGTACCCCTGCGTGGGAAACACTTAGAAAATTGCTCAAGGCCGGTTTCCCTCTATGAGGGCAGTCTTTCTCTTTGGTTTTTTGTCAAGATTGCCGCAATACTGGGCAAAGATTAGGCTTCGGCCCGCTGTACAATATTTCCTTTGTTAATAGATTACCTTAACTTAGAAAAAAAAAATTATTATTAATTTTCACTAATAACATTTTTTAAATAATTAAAATTAAGTTACATTTTTATATATTATGCTTTAACTATATATTTATCAAATTATTATATTTTATAAAAATTGATATTTTAAAGATATTTTTAATAAATTTAATTTTTTAAAATGAAACACAAATATCAAATATTGTAATTTGGGTATCTCTCATTTTGGACTATTTTGGTTGCCCAATCTCTTGATATCATAATGATATTGCTCATAATCACTAGTCTATAATAGGGAAGTGAGGTCCTTTCTTAGTGATAGTGGAAAAAATGGAATCCCCATACTTGGAGCTTAATGGAAATCTGGTCTCAAAGGGAGGTGTTTAGACAAGGCCACAATAAACTCTAAGTTAGTGGCTCCAAACAAAAAATTGAAGGAATCATGCCAATACACGATGGACCACTCCCTTGCCTATAAATTCATAGGTATCTCACCAAGAGAGTAGAATCTACATAAATGGATTCAAGAAAAGTGGAAATCTAACGGATAATTTGATCTCCACATAATAACCAAATGTTTTTTTATACTCATCTTTTCAAATATGGAGGATAGGAAGAGTGAGTTTGAAAATACCCATATTTCCTTAACAATGCTTGTCTATTTATGTTATTTTTGGAATATTATAACCTTGAGGAGGAACAATTCCCCACATCTCTAGCTAGGGTCTAGTTATTTTATTTTTCAACTATGGGAGTTAGATATCCTTGAGGGCACATTCAACTATATATGTGACTTTATGAAAATATTAGAAATTACTAAAAGGTTGTGTTATTCTTCATATGTATTAATATGCACTTGTCTAAATATATCCAAGCCTCTCCTTTAGTCAATTGGCATTGAATACCACGATAAGAATTTTCCATTCAAATTTGAAGATGACATGAATATGGGCATCTAATTAGAAATTTCCCATTGGTGCTAGAAAAAAATCATGAGAATGCCCTACTAAACTATTTGGAAGGGTTCCAAAATGCGCTCAATACAAAACGTAAAAACCCTAAGTTGTAGCCAAATCAACCAGTACAACATAACTCAATTGCCTCGAATAGCTAGCCTATTCTCATCATTAACATATTCTGAAGAGAATGTTGAATAGCCAGAAAATCTTACGGAAGTGGAAGTGGAAAAATGAAACACTATGGATAGGCCCACCCAAAAAAGAAAGTCTCTGAAATCCCCCTCATAAACCCCAGAAATCAGAGATATACTAGTAGAAATTCATTTGGCTATGGAAGACAGCTATGAAGCCCTAAGTGAGGATGAACACATGATGGTTGAAATCATTACGGCATGGGTTGGAAGTGAATGAAAAAATATATCGATGGAAGAGAAGCTTCATTGTCACAAATTTTATCTACAATGGTGGAAACACTTAATTCCCAATTGGGATGTGGGAGTATATTCCCAAATATCTAAAGGGAAAGGGGAGATAATAAGGGAACACAACTAGAAGAGAAAGGAGACAAATAGTTAATCTTTAGAGAATATCTCATAATTTCTCCTTAATTCATTGCAAGTGGTTGTATTTTCCCCTCTCAACCCCCTTCTCAATAAAACTTATCTCAAAGAATATACAAGTCCTTAATAATAGAAGTAATTAGCTCTACATATGAGATCAAATAAGGACAAGATTGAGATACTCATATTACAAGAAGCAAAATTTTATATTAAATGAGTTGTGAAGATTTTGGATTGATGTTACAGATGCTGTGAATTTATGGTTTTGGATGCTAAAGGAGGTGTAAGAAGGCTTCGAGTAGTGTGGAACCCTAAGGAAATTGTATTTTAGGATTGGGTAGTGTGCTAACCCATTTTATCTAGCCAATTCCAATATGTAGAGGTGGAGGATATAGCTAGCCTCACAACACTATATGTACTACTCATCGTAGTTGAAAAAACAATTTTTCTATATTACATGCAAGAAATTAGAAATATACACAATGAGGAACTTTAGATAGTCTAAGGGGACTTCAACCTCATGAAGAGTTTGGATGAGAAAAAGGGTAGAGTTCTTCATGTGGACCCATAACCACATATTTTTAGGGATACTGTTCAATATATGAGGGTTACATATATCGATACAAATAATGGGTCTTTTACCTGGAATAATCATAAAGGAGGGAATCATCCAATAGCCAATAGACTCGACCAATTTCTACTTTCTGAAAAAATATTAGGGAGAAACATATTTGTAGAGGTAGTCATTCTTCCATGCTTAGGGTATGACCATTGGCCCATATGACTATAGGTGGACCTAAAAACAACTCTAAGAAAAATACATTTTGAATTTGAAATATTTTGGCTATAGAACCTAAATTTCCTATCTAAAGTGGAAACTTGGTTAAAGGAGATCACCAATAAAGGTAGAAATAAAGTGAATACTTTTCAGGTAAAGTTGAACGAGCTCAAAACCAAAATAAAACAATAGAATATACAACAATTTCATAACGTTATTTCCAATAAAATCACACATGGAATTCATACAAGAGATTCTTCAAAAAATAATTCACGACTATTTCTCTAAAGTATTGATCTTATAAGAGGAGAAGTTAGTCCAAAGAATGGAGCAACCACTTTAACGAGGGTAAATCATGCATAGATATAAATCAAGATAGAAAGAAAGAATCAAATGGCTAAGGGAGGGGGAGGGTAAAGACAAAAAAAAATCCATAAGACCATGATAAGGCATAACAACCATAATCAAAATTTCTCTCTCACATCGAGGGAAGGTCAAATACTTCTTCAACACTGAACTAGAAGAATAACTAGCCTCGTACCACTAGGAAATTCTTACTTATACCAATATAGATAGGGAATGCACTATGAGTCGCATAAAAGCTCATAAACTACAACTCATAAGCCATGACCATAACACTTGTTTAGTGCATGAGATGACAATTTCCAAAGTTGAGGAGGCGGTGAAGGCTATGTATTTCTTGTAACAATGCACTAGGCCTAGAAAAATTTCCTTTGTATTTATTTAAAGCATGTTAACCATTCATTAGAGAGGAAGTGCATGCTTTAATTGAATAATCCCAGAGACTTAAATCATACATCCTCAATGCTACTTTTCTCACTCTAATTTCCAAGAACTATAAATATAATGATCGTTCATGACCTTATGCACTATGGTTTATAAAATAATTTCATGTACCATGGTCAACTTCCTTAAACCCCTTATCAAATATATTAAATCTCCAAAAAAAAGGTTTTGTAGAAGGTTTCCAAAACCTACATGGGACAGTCATAGCCCATGAAGTGATTCATTCTCTTAGAAAACTTAAAAGACCTAGGATGTTGATTAAATTGGATATATCGAAGGCTTATGATAGACTTAGCTTGACAAGGTTCTTTATTTATTTTATTCTTGATTTTTTTGGTTCTTCCCGATAGTGGATTGATTGCATCAAATCACTCATCTCCACCCCCTCTTCTCTATTCTTCTCAATGGATCCCCTACCCACACTTTTGAGGCTTCATGGGGTCTTAGACAAGGTAACCTTTCCTCCCATTTCCTCTTTATCCTAGCTACATAAGGTATTGGAAGATACATCAAAGCTGATATCAACCTAGGTATCCTTAAAGGTATTAGAGCACATGGTCTAAATATTCCTATTACACACCAACAATTTCTTTATGATATCATGCTATTTAGGGACCCTTCCCTACGTGAAATTAGGTTGTTGAGTTCTATATTATCATAGTTTATAGATGCTTTAATGATAAATAGGGAGAAATCCAATAAACCAATACAAAGACATATTGCACATTTAAATGGTTTGTATATAAGGAGTCTTCCAACCCATTATGTAGGAATCCTACTCATAATTCACTGTGCACTTCTTACTTGAAAGAAATACTATAAAGGATAACTAACCAATTGGATAATTGGGATTTTTAGTCATTGAATTTGGTAGGCCAAGTGAACCTTATCAAATTTATCCTACAAGCCTTGTCAAGATATCAATTTTCACTTTTACTGTACCCAGACTCATTTATAAGGCTATAACCACTAAATTTTGTGATTTATTGTGGAAAGGATCTAATAATATTAGTAAATGGGAATTAGTGGCTTAGGAGAAGGTGTGCTTACCAAAGGAGAAGGTGTGATTAGAAAATTTGGTTAGGGGCCTTGGGTTGCTAGATTAGTAAATTATTAATAAGGATTTGAGATCCAAACTATGGTGGCATTGATTATAAGGAAAACAAGAGCTTTTAAAGCAATTATGGAAGATAAAATTCTTAATTTATTTTGTGGGCAGATAGAGTAAGGGCTTGAGTATACCGAGGTGGAATGTCCATTTGGAACTTAGCACGGGATAATAAACAATTGATACAAGATCATGCCTTCTTGGATATATGAGACTAAAGAAAAACTCTTTTTTGGGACTATGCATGGCAAAAATATCCCAAGTCTATACCAAATGTAAGGAGACTAATTGAGTGAGGTAGGAATTGAAATCATTAAAACATTGGGAGGGCCATCAAATGTTCAATTTTATGGCCAATTTTGGCACAGTATGTTCAAGAGTGTAAGATCATGTAACTTAAGACTAGAGCAAGAATTATTGGGCGCACCAAATGAAAAGCATGTTCACCTTGAAGGAAGCATACTCAATAATGGAAACACAAACACAAATTTTTAGAGAACCCCTCTAGTGTAGGATTTGGAAGCAGAACCTATGCCAAAAATTAGCTCACATTTTGTGGCTCATCGATATGGAAAACTCCTTACATGGGATGAAATCTCGAATAAGGGGTTCCTTGACCTTCCTATTTTTGTCTATGTAGGTAACGAGAAGAAACATTGGAGAACTTGTTCAGGATATCTAAAGCTTAGTTCTATACCTGTTTGGTCACTTGGATCGATCCCCTAATAGTCTGGCCGAGACTCTCAAGAACTCTTTGTAGGGAATGAGAAGAAACATTAGAGATCCTGTTGAGCATATCTAAAGTTGAGTTCTACACTTGTTCGGTCACTTGGACCGGTCCCCTAATATTCTGATGGAGACTCTCAAGAACTTCCATCTCACGCTCTTCAACATCCAAATCGTTAATAGAGCTTGGTCCTTGGTGTTGGGTTTTGTGCTTTGCATAGTTTGAAAGGAGTGTAATAGGAAAAGATTTTAAAAATATATCAACCTCCAAGGATCTAATGTCACAAAATATTAAAGATATTAGTATTAAACATCTTCGTTCCTTACTATTCTTGTAGAGTACATGTGTGAAAAAACTATGTTATGTTTGATTTATAACATACGGAAACCTGAGAACTATTATGACGTTGGACAGTAAATAGGTTACGAGGGGTTGGGCGGTGGAAATGAATTTCTACTTGTGCAAAATCTTTATAATAAATAGGATTACCAGTCCTTATGGCAGCCAAAATGTAGTTCGGTAAATGGGACAACAGAGTTTTCTGCGCAACCATTTTGAAACGCAACATTTCAAAAATGCAGTCCTTTGCGATCTTCTTTTTTATTGTGATCGTACCCCACTCTACGCAACCATTTTAATGCAGTCGTATCCTCTATCTCCAAATTGTACTCTGCCCACATTCTAAATTCGAGATCACAACCATTTTGAAATGCAGTTGGAATGAAATGTGCCAACAAATATGCCACTTATCAAATATGCGAATTATCACATCAGCTATAAGCGAATTGTAAACACCCCGTGCGTGTTATATCATCGGGAGAATATGTTAATTATCACTATGCTATAATCGATTTGTCATAGGGAGATAATATTCGAATTATCAACTATACCCGAATTATCTCAGGGAGATAATTGCGACTTATCAACTATACGCGAATTGTAAACACCACATACGAGTTATTTCAGCGATTTAATATGAGAATTATCCCATAAATATGCTATACGCTAATTGTAAAAGCCACACGTGTGTTATGTCACCGAGATATGTGGGATAAGCTACCTTTATGAGTCTTATATAAGATTTGTTAGTGTAATTTTCTACCTATCAAAATGATAGGGAAAGACATTTTCGCCGTATGTGCACTTCTATCTCCACTATACGCTATTTCTATACATCGGAAAATTATAATTATGATTGATTTTACGACATATTATCACGATACGCGAATTATCTTGCCACATTGTGCAGTTATCTCTGCCAAATCCATGAATTATCAATGCCTTGGGCATAATATACTAGTTATCAATGATACTCCATTTATCAACCTATTATGTTGTTCAAATATACGAATTATCAACCCAATATGCGATATGGAAACGCGGATAATGGTCATCTTTTCCAGAAAGAAAACACGTTGTTTATATTAATAACAGTACATATGCAATTACATTCATCGCAGCTATCAAAAGGTAGCATGTTAAATACCATGTGACATATCTTATCCATCATCATGTACTCAGGAGAGAGCATAAAGCTTATAACTTCAGCACATGTGACTGCAAAAAAGAAAACCATACATGTGTATCATATAGCCAATGGAACAGGATCAATGCTTCACATCCAAACATAAGATAATGCCCCCCTGTATAGAATGATAAATATAGAGAAAAACCAGAAACTATCGAGTTCGGGATACGAATAAGGGCGTGTCTTCCTGAAACCAAAAATCAATAAATCATATACAGACAATAGTTGGATTCGGAAACACCATCATCATGAACATAAGGAAACCAAGTGTGGGACGCAAAAACAACAAAAAAGAGAAAGAAAATAAAACAGAGTTGGCTCGCTTGTTTAGTAGTCTTGCTTGTAGAAGACGACATGGAAAAAACATGGCACAGGAAAATGAAATGCGCTGATCAGCTGTGAGTCCTTGAAAAAGGATATCAGTATATCGTCGTAGGGTAGACAAAGGACTCTTTTTGATAAGATATCTGAACGAGAGTTATTTTCTCTATACACATGATTCAAATACACTTCGGGAAACTTCAATAGTAGGTATTTGACTCTATCAATCCATCCCCCCATACCATGTATGCGAAGAACAGAAACAACAGAAATTCCATTTATAATAATTTTGGAGTCCCCGTATACATGAATATTAGGCAGATTAAGGTTATATGCAACCAATAGCCCACTCCACAGCGCCATAAGTTCAGCTTTATTGTTTGAACCACTACCACCATTCCAACAAATTTGATATCTTTCTGTGTCCTTAAGCTTGATCCATGTCCTGCGAACACAAACACCATCTTGTTGTGCCCCATCAAAATAATTTGCGGAATGGCAATAGGATGAGGCCTAGTATACTTGGACAAGTCGGTCGGGATCCCTGGAGTAGATGGTTGGCCATCCAGCCATGACATAATGCATCTATGTGTCAGATCTCTATTAGCAAGTATCCCCTAAAAATAAGGCGATTTCTAGCACGCCATATCTCCCAAAATAAGTAAAACGGGCGTAGAGCTTTATATTTTCCATTTGTAGCCCCCCATCCGAATGGTCTTGATGCAGTCATCTGGCCTCCAAGCAGGATCCAACAGGAACCTTCTGAAGAGTGACTATATACTGATAGAAAAAGAGTAGAAGAAGAATAAATGTGATGCAGATTCCTCGTAAATAAGACAGAAAGGACACCTCCTGATCCATGGAAACCACGTTTTTTGAGGCAGTCCCATGTTAATATTTTTCATTTCCACATCAGCCACACAAATAGTTAAACCTTAGAGGGGATATTCCAACTCCATGTTTGATAAAATGGAGAAAGAGAGCTAGCCGAATAATGATGTTTAATAATATAATGATATATCTCCCAACCTGAACAACATCACCCACAATATGGCCATCCCAAATCAGGTGATCCCCGTCCACCATGCCAGGACATACCTGCAACTTTTAAATCGTTCAACACAGATTGCCATTCGAGTTCATCCCTCCTAGTCATACCCAGCAGTTTAACCGATTTCCAAATTGGAGATCCAAGGTTCCAACATAAAATTAGTTGAGCTAAGTTTTTAATGCCATAGTGACTCAATATGTGAATTAAACTTGGATCAATTGGAATACCACCATCCAGTCCCAAAATCCTGCCAAACCCCAAACTGATCCTTTGTCCATTTCCAAATTTCCACACTAGCCTCCACGCGAGATAGGGCATGATTTTTACAAAACTTTTCTATATCTGATATTGTAATTTTTGAGAAGGAAAACATCCACGATAAAAGGATAAAATTGGATCACCCATAGTGTATTTGCATCCAATGATTTGGGGCCATATCCCATTGCCTTTTAATGCCCACCACAAAGACTTGATAAGGAGAGCATCTGAGAATAAATGGAGATTTAAGAGACCCCAGCCACCGAATTTTTTGGGAGTCGTGATGTAGTCCAGTCTACAAGGGTGAATTTTTTTTTTGTTTTGAGCGCGAGACCATATGAAGTGTGATATAATGGATTTGATTTTGTCTACCATATATTCGGGGATGTAATATAGATGTGTCCAGTATACTACAAATTGTGACAATACAACTTGTACCATGATATATCGACCTCCTAGAGACAATAACTTGTTAGACCACTTCATTATTTTGTTCATGAACTTATCAACCAACCAGGTCCAGTCCTTTACCCTATATGCACATGGATTTAGCCCAAAGCCTGAATAGGTAAATCCCTTCATAATATGATTTTTTTGTACCCCCATAAAATCTGCAATAAAGTTTATTTCGTCCATATTTCCAGAATCATATATTAGAAAAGATTTATCTTTATTGATGTGTAGGTCAGTTGCAGCTCCAAAACAAATTAGCATGAAATGATGATAAAACCATTGATTTCTGAGTAACCTGCCAAAAACCAATAAATCATCAACAAATAATGAATGCAAAATGTAAACCATTTGAGTGAAAGATAGCCCTTCGAAATATCCTACATTTTTTTCCATTCTCATCAGATTGCTGAAACTGTCCATAATAAGGATGAAGATGAGAGGAGACACCGCACAACCTTGTTTGAGGCCCCTCTCGGTAGTGAAAAAGTTTAACGGGAGACCATTAATTAAGACTGCATATCTTACGGAAGATATACAAGCCCTGATGCATCGAATATTAGGCATTGATAGATCGACCTTCAAAAGAATAAGTCTAATAAAATACCAATTACCAGTGTCATATTCCTTATGTATATCAATCTTCATAATCAATGTATCCCATTTGTTCACATGAATTGAGTGCATCTCCTCTTGTGCAGTAGCCACCGCATCGTGAATTGACCTTCCCTTCAAGAAACCATACTGCTCCTCAGATATGCAAGAAGATAAAACTCTCCTGATCCTATTTGCAATTATTTTAGATGAAATTTTGTATACAACATTGCACAAAGAAATAGGCCTAAAATAAGAAAAAAATCTAGGAGCAGATGATTTGGGGATAAGGGTCAGGAATGTGGAGTTCACATCCCCCAGCACATAGCCCATAATTTGGACCTGTTCAACCACTGAAAGAAACTCATCCCCCATGTGCTCAAAAAGATGTATGAAAAATTCAGCAGACCAACAATCCGAGCCAGGGCTTTTATTGTGGGAAAATGATTTAAGTACATCTTCTAACTCTCCTCTTGTCACCTCTTTTGTTAACATATCATTTTCATTCTAATAAAAAATGTTAGGCACATGATCAAGAACCCAAGTTTGGCATCGTTGGCCTATTTCCTTATCAACAGTGTAGAAATTTGAAAAGTGTTTAAATACCTCAAGCTAGATTTCTTCATTTTGTACTTCTTATCTCCATTCGGTGTCTCAAATTGCCAAATAGAATTTTTCTTTTTTTGGCCATTTTCACATTGGTGAAAAAAATTGGTATTTAAATCTCCCTCCTTTAACCACTGTAATCTGCTTTTGAGCTTCCATGTCATCTCATGGATCTTCAAGATTTCCAAATTGCGCTTTTCAAGACCATCCAAACTATTATCTACATTTAGATCCGTGGGGTTCATCATTTTTTCCTTATATATCTGTGCATTTTTTTCTTCAATCTCATTCAAATCCCTCCACAATGCCTCCTTATTATTCCTTTCCCCCTATTTCACAATAGTCTTTAAGCGCCTGAGCTTTTCTACAAACTTTTCCAAGCCACTTAACATTCCATTTGATTCATCCTTACTCCAAAATTCCAATACAATGCTATTGAAATCGAGATCATCTAGCCAGACCTGATTGAACTTAAAAGGCAGCCCGCTATGATTTGGTTCTCTCCACCATGATAGAACCATAGTCATATGATCCGACAAAGTGGAAGAGATCATCTAGGACCTCATATTGCCCATGAGCATAAAAAGAGATTCCTTAACCATCGCCCGATCAAATCGCTTTCCAATGAAATCTTATAGCTGATGCCTATTCGTCCAAGTTGGAACCAAAGTAAAGGGCCTGACATCCACCATATGCACATCATGAAATATACCTCTAATTTTATCAGCAAATGGGTCCAACCACGCTTTCGGTTCCCAAGATTTATTTGCAGTCATGGTTGAATTGAAGTCACCAAAAAAAAAAAGATTATTAGTATTTAGAATCCTGAAAGAATTAATACGGTCCCAAAAACTTGCACGGTTATAACAGGGCACATAAAGTTTAATGAGATAGATATTTGTAGAATACCCTATAAGAGAGCCATATAGCAGAATTCCCCAGAAAAAATTATATGCTTTGAAACTAACCAATGAAGGGTTTCATATTGCAAACATACCACTTCCCGACCAATAGAATCAACACCAACAACATGCTAGCCTCGTCTGATTCTCAATAAAATAGAGATGGCATGTGAGCGATTGAACATGGTTTCTTGAAATAAAGCCACACTTGGTTGAATCACTGTAAATGGATCTTGTAGGCACAAATGTTTAGAGGGGTCACACATCCCCCTTATGTTCAGAGACATGATGGAATTCATTTGGGCACCCCTTCTAGGCTGCTTGCTCTAAGGGCTCGGATATCATCAATGGTGGAGATAGGAAACTCCCGAAGATCATACAAATCCCCTTGGAATAATGATTTCGATTTGAGACAACCCCTAAAATGTCTTGAACGCAATTTTTTTTTCATCCTAACTATGATATTAGATGTCAATGCACAAAAAATGGAGGGCTGGGGATCCGGCAGAGCTTTATAAAATACGGTCAAGGCAGCGAGGTCAAGTTGTAGATTCCTAGGAAGGACTCTAAATCACAACCAATAATATTTTTGGGGGATTCTGGGATGTGAGCCTACTCATGTTCATCGGAGGGGTATGGGGATGCCCATTCAAGAGGAGGTAGAGATGGCGAGACCAATGTTGGTTCATTTATGCATGGCATGGAAGGTGGATCAACATGTTTATCAGGCTGGCTTATAGTATAATTTTCATTTAACGAGCCATCAATAAGCGGAGGATTTGTATTGGAAATGAAGGAGAGACAATAGTATATGAGGTACCACCAAAAGTTTCTAAAATCATCCGTCATGACCATTATTGGTCTAGAACCGATGTAGGTTTTATGTGAGACAATGCTTTTTGATACTACTGAGCCATATCGCCATTCCCATCTAAACGTTTCTTATCTTTATCATTTCCACTGGCATTGTTTGTAACTCTATTGGAGGTGCAAGATCCCATAATACATCTTAGTTGGATCTAGAGAATAATCCATATAGTGTATATGGATGTGTGGAATCATGTGAAGGAAATGATAAAGTATGATTTCTATTGCTAATGAAGGAGAGACAACGGTATCGGTATGAGGTACTAGAGTATTTTTTGCAACAAAGTGGAAAAATGATGAAGGATTGTGGACAAGATTCTTATTTGAGAAGTTAGAACTATCACTATCAGATGATGGAAGTATGGACTTATCCATTTGATCCGTGCTGTGGTAGCCATTTGATGCCATCCCACGATTGTTGCCATTAAAGCCTTTTCCACATTGTCTCGTATTATTGTACCGATAAGGACATCTGCTATGTAAGTGCCGAGTATGGTGACATATTAAGTATCGAAATGGCACTCCCCAATAGTCCACCTACTGTTGGTGTTTGCGCTACCCCCATATCATATCAACGTCCCCCGACAAACCTCCAACAAAAGATACCTCCACGAGAATCCCTGTGATACGCTTATCATTGGTACCGAGAATTCTAGGAAAAATATGCTTCATACACCCAATACTATTTCTAGTTGCACTTAGTGCCTTGAGGATTCGAAAATCCAATGGTAACCCCAACAGCTTCACCGACACCAACTTGCTTTTTGGAGCCTCAATCATCGTATTCAAGTAGAGAAACCAAGGCTAAATCTACATAAAACTACGTCCTCTAACCCATGTTCGCCCCATAATTTTTTTACAGTGGTCTTCGTGCATGAAGTGCACACTAAACCAAGTTCCCATCATTTTGCTAACTTTTGGATTATAACCCAATAAAGGGTACTAGAATATTTTAACCCATTCGACCATATCCACCTCCCCATATGTGAGAAGAGACATCGTCTGATCAAAGCTTTTTTTTAAAGACTAGCTACACGGCCCCATAAATCATCATATTATAAGATAACTTGATTTACCTCAGCTGCAGGTCTATAAAATCATTTCTTGGATCATCCATTACTCCACAAATGCCTCCGAGAAGTTCTTGGGTGCATCCTTTCTGGAAAATCAGCACTGTGATTTACAAACTTCTAATGTGCCGAATTCTGAGCTTGTACACAAGCCTGTGCAATTATGTGGTCATCCAATTCATCCCTCCATACATGCTCCTTTGTGGCCACGCATTCCTTTTTTGCAGTCAGCGTGGCAGAACTTGGATAATGGTCGTTGGATATGCTTATTATCTGATACATGAACTATAAACAATATACGTGATATACAATGATCAAAACGTTATGCGAAATATTCTTGGAACATTCCTGCCAGAGATATGAGGTTATGGGATTCAAAATTGTATTTTTAATATATTATATAGTTAATTATATTACTTTGATATGGTTGGATAAATAATCTATTAAATTATTTAAATGATAAATAATAATTAATTTTAAAAACTGAATTTCAAATAATTATTATTTTATAAATATTTTGATTTCTTTTCATAAAAATATATATATTTTTTTTTTCATAAAAATATTTTTTAATATTAATATTAATTAAAATATGTAAAAGAATTTGAATAATAATTAAAAAAAAAACACTATCAAAATAGAATACTAAAAAAATTACATTGCTTTTAAAAATATCAATTCATTAAAAAAAAATTCAATATATATTACTAAAATGTAAATATCTTTTAATTTAATTAATTAATAAAAAATATTACTAGTGGAAAGAGAATGTAGACTCTTGCATAGCTCCTATGGAAATATTATTAAGAGAAATGCATGGGTCTAGGTTTAACTAAAAAATAATGTAAAAATGTATGGATTGCTATAAGGTTTGACATTGGCTAAAACTTCACAAGTGTTCAACATTAAAATCTTAGGAGACTTTATTATTATCATTCATCACGTATACAAAGGAATCTCACTCTCAAAAAATATTTTGGGAAGCCTTATAAACAAAATAAGCGCTAATAGAAAGATTACTTTAATATATTTAAAATTCAAAATGAAAAAGTTGATAAATGTGTGAATCAAGCCTATCAGCTTTAGGTAGAGCACTAAGAAGTAATGGTGATTTGAGTTTGTAGATCCTTCCCTAACCGTAAAGGAAATAATTGAGTGGAGGAGGGACCCACTTATGAATAATAATGTTGCTACAGAATTAGATACATGTGGGATCTTGGTGATGGACTAGGAATTGAAGTTGATGAATCATAACAGAATGTCATGGTTATCATTATGTGATGCACTTTTGGAAAGAAAAGTTAGTGGAATCATAGAATAATTTGGGAAGTCATATGGTGTAAAATCACAATGAACTTTTTGTTGATGGTGGTTAACAAGGAGCCCAAAATCCTACCCTATGTGCAAAATTCCTCTGTTGAGACAATTGGGTTAAGGCTTCACCCCTTCACTATTTTTTTGGATAATTTGCATGTATGATTATGATGAGATTAAATTTTGTATATGGTTGCTAGGAATATATATTACAATAAGAAGAGCTTTGTAAGGAGATTGCAAAATTTAAGGAACAAGTTCAACTTCTGTATACCATATTGATCAGGAGATCAAGTCTCTTGTAGAAAAATGCTCAAAAATGAAGTTGCTCAGAATTGGTCTGAACCAGATCGACTGGAAAGAGCTCGGAAAAACGATTCGGTAGACGTGAACGGCACTAAAAACCGACATCGTTTGAAGAAGATATTCATCTTTAAAGTTTGCCAATTTCAGTAAAAGGAAGGCCAAAATTTGACTTTATAAAAAATATTTTTATTAAAAAAAGAATATTCTAGGAATATTCTATGGAATATTCCACATAATATTCTGTTGAATATTCCACAGGTAGCCAATCAAAGGGCGCCACGTGGCCAGCCTGGAGGCCGCCACGTGGCCCCAAGGTCAAACAGAAATTGCGTTTTAAAACATTTGTATGGTGCGGCAAGGTTCGACCCCGGGTCGGGGCGGACACAATGGCGAGGCCCGACCATTAGGCCACGGTGTGCTTGTTATTAAACCTTCCGCGCGAATTTGAATTTAAATTTTCAAATTTCGTTTGGCGTGCAGGTGGCGGGGTCATGGTCTCGTGGACTCGTGCCCGGGGCGGAAAACATTTAAATATATGGTTTCAAACCTTTTAAAACGCCGATTTTAACTCAAAGATTGTTCAACATATTTCGGAGGGTGCAGTCATGTGGCCCGGTTCGTAAGCCCCCCACGACTGGCTGTTAGTATGGCGGTTCCCCTAATTTTAGCAACCGCCCTGATTTGTCGGCGCTATCTGGCAGTTAGCCAGATTTAGCTAGAGTTTTTCTAGGTGACACTAGGAAAATTTCAGTTAGCCATAACTTTGGCTAGGGAAGTCCATTTGGGACGATTTTTTTTTTATTTTGGGATTTTGAAGCATTCTGGAGCTGTTGGGATAGGTTGTAGAGCCATCAGGGTGCTCTATCAGTGATTTTACCAGCGATTTTGGTTGTGGAGCCACTAGGGCCTAATGAAATATCAATTGTGTTGGACTATAATCATCCATTGGAGGTGAATGAATAGTCAATTTATACTGATTTCAGCCTTTTGTTTCAGAATTTGCAGCTTATTTTTCCTTTTGAGGCTTTCTACACAGTGTAATTCACATTTTGAGCATTAATGAAAAAGGGAAAAGCCTAATTAGAGGCTTTTGGACCCAGCAGAGGTAGCCCAAGAGAGGGGTCAACTGCTTAAAAAAATGCTTACTATTATGCTATGCATTTTTTCTGTTATATTTCAAATTCTGCTACATTAAACAGTAAATTTTCATAAGTAAACTCTTCCCAAGCAGACTTATTCAGTGAAGGAAACTCATTAGTTCAACTTCAAACCACATTACATCATTTGCAGAATACTTGAACTTGCTTATTCACACATAAAATTTTGATTAATGAATACTTTTCACATAAACAAATACTTTCATTGATCGGATCTATTTCAGTGTTTACATTTTATTTCTTTAGGCCGAGCCAGTTTGTGGGCCAGAAGCTTCTGGTTTCATCCTTTCTAGTAAAGGTGAAATAACCAGTAAAATCCCCCTACTGTCAATCTCTGTATAAGAAATACTTTGTTCTCACATTGTATCAAAGCTCTAGGTTTTTCTTAAGAGTTTGTGAAATTTGTGCAAGAAGATTGTGTTATTCTGCAAAATTTGATGCTTACTAGGCTGAAATTGAAAAGAGGGGAAGGTCAATTGGTTAGAGAACAAGTTAATCCTCAACCAAGGAGGGCTAGATTTCCATTATATCCACCTTCCATTTCATCCTCATTAGCCTTAGAATCAGCCACAAACATGTCTTCCAGAGAAGGAGAAGTACATGAGGAAATGGATCCCAAGGAAGAAGAAAGAGTCTTTAGAAAAGCTTTCTTAGACATGACTGAGATGGTTAGGATCCTATACCAGGAGAGAAATGATAGGATTGCTAGAGAAGGGTCTAGAAACCAAAAAGAAGAAGGAGATTCTTCAGGAGGGAAGAAAGACAAAGATGAGTCTAAGAAAGGGAATGGAGGAAATGGTGATCCACCATCTCCATCGTCATCCTCTTCATCCACATCATTCTCTTCTACTTCTGTTAATCAGTAACACAAAACAAAAACATCTCTTAAAAATCCTTTGTTAAAGCTTGATGTGAAGTTTGAGTTGCCGATGTTTAATGGTGATGTGAATGCAGAAAAATTGGATAACTGGATTATACAGCTGGAAGTCTATCTAAGAATTCAGAATTTACATGATGATGACACGAAAATCCAATTAGCCTCTTTGAGAATGGATGGAGCAGCTTTGGTTTGGTGGGAAGCCAAGACGAAGGAGGAAATCAAAAAGCATGGTAAGATAACTCTAACTTGGAATGAGTTTATTACAACTATTAAGAAACAGTTTTATCCTCTTGCTCATATTCAGAAAGCAATCATGAATTGGAAAATTTTTAGGCAACTTAAGGGTCAAAATGTGCAATATTATACCCAAGAGTTTAGAAGGAGAGCACTTCTACTTGGAGTAGACTTACAAAGTCAAGACACCTTGTTGAAATACATAGGAGGTTTGCACAATTATCTCCAACATACTATTCTAATTTTTAATCCTACCAGCTTAGATGAAGTCTGTGTGTAGGCTACACATTTAGAAGTTGAGGAAAGAATACTTTTGATGAGGATAGTAATTTTAAAAACAAAGGAAAGAAGAGAGTTGCAAATTTAAGAAAAGAGAAAGGAAGGTTCTTTTGCAAGAACTGTTCAAAGACAAGTCATGATGAAGATCATTGTTGGAAGCTTCATCCTCAACTGAAACCAGAAAGATTCAAGAACAAAAAAAAGACCAAAGAAAAGGAGAAAACTGTAGCAACAGTTGAGCAAGACTTAGGGTCAAACTCAGGAGATGAGACAAAAAGCATAGCCATGGATTTAAAGAAAATTAAGGGGAAAGAAGTGGTGCAAGACACAACTCCCAATTCTAGCTCTTTGAATTGTCACAAAGATACTCATGAAGAAAAGAGGAGGATAGAGCTCTTCCATGTGAGGGTAATTTCAAAACATACCAAAATTGACACCCTGTTTGACAGTGGGTCACAAGCGAATCTTATATCTGAAGACTTGGTCAAGCAGCTTAAACTTGAGACCATTCCACATACGAAGCCTTATCCACTTGGATGGATATGCAAGGATGCCAATTTTCAAGTCTCAAGAAAGTGCATATTGTGCTTTTCAATAACTGCACACTTTATTGACACAGTTGAACTTGATTTGGTGTCGCTTGATATCTCAGGTATTGTTTTGGGAAGTCCTTACTTATTTGACAAGAAGGCTATATTTCATCGGCATGAAAACAAGTATCACTTGTTCAAAGATGGTAAAGAGTACATTGTGAGAGCTCACAAGAAGAAGCTGGAATCTTCTTTACTCCATGCAAGTCAATTGAAAAGACTAGTTAATGCAAGCCAAAGTCTAACTTTGTTGATGTTGAAACGACCAGATTTTGAGCATT
Organism: Pinus albicaulis; assembly: GCA_034641835.2. Classification (NCBI taxonomy): domain Eukaryota; kingdom Viridiplantae; phylum Streptophyta; class Pinopsida; order Pinales; family Pinaceae; genus Pinus; species Pinus albicaulis. The sequence goes on along the minus strand of CM076579.1, from coordinate 440,212,775 downwards.
CACCTTTTTATGATGTTGCTAATGATTTGTCTCAGTTTGATAACAGTTTGTATTTGAAAGAAGATGATGTTATGTTGCGCAAATTACCTTTTGGGTCAGCCAATGCAGTGAATGAAGTGTCAAAGCAAAGCAGTGCAAGCAAGAAGGACACACAATTCAGCATGGGACAAAGTTGGTTTCAGAATGGTAGAATTCGCCATGGGAACTGTTTGCAAGGTGAAATTTATTTTAAGTCTTTTGGGAAGTTTGATCAGTGTAGAAAAAGTTTGTTTTCTGCAGATTACAATTGCTTTTCTAAAAATTCTAATAATTTGCATCATGACTTTGTCAATCTTAGCAATGGTCGATCAGTTGATTCCAGAGACAGATTATAGTTTTCTCAAAAGCTTCATTTGATGAAATCAGGTAGATTTCAGTTATTTAAGGGTGGAAGAGTGGAGAACCAGTCTCCACATCATCAGTTTCAGTAATCAGAAATCTTTTGAAGGTCCAAAAGCTTCCCATTTGGGAGGTGTGATCAAGAGATCAAGTCTCTTGTAGAAAAATGCTCAAAAATGAAGTTGCTCAGAATTGGTCCGAACTAGATCGACTGGAAATAGCTCGGAAAAACGATCTTGTAGATGTGAACGGAACTAAAAACCGACATCGTATGAGGAAGATATTCAGCTTTAAAGTTTTCCAATTTCAATAAAAGGAAGGCCAAAATTTGAATTTATAAAAAATATTTTTATTAAAAAAAGAATATTCCACAGAATATTCTAGGAATATTTCGTGGAATATTCCACAGAATATTCTGCAAAATATTCTGCAGGAAGCCAATCAAACGGCGCCATGTGGCCAGCCCGAAGGCCGCCACGTGGCCCCAAGGTCAAACAGAAATTGCATTTTAAAACTTTTGTATGGCACGACAGGGTTTGACCCCGAGTCAGGGCGAACACAATAGAGAGGCCCGACCGTTAGGCCACGGTGTGCTTGTTATTAAACCTTCCGCGCAAATTTGAATTTAAATTTTCAAATTTCGTTTGGCGCACAGGTGGCGAGGTCATGGTCTCGTGGACCCACGCCCGGGGCGGAAAACATTTAAATATATGGTTTCAAACCTTTTAAAATGACGGTTTTAACTCAAATATTGTTCAACATATTTCGGAGGGTGCGGTCACGTGGCCCGGTTTGTAAGCCACCCATGACTGGTGGTTAGTATGGTGGTTCCCATAATTTTAGCAACCGCCCTGATTTGTCGGTGCTATCTGGTAGTTAGCCAGATTTAGCTGGAGTTTTTCTAGGTGACACTGGGCAAACTTCAGTTAGCCATAACTTTGGCTAGGGAAGTCCATTTGGGACGAAATGTTTTTTTATTTTTGGATTTTGAAGCATTTTGGAGGTGTTGGGACAGGTTGCAAAGCCATTAGGGTGCTCTATCAGTGATTTTACCAACGATTTTGGTTGTGGAGCCACCAGGGCCTAATGAAAGATCAGCTGTGTTGGACTATACTCATCCATTGGAGGTGAATGAATAGTCGATTTATACTGATTTCAGCCTTCTTTTTCTGAATTCGTAGCTTATTTTTCCTTTTGAGGCTTTCTACACAGTGTAATTCACATTTTGAGCATTAATGAAAAAGGGAAAAGCCTAATCAGAGGCTTTTGGACCCAGCAGAGGTAGCCCAAGAGAGGGGTGAACTGCTTAAACAAAGGCTTACTGTTATGCTATGCATTTTTGCTGTTATATTTCAGATTTTGCTACATTAAACAGTAACTTTTCATAAGTACACTTTTCCCAAGCAGACTTAGACAGTGAACACAACTCATTAGTTCAACTTCAAACCACATTAATTCACTTGCATAATACTTGAACTTGCTTATTCACACATAAAATTTTGATTAATGAATACTTTGCACATAAACAAATACTTTCATTGATCAGATCTATTTCAGTGTTTACATTTTATTTCTTTAGGCAGAGCTAGTTTGTGGGCTAGAAGCTTCTGGTTTCATCCTTTCTAGTAAAGGTGAAATAACCAGTAAAAGCCCCCTACTGTCAATATCTATATAAGAAATACTTTGTTCTCACATTTTCAGATCATATATTTATCAAGTCCATAGTAAAAGTGAGAAGTAAGTAAACAAGTGTCTATACCTCTATAACCCATCCAAGGAGGAGGATTGTACACTTCAAATGACATGTATTCATTCTTGTAGTTTTTTTTGTTAGGAAGTTATTATTGGGTGTATTCCTATAGGCATGTGCTCACTTCTGTCAAAATATGTTGTCCCTTAGAAGCTTTAGTAGTATGTAGCAAACAAAGGGACAAGACACATTATCGAAAAGATGTAATGAATCTCCTCATTTGTAACCACCATATTAGTCACTGACTAATGGTTACGATTTATTGATTAAGGATGAATTAATTTAATATCTGAACAAAACTATTTTTTGATTTTAAATAAAAGATTTAACTTGTGAAATTTACTTATGAGTAAAAATTGATGGTAAAAGTAAATCTGGAGTCAGTTGAACAGAAAAACAGTTTCTACAGTTACCTAAGGAGACTCTGGAATAAAAGGAGAATTCCAAAGAGAGTTGGGGGTTCTGTGAGAAAGGAAAAAAAAGGGACTTTGTTAAAACTGGAAGGGTATTCCAGAACAGTTTAACCCCTGGGTTGAAGATTTGGACCGGACTGTCCCGAGTTCTTCCCAGGAATTCTGTTTTTCATTGGAGTCGGAGAGTTGGACCGGACTTTCCTGAGGATTCTCCTCCAGAGTTTCGTGTTCAACAAGACCCAGGCTACAAGCTCGGGGGAGACCTGTGGACGTAATTTCCCAGTTCGTGGATGGGAGGTAACGAGTACCATCGGAGGAAAACAGACTCAGATGAGTAAAAGAAAACAGAATTCTCTTATTTCCTTAGAAAGAATAATCTGTTTATTACAGTTAAGATTATCTGTTTAAATTAAATTTATCTGTGTTTAAAGTAGCAGTATGGGATTGCAGTTGTAAAACTATTTTTTTTTTTAACTAGGCAATCTGGTAAAAACCTAATCTGTGGAGAATAGTCCAAAGGCAACAGTGTGTATAAGATAAGGACGTAGTTTATCTCACCAATTTGAAACAGTAGGTAATCCAGCGAAAAGACTGTGAGTGTCGACCTAAAGGGGTTGGTAGCTAGGTCTGAGTAACCATTCCCTGGAGATAGTGCTACAGAAGTACATCTAATATAAACAGAGAAGGAAAACGTAGTTATAGGCGGACTGTTAATCCAAATGCCTGAATAAATCAGGCTTCTGGATAAATCGTCCCCTTCCTATGATAAAATCGGACAATAGGTGGTCCGGTCACCTGTAAGTGTTCTTCTTAGGAGCAGTGAAAACAAGAAAACTAGGAAAACAGGAAATGGATAAACCAGTACTCTTCATAAGAAAATTGATAACGAGAACTTTTACATTACAGTTTGAAGAAAAACCTGTAGCAGATACAATTCCAGAGATAGAATGTAAACTTCTCAAACATTACGATTAACAATAAACGAGCCGCAATATTTTGTGCATTCATAGAATATAATGTAAATAGACTATCCATATTTCATAACACAGTAACCAAAAGGAAGAATTACCAAGCGAACTCGTTGCCGAATATGGATATTAAAACCTAGCGACTAATAGACAGAATATAGACACGAATCAACGCGGAACATATCTACAGCAAATACCATATAACCATAACTGTAACAGGGTCATTCATTCAAGAAGGCACGGGGGCTGAAAACCCCAACCAAACTGTATCAAAAATATACACTATTAAACAACAAGACTTCGTCCCTAGCAGGTAGAAAATTCTCGCGGCCAAAGGCCAGCGTAACAGAGACTATACGGCAGACAATCGCGCCATGTTCACACTTGACTTTCTCTGTAAAAAAATAACTTAAATTCCTGAGAACACATTAACCAGGTTACAGGTCCTGAAACCTAACAATTCCATCTATCATTGCAAGGACAAAATCAAAGTTCCAGTACTGGCAGAAAGCCATGGAACCCCAAGTATATCGACGGCTGGGTACCTGTGAACGAGGCGAGGGTAAGAAATCCATCGAGCTCGAAACATGAGAACCCATGATGGGAAGGGGCTGGAGTATTTACCTGGGCGCAACCAAGAGAAAAACACTGTTAGAAATATGTTAGGGTTGCACCGCCACAGGGGTTACAGTAAACCAAATGACAATGAAAGGAAATCTCACCTGAAAACTTCGAACGGAATGGAACCAGGGTTGGTAAATTCCTGTAGGCCATAAAACCAATTACACGTTGAAAAAGAAAGACTGATACAAATATACAAATCGACAGTAAATAGCAAATGAAAAACCGGAAGGGTTTAACAAATTAAACGAGCTATGCAAAAGGTAGAAGAAATTGGAGATACTTGGAAAAACCTGTAGAGCATGAAAATAATCCTTCACTTAAATGGGTAAACGAGAAAACAGTGGAAGCAACGGATGAAAACATCATGAGTTACCTGGAAAGCGTTGGAAAGCATGACTGTTGGGAGGCAAATCTCCACTGGCCGCCATGGTAGCAACGAGGTCTGCGCAAACCCTAGCGGAGCAGTTCTGGAGCCTTCCAGCAGAGGAAGCACAATGAGAAAAAATCCGTTATTACCAAAGGTCATCATTGATCCCAAGATCACTACCACCATCGGATGCAATAATCAAATCAACGCTGTATAGTGGACCACGTGTCGGCTATTTAAAACCCCACAGGCGCCATGGTATATGGAACCCCAAAACCAGATGTGTAAGGACTATGGTGTTAGCGTTAAACCGTGTGAGTGATAGAAAAATACTTAGGTTTACATCGTTATCATTTCAACCATAATATAAAGTGCCAACCCTCATGATTTCCAGATAAGAATTATTATGAAGAGTTAAATGATCGCGTTTTATATATGCGCAAATTAATATATATTATGACAGTTGTTACATACGGGTGAATTAATGGTACTTCCAGGGCCAGCAGAGAATGAATATAGTGTCAGAAAACTAAGGTTATATTTACCAAACGATGATTTTAAATTTTTTTATGTGAGTAAATTTTGTGGTTGAGTGTATGTTACAAGTGGTATCAGAGCGGCGTTACAACGCTGCGCCCTATTGGGTCAACTGACGTTACAAATTGAATGATTTCGTGCACAGTCAGATAATTAAATGGAACGACAACCAAGACGGACACCTTCACAACAGCAACAACAAAATGTCGGAGAGACTCAACCTCCACCTGAAGGAAACCCCAAAATGTGGGTTCAGCTAGGGATAGAGCAGCATCAGCGGTCTAACAGACTGATCGAAGAACAGCAACATCAGACCCGCATTTTTTTACACACAGTACAACAACTACAGGAAGAGATGGAAAGAGTACGTAAGGAAAATGCAAGGATGATGCAGGACCAGGAGAGGATCCTCAAGAGCCTCTCCGATAAACAAAATCAAAGGGTTGAAAAGCCCAGTGCTGACAGAGAATTCCAAGACAGAAACGGACAGCAATCAGAGGAACATGACACAGACCGAAGGGAAAGAAGTGTGTCACAGCGAAGTCATCTAAACCAAAATTTTAATGAGGCTGAATCTGAAAATGAAACTGAACGGAAGCCAAACAAAAAGCAAAAGGTGGAGCTGCACGGAGAATTCAGGAAGATAAATCCACCTATGTTCGACGGCGAAAAGGAGGAAGTGGCAGAAGCATGGTTGATTAACATGAAAAAATACTTTCAGGTGTACGATTATGACAGTGGTCTTAAGGCACGGTTAGCCATTTACCAGCTGAAGGACAAAGCTACCCTATGGTGGGAAAAGGTGAAGAATGTGCGAGGAATAGAGGACCAGGATGTGACATGGGATAAGTTCCAACAGTACTTCAAAGACAAGTACTTGACTGAGCGTTTTTATGATGAAAAGGCTCGAAAATTTCATGATTTAAGGCTAGGACAGTTGACTATGGACGAGTTCATCACTAAGTTTACATCATTACTGCGCTATGTACCGTACTTAAGAGATGAGAAGGCCAAAGTTCAGAGGTTTCTGAGCAGTTTACCCGCCCATATGAAGGAGCGTATCGAGTTTGTTAATCCTAAGACAAAGGATGAGGCCATCAGAAAAGCAAGGCTGTGCTATCAGCAAGCGAAAAACAAAGTGGACCAAGGTAAAGGGTGGCAATCAAAGAAAGAAAACAGAAGCAGTGTTGGTTTCAAGAGGGGTAAAACCAGTAATTTCTGAAGCTCAGCCAGGAGTTCAGTTAATAAGCAATTTGGTAGGAACCATCAGAGGATTAGATGGCCGGGAGAAGACAAGACGGTGGAAGCTTCGAATAAGCCTGAGCAACCTCACAACCAGAGGCCACCTCTGCAGTGTTGGGGCTGTGGGGCAGCACACTACTACCGAGATTGCCCATAGCGGGGTAAAACCGAAGCAGTAGCCAATTTGCAGGAGGCCTCTACTGTGGGAGATATTGCTAGAAGCATACCCCGAATTAACGCAGCATTGGAGGACCGGCAAGCTGATTTTCAACCCACCATGATAGAGCTGGAAGGTAAATTATCATCCCAAACTATTTCTGTTTTGGTAGATCCAGGCGCGAGTCTGAGTTATATAAGTCCTAAATTAGTGGAAATCTGTAAACTATCAAGTCAAAAATTTAAAAAGAGCTGGTTGGTTCAGTTAGCTACAGGAGCCAAAAGAAGAGTTAGTGCCAAAATATCAGATTGTGTATTGCAAATCGGTGGACAGCAGTTAATGGTAGATTTAAATATTCTGCCTTTGGGATCCTATGACGTATTGTTGGGTATGGATTGGTTAGAGAAACACTGGACTCTCATCGACTGTAAGGAAAAGATAGTCTACTACAGAGATCATAATGGTAATCGTCAAGAAATTCAGGGCATAAAGAAGCCTGTACGCTGCATCCAATTACCGCTTCCCAAATGGCAAAATGCATGAGGAAGGGATGCCAGCTGTATGCCATACAGGTTGGACTATCTGAGTCTAAGGATAAAGCAGCTGTGTTAGATGACATACCTGTAGTATAGAAATTTAAGGACGTATTTCCGGAAGAAATACCAGGATTACCACCTAAAAGATATGTTGATTTCACGATAGAATTGCTACCAGGAGCTTCACCCATTTCGCGAACCCCCTATCGTATGAGTGTGCCAGAATTTACTAAGCTAAAAATTCAGCTTTAGGAATTATTAGATAAGGGGTATATACGACCCAGTGTGTCGCCTTGGGGAGCACCGGTGCTGTTTATTAGGAAAAAGGATGGAACCATGCGCATGTGCATGGATTACCGACAGTTAAATAAGCTGACAGTTAAGAACAGGTATCCCCTACCCTGTATTGATGACTTGTTTGACCAAGTAAAGGGAGCTACTGTGTTCTCAAAAATTGACTTGCGATCCGGGTATCACCAGATCAGAATTAAGGATGAAGATATACACAAAACTGCTTTCCGTACTAGGTATGGCCACTATGAATTTGTGGTATTACCTTTTGGGCTAACTAATGCACCAACCACTTTTATGAGACTGATGCATAGTATTTTTCACCCTTATTTGGATAACTTCGTGTTAATTTTCATTGATGATATACTGATTTATTCTAAGGATGCGGAGGAACATGAAAAGCATCTGCGTATGGTATTAGAGATGCTGAGGAAACATCAGTTGTATGCGAAATTCAGTAAGTGTGATTTCTTCAAGGAAGAAATACAATATCTTGGACATGTAATATCTAAAAAGGGTATTGCGATAGACCCGGAGAAAATTAAAACTATCATGGAGTGGAAGGTGCCACAGAATGTGGCAGATATACGATCGTTTATGGGCCTCGCTGGCTACTACCGGCGATTTATAAAAGGGTTTTCGAAGATAGCCTTTCCCATTACTTCTTTACAAAGAAAAGGAAAAATCTTTAAATGGAAAAAAGAATGTCAGGAGAGCTTTGAAAGATTGAAGCAGTTATTGACGACAGCGCCTGTGTTAAGTGTAGCAGATCCGGATAAGGAATTCGAGGTTTGTACAGATGCATGCAAGGAAGGAGTTGGGGCTGTATTATCGCAAGAAGGGAAGGTAATTGAATATGAATCCCGCAAGCTAAAAGATCATGAACAATGATATTCAGCCTATGATTTAGAGCTGACTGCGGTTGTGCATGCTCTCCGAGTATGGAGACACTACTTACTTGGAAAGAGGTTTGTGTTGAAAACTGATCATAGTAGTTTAACCAGCTATTTTAAACAAGCTGACTTGAATTCCCGGCAAGCAAGATGGAACGCTTTGTTAAGTGAATTTGATATTGATTTACAGCACGTGAAGGGAAAAGAAAACAAAGTTGCGGATGCATTAAGAAGGAAACTGCATAACCTTTATGAGTTATATGTTAACCAAATTGAAACCAGATTTTTGGAACAGATCAGAAAAGAAGCAGACAAGGATCCTGAGTATAAATACTTGTGGCAGCAGACACAAGAATCTGAAGGACAAGGTGGGCAAGGGGATTATGAGATTAACCAGGACGGGTTGTTGATCTTCAAGAAAAGGATAGTCATTCCAAACAGAGTGGAATTAAAAACTAGGTTGCTGGACGAATATCACAGAAGCAATTATGTAGGGCACCCAGGATATCAGAAGATGCTGACAGCTATAAGAAAGTATTACTGTTGGCCAGGCATGAGGAAGGATATAGCCAGCTATCTAACCAAGTGTTTAGAGTGCCAGCAAGTGAAAGTAGAGCATCGGCACCTAGCGGTCTTAATGCAGCCTATACCCATTCCCGAATGGAAATGGGAGGTGATCTCATTGGATTTCATCACCGGGTTACCAAAATCGAAACGAGGTAATGATTCCATAATGGTAGTTGTGGATAGACTAAGCAAGTCGGCACATTTCATACCTGTCCAATCCACCTATAAGACAGTACAGATAGCAGACTTATTTATGCGTGAAATCTTCAGACTGCATGGCATTCCTAAGACCGTTATCTCAGACAGAGATGTAAAATTCACATCAGCTTTTTGGAAAGCGCTATTTACAGGATTAGGAACGCAAGTACATTTTAGTACTGCATACCACCCGCAAACAGATGGTCAGACTGAGCGAGTGAATCAAGTATTGGAGGACATGTTGAGAATGTATGTTATGCAGCAACCAGTAAAATGGGAGGAGTACATACACTTGATAGAGTTTGCTTACAATAATGGTTACCAAGAATCGTTAAAGATGAGTCCATTTGAGGCGCTATATGGGCGGCAGTGCAGAACTCCCATCAATTGGAGCAGCCCCGAGAATAGACTCATGCTAGGACCAGACATGCTAGCAGAAATGGAAGCAGAGGTGAAGAAAATTCGACAGAATTTGAAAGTAGCACAGGACAGGCAGAAGGTGTACGCAGACAAAAGAAGGTCATACCGTGAGTATGAGGTTGGCGATCATGTGTATGTTAGGATTAAGCCAAAGAACAGTACACTGAGATGGGCTTCTTGTGCAAAATTGGCACCTCGATTTTGTGGTCCTTTCCAGATACTGGAAAGAGTAGGACCAGTAGCGTATCGCTTAGCCCTTCCTAGCCATATTCGGGTGCATAACGTCTTTCATGTATCGTTATTAAAATGATATGTTCATGATCCAAGACACATAATCCATTGGTAGAACATTCAGGTAGAGGGTAAGCATAATGGTTCAATTAATAACATGATGATAAAGACTTATTGATTAAACTAAGTTTATTGTGTGCAGGTAGAACCGGACGAAGAATTTCTAGTCGAGCCCCACAGTATAATAGACCGGAGGGAAATCATGCTCCGGAAACGAGCCATCATCCAGGTTAAAGTGCAATGGAAGCACTTTGGACCAGAGGAGGCTACCTGGGAAGACGAGAGTTTCGTCCGTGAGGCTTATCCTGAACTTTTTTTTGAGCTAGAATAAGAACACCGGGGACGGTGTTCTCTCCCAGAGGGGGAAAAATGTAACCACCATATTAGTCGCTGACTAATGGTTACGCTTTATTGATTAAGGATGAATTAATTAAATATCTGAACAAAACTATTTTTGATTTTTGAATAAAATATTTAACTTGTGAAATTTACTTATGAGTAAAAATTGATGGTAAAAGTAAATCTGGAGTCAGTTGAACAGAAAAACAGTTTCTACAGTTACCTAAGGAGACTCTGGAATAAAAGGAGAATTCCAAAGAGAGTTGGGGGTTCTGTGAGAAAGGAAAAAAAAGGGACTCCGTTAAAACTAGAAGGGTATTCCAGAACAGTTTAACCCCTGGGTTGGAGATTTGGACCGGACTGTCCCGAGTTCTCCCCAGGAATTATGTTTTTCACTGGAGTCGGAGAGTTGGACCGGACTGTCCTGAGGATTCTCCTCCAGAGTTTCGTGTTCAACAAGACCCAGGCTACAAGCTCGGGGGAGAACTGTGGACGTAATTTCCCAGTTCGTGGATGGGAGGTAACGAGTACCATCGGAGGAAAACGGACTCAGATGAGTAAAAGCAAACAGAATTCTCTTATTTCCTTAGAAAGAATAATCTGTTTATTACAGTTAAGATTATCTGTTTAAATTAAATTTATCTGTGTTTAAAGTAGCAGTATGGGATTGTAGTTGTAAAACTATTTTTTTTTTAACTAGGCAATCTGGTAAAAACCTAATCTGTGGAGAATAGTCGAAAGGAAATAGTGTGTATAAGATAAGGACGTAGTTTATCTCACCAATTTGAAACAGTAGGTAATCCAGCCAAAATACTGTGAGTGTCGACCTAAAGGGGTTGGTAGCTAGGTTTGAGTAACCATTCCCTGGAGATAGTGCTGCAGAAGTACATCTAATATAAACAGAGAAGGAAAACGTAGTTACAGGCGGACTGTTAATCCAAATGCTTGAATAAATTAGGCTTCTGGATAAATCGTCCCCTTCCTATGATAAACTCGGACAATAGGTGGTCCGGTCACCTGTAAGTGTTCTTCTTAGGAGCAGTGAAAACAAGAAAACTAGGAAAATATGAAATGGATAAACCAGTACTCTTCATAAGAAAATTGATAACGAGAACTTTTACATTACAGTTTGAAGAAAAAATTGTAGCAGATACAATTCTAGAGATAGAATGTAAACTTCTCAAACATTACAATTAACAACAAACGAGCCGCAATATTTTGTGCATTCATAGAATATAATGTAAATAGACTATCTATATTTCATAACACAGTAACCAGAAGGAAGAATTACCAAGCGAACTCGTTGCCGAATATGGATATTAAAACCTAGCGACTAATAGACAGAATATAGACACAAATCAACGCGGAACATATCTACAGCAAATACCATATAACCATAACTGTAACAGGGTCATTCATTCAAGAAGGCACGGGGGCTGAAAACCCCAACCGAACTGTATCAAAAATATACACTGTTAAACAACAAGACTTCGTCCCTAGCAGGTAGAAAATTCTCGCGGCCAGAGGCCAGCGTAACAGAGACTATACGGCAGACAATCGCGCCATGTTCACACTTGACTTTCTCTGTAAAAAAATAAATTAAATTCCTGAGAACACATTAACCAGGTTACAGGTCCTGAAACCTAACAATTCCATATATCATTGCAAGGACAAAATCAATGTTCCAGTACTGGCAGAAAGCCATGGAACCCCAAGTATATCAACGGCTGGGTACCTGTGAACGAGGCGAGGGTAAGAACTCCATCAAGCTCGAACCATGAGAACCAGTGATGGGAAGGTGCTGGAGTATTTACCTGGGTGCAACCAAGAGAAAAACACTGTTAGAAAGATGTTAGGGTTGCACCGCCACGGGGGTTATAGTAAACCAAATGACAACGAAAGGAAATCTCACTTGAAAACTTCGAACATAATGGAACCAGGGTTGGTAAATTCCTGTAGGCCATAAAACCAATTACACGTTGAAAAAGAAAGACTGATACAAATAGACAAATCGACAGTAAATAGCAAACGAAAAACCAGAAGGGTTTAACAAATTAAACGAGCTATGCAACACGTAGAAGAAATTGGAGATACTTGGAAAAACCTGTAGAGCATGAACATAATCCTTCACTTAAATGGGTAAACGAGAAAACAGTGGAAGCAACGGATGAAAGCATCATGAGTTACCTGGAAAGCGTTGGAAAGCATGACTGTTGGAAGGCAAATCTCCACTGGCCGCCATGGTAGCAACGAGGTCTGCGCAAACCCTAGCGGAGCAGTTCTGGAGCCTTCCGGCAGAGGAAGCACAATGAGCGAAAATCCGTTATTACCAAAGGTCATCATTGATCCCAAGATCACTACCACCGTCGGATGCAATAATCAAATCAACGCTGTATAGTGGACCACGTGTCGGCTATTTAAAACCCCACAGGCGCCATGGTATATGGAACCCCAAAACCAAATGTGTAAGGACTATGGTGTTAGCGTTAAACCGTGTGAGTGATAGAAAAATACTTAGGTTTACATCGTTATCATTTGAACCATAATATAAAGTGCCAACCCTCATGATTTCCAGATAAGAATTATTACGAAGAGTTAAATGATCGTGTTTTATATATGTGCAAATTAATATATAGTATGACAGTTGTTACATACGGGTGAATTAATGGTACTTCCAGGGCCAGCAGAGAATGAATATAGTGTCAGAAAACTAAGGTTAGATTTACCGAACGATGATTTTAAAAAAAAATTTATGTGAGTAAATTTTGTGGTTGAGTGTATGTTACATCATTAGATGTTATGACCAAAAACATATTTAATGAAATACATATCCTCATTCATGTTGAGAAAAATTAATATAAAAAGTATTAAATTATAGAAAACATATTTAAATGGGATAAGTAGATTAGGGTTATCTTGGGTGGTTTAGAGGAAGGAATATAGTCCTTCCTACTAAGGCTCAATTCTCATAACTGAGATGATGGTTGCTAACTCCATTATCATGTTTTTGATACTTTGGGAATGGGAAGAGAAAACCCCGAATAGTTATGAGAACATATTTTTTTAAGGATATTTAACTTAACAAAAATAAAATCTTGATAATAAGAATCTTATAATTAAAATTATATTTCTAATATCAATAATTACCATATTCCATTGTTAATTGAGAGTAGATCCTAAATGACGTAGAGGTAGGAATGCATTCACTCAAGTTCAAATCCCACAAGTGATATCATGGATGTTTACAAAATTGACAATGTTCATATATTACACATATGAAATATACAAAATCACATAACATTGAAGTCAAATTCAAATATTATTAATATTTATTTCATTATTACAAACATCTATTTTATTAAAAATATTTTATTATATTTATTCAAAATATTACTATACAACACATATTAAAATGCAAAAAAATTATTTCAAAAATGAATGAAATAAAAAACTTAATAATAGTCATTTTATAATTATGGATACGAACAATATGCACGAAGAGAGTGCTTCAAATTTACTAAATGTTTGAAATTTTCCTATTTTAGAGATATAATATTTTAAATGTAAATTTTAATATAATTTGAAATTGTTATTTGTTAATATTGAAAATAAAATTTAATAATGTAATGTTAATATAGTAAATTTTAATATGCTATAATAACATTGTCTTAATTCTAGATGTCATAAGTTCTAAGAGATATTATATTTCTCAAGATGTAAATTTAAAAATTTGCACCTAGATAGATTTCATTACTTTGATTGCTTGAAAAATTTGATGTTAAGATGGATCTATGTTAGTTATTAATAATATTATTACGTTTATATATAAATTCGATGTCTTTACATATAGAACTATTCTTATTTTAAATGTTATGAATAAAAATATATTAATATTAATATTAAAAAATAAATGTTAAAATTAAAGTTAAATGTTTATAATTTTATTAATTAAAAAAAAATTACAAGTTGAATTAACTAGATTTATTATTTATTTATTTTAAAATTTATATAGTGTCTCTCAATCCAATAAATACTATACAACAATACGAACACAATTCTGGTACACAAAAAGAAGTTAGAGCTCTTATTGTTTTCATTGTGTTTAAAATAATAGTAATTATATATATATATATATATATATATATATATATATATATATATATATATATTTATATATATTTATATATATTCCAATTTGACATTTCCTATAAATCCTAATGAAATCTACGACCATTTGAAACATTCATATCTATATTTTTAGCTTGCTTCCAAAAATTCATGTAACATAGTTTTCAATGAAAAATTTATCTATTACAATTGAAAAAAATATATAATTAGTTTTTAATGTATATAACATATTATTTTTAAATTTTCTTTTTCTTTTTCTTTTAATATTTTTTAATTTTTGAATATATATATATAGATAACTATGTCTATTTTATTTAAATTAATTAAAAATTATTCTTCTAAAAACAATTTGATTTGGAATATTATAAAAGACCATAAAACTATTTCAAATTGGTTTAATCTTTATAATAAATATTTATAATAATGTGTTCTACTTTGTTTATGGATATAATTATGTCTATTTACTTAAAATTTATTTATTTATTTATTTATTTTTTCGTGTGGATCAAAGTCTTTATTATATTATCATATCAAAAATAGAATTTACAGTAGGAGCCACCATGGTTTGATTACATTCAGTCAACCCAAAACACATGTATTGCTTGTAGAATTTGGGTGCTTTCCAAGGTATTCAAAGCACTTGGTTATTTTCCGCAAAATTAAAAAAAAACACACCGAAACTAGCATCATGGGGGTGGGTGTAGGGGGCAGGTGGAGGAGCTGCGAAGAGACTATCCTCATGGTGTAGGTGATAGATGATGTGATCCACTTGGGTCTCTAGGGCTAGAGGTGGTCTTTGGAGTCCCTCATTATGTAGCATAGACTCTCCAAAGTGTCAATGGTCTCCATCTATAGGCTTTGGACAATGTTGATGTAAGCCAATAATTCACTGTGTTCTTCGTACCTTTCATCATGTAGGGTGTCAAGATTGAGCCGGATATGCTACAACTAAGAAGAAATGGGTTCAAGGGTGGTCGGGGCATCAATCTTGCTTTGGGATTGGGTTGGAGAAACTACCATGGTTGTTACTCAGTGATGGCTCTCTGTAGACTCTGAGTGGGAGCTCGAGTCTCTTGGAACCTCGAGATTGTACATGCCTCAGCCAAAACCATCAAGCTGATCCTAACCCCGTTCTCTCAGCATATAGGTTCCCTCCTCTTCCTCTCGTTGTGTAGGGTTTCCGCACTAATTCACTCCATTCCTTCCGCCCATGAATCTCTGAGCAGGCGCCAAGGCTGCAAACCCAAATCTCCCAATTGAAGACACAACCTCCACTCTGAATTCACCGCCACCACCCTCGTCCTCCTCCTAGTGCAGCGTGCGATCCCGTATTGGTGCTAGGAAGATTTCGAGTACCCAACCTCTCACCACCACTCCCAAACAGGCTTGTCACCCTTCTCGTCCTACGCCGAAGGAGCTCAAGCCAGTGCTTGAGAGCCAGCGTATTTTCTTCTACACATTCCACTGCAACAATGATTCGGATTTATGTATGAACACAACAGAATACACATATAACCATAAATACAAAGATGCAACGGAAATAACACTTCATTTCATTAACATCAAAGAACTGAAAATTTCTTATAGACAGAATGGGAATAAACTAGCTAGGGTGCTGGTAGCGAATCCCTGAGAAGAGATGTGGCGGCTATAGACCTCTAAACTATGTTACAATGAGGCTCGAGGGCCTATTTATTATTGAGAAACAATGGAGAACTCTAAACGTCCAAAAAACTAACCCTAGGAGATGAAGCACCAAAACTATGGGCCTCGTTTGGGTAAATTGGTGTTTCAACTTCCCGGGGATGTAACTTCAGCAAACGATCTCCGTTTAGGGCCTCAAAATGGCTCCGAAAGTTTAGGACCCAAAAAACTGCTAAAAATAGTAAGTTGTGCAGAAACTAAAAAACTAAAAGAGACAATGGTGGGGCCCCAAGTGGAATAGGCGGGTGGCCACCAATATCTGCCTGGATCATTCCTCCCCCCTTAGGAGGAAATGTTCATGATTGCATTGAGTTCCTCCATGAGATGAGGAAACTTCTACTGAACTTGGTCCCTGGTGAGCCACTTGCCTTGGTGCAGGAGTTGGCCAGCGTTGACAACCCGATACAATTGGATCTTTCGTTGGAAAGTGTTCTTGATTTGCATGTCCATGATACAATCTGTGGTGGCCTGTTCCATGCAGTCTGGGTTTAACTCTTTTGTTGTGAGTTCTTTTGCAATGTTAGAGGTGTCCAGTAGAGGTGGGAAGTAGGGATGAAAGCGGTTTACATTTAATACTAGGTGCAAACCAAGGAATGGTGGAATACTGAGCTTGAAAGCATTGTTCCCTACAACCTTAGTGATGGTGTACGACCCATATTGGAGTGGGCGAAGCTTGCAATGGGGTCCAGTGAGGCGCTCCTTCTGCAAATGCAGCCACACTTTGTCACCCACTTGGAAGTTATGTGCCACTCAATGTTGATCATGTCGTTGCTTATAATTAGCATTGGCTCTATCCAATATGTCATGAACCTATTGACAGATGTGTTGAATGCGCTCGATGAAGTTTTTTGCTTTGTCAGCTTTAGAGTGGACATGAACTGAATTGGCCAGAGTAGCCGCAAATGGCATGGCTACTTCAATGGGACATAGTGGCTGGAATCCCAAGCCCATCTGAAAGGGGTTGTAGCTGGTTGAGTTGTGGAGAGCCCGATTATAACTGTGTTGTACATAGCGGAGGATCTCATCCCATGTGTGTGGATGCTTTGAGTTATACATGCGAAGAATGTGTACAATCATCCTGTTGACGACCTCTGTCTGGCCATCAGTTTGGGGATGGAAAGCTGTGGACTTGGTGAGCTTGGTGTCCAACATAGACCAGAGGCTGGACCAAAATGTGCTGAGGAACTTGTTGTCACAATCTGATATGATAGACTGTGGGATCCCAAAGTGAACCCACACTCATTCAAAGAAGAGTTTAACAATGGCCTCTACTATGATATTCTTCTTGCAAGCTGCCATAATGGAAATCTTCGAGAATCTATTGACGACCATGAAAACATAGTCATTTCCATGCTTAGTAGAAGGGAGGCCTAACATGTAATCCATGGAGATGGATTCCCAAGGTTGACCAGGGGTAGGTATCAGAGTATAGAGCCCTTGTTTCTTGATGGTCAGTTTGGAAATGGCGCAAGCAGTCCAGGATATGATGTACTTCCCGACATCTTGTGGAAGGTTCGACCAATAGAAATACTTCTGCAGTACTGCCACTGTTTTCTCAACCCCAAAATGCCCAGCGACTCAAGTGTAGTGCGCTTCCCATATCATCTTGGCACGCTTTCTTGAAGGAACACAAATGTATCCCATGTGACATAGCAGTGCATCTTGGAGGTGAAAATTTGGAACTTGCGTACCCCCCAAGAGCACCTTGTATGTGTGGCTGAATTCTAAATCACTCTTGTAGAGAATTGACCAATCAGTAGTCTAGTGCCCACAAGAGTTGAGAACTGTGGTTATGGCCACGATCGGTGGTCGGCTGAGGCAGTCGGCAACATTATTTGTGCTACCCTTCTTGTACTTGATGTTCAAATGAAATTGTTGCAGATATGTGGACCACATCTAATGGCGATGATTCTGCAACCTCCCTTGTGTATGTATGAACTGCAGGGGTTGGTGGTCTTTGTGGATGATTTTTTCCTTCCCAAAAATGTAATGCTTCCATTATCGACATGCCTGCATAATGGAATACATTTCTTTGTCATAAGTGGGATACTTGCAAACTATGTCAGACAATGTCTCACTGTGATATGCCACTCGATGCCCCTGTTGAGTAAGAACTACCCCAATAGCATAGTCTGAGGCATCTGTCTCGATCTCAAATGGTTGTTGCAAGTCTGGTAATGTGAGCATTGAGATAGAACAGAGGCAATGTTTCAATTCTAAGAACGCCTTCTGTTGAGATTCTGACCAATAGAAATTTTCTTTCACTCCTCCCTTGGTGACTTGACTCAAGGGCCAAGTGATATGAGAGAGTCCCAACATGAACCTGCGGTAGAAATTAGCAAGACCCATAAAGCTGCGAATATCTATTAGACTGGTTGGGGCTGGCCAATCCTAAATGACTTGGATCTTGGCTGGATCCACATGCACCCCCCTTTCATCAATAATGTAACCAAGATATTGAACCTGGTTCATGCCAAAAGTGCACTTCTCCAAGTTGGCACACAACTTGTGTTGTCGTAGTGTTTGGAGGACTTGTCGGATGTGGTGGAGGTGCTCTTCCCAAGTATACCTGAACATCAGAATGTCATCCAAGTAAACCACTACAAATGAGTTGGTGAACGAACACAAGATGTCATCCATCAACCTCATGAAGGTTGCAGAAGCATTCGTCACCCCAAAAGGCATGACGAGCCATTCGAAAAGGCCCTCCTTGGCTTTGAAGGTAGTCTTCCACACATCAAAGGGTTCGATTGGTACCTGGTGATACCCAGACTTCGAGTCGATCTTGTTGAAATATTTTTCCCCTTTGAGTTGGTCCAGAAGGTCATCGATCTGTGGGATCGGGTACGTATTCTGAACAGTGATCTTGTTCAGCGCTCGATATTCAATACAGAGTCTCCAAGTCCCATCCTTCTTCTGTACCAACGTGATCGGGCTCCCACAAGGTGATGAACTTGGCCAGATGTGACCTTTTTGCAACAGCTCCTCAATTTGCCTCTTGATTTCATCATTCTCTAGAAAAGAGCACCTATATATTGGTCCATTGGGTAGTGGCGCACCTGGGGTTAGTTCAATGGGGTGCTTGACCTAAAAATGTAGAGGAACCCTTGTGGGTGAGGTGAATATGTCCCCGTACTCCTCCACAACCTTGTCCATTTGTTTTTTTCGTGCAGAGGAGCCATATCTGGAGGTCGTGGCCACAATATTCTTCTTGCCCTAGGGGCAGATCATTAGGAAAAAAAATGTCCTAGTTTGGGAAATGAGCTTACTACATTTTTTTGCAGTAACCAAAGAGATTGTGGGAGGCGGTGGTACCTCTGGTATCCTGTACAACTTCTTTCCGAAAGTCACAATAATAGCGCGAGGTTAGGACTCATACATAGCATGTCACTTCCACAAGTATGGTTGGCCTAATAATACATCAAAAACATCAATAGGAGCAATGTCACATAATACCTCATCCACGAAGGGCTTGATGACATAGGGAAGGTGGCACTACTGGCTGACGTGGAGATCTCGTCCTTGTGAAGCTACTCGACGGTGTATGGTTATGGGTGCATTGTGGTCGGAAAGCCCAACCACTTCAAAAAATCTGCTGAAATGAGGTTCTTTTGGCTCCCATTGTTGACAATGAACCATAGAGGGGAACCCTTTAACCACATCTGGGAGTGGAAGAAACGCTCTGACTCCTCTGGGTCTTCTGGTTCCTCCTTCTGGATCTTCGTAGTAGCAATAGTGGCGTTGGGCTCTGCATCAATAATATTCTTCCCTTTGTCATTCCCCTTGAAAAGTTCTGATTCAGAGTCAGAGCATGCATATGATTCAGAAGCCCTCATCTCAACCACTAGCAACTGCTTGGCCCAAAACTCATTTGTGTTGTGAATGGAGCTCTTATGGAACTCACACCACATTCCCATGTCCTTCTTTGGCTTCGCAGTGTTGTTCTTTTCTCGTGGCTTTGGCAGGTTCTCTTGGGTCACCTTGCCTTGGATTTGTCCTTTGGTTTGTGGTTAAGGGTCACCTTTCCCTTGTTTTTGATTCACATATCCAAAGTCTCGCTTCTTCTGTTTGAATTTCTACTCAATCTTGGCAGCATACCAGTATGTCGTACCAAGTGAGGAGTTGTCGAGGAACTCCATTTCCTCCTGAATGTATCTGTGCAGAAAACCATGATACTTTAGCAGCAAATGTTTCTTTGAATCTTTGATACCCAACTTTGTGTGCAGGGTATGGAATAGATTCATCAGCTCATGCACATCTTAATCCCTTTTTTGTCGCAGCATGGTCCATTGTATGTACTTGTCCTCATAGGTCCCCACGGGATAGTATTGTTCCTTGATGGCATCTCAGAAAGAATTAAAATTGGGTATGGCTAAGAATAGAGAGGGTTCTGTCTCATCCTTTTTCTCACTGTAGGTTTCCCACCAGTCCTTGACATGGGGGGTAGCTTTGAGGAGTGAAAAAATAATCTTCTCCTAGTCAGAAAAGTCATGAACTGAGAAATATCCTTCTAATAGGTTCAACCATATATCTAGAGCATCTACATCTATTTGACCCTCAAATATGGGAATTCCAAAGTTTACTTATACCTTAAAGGGAGTCGCGCCTCCAGAGTGGTTGCTGGATGAAGATGCACTGCCAGTGGGCAGTCGTTGAAGGATCTGGGCAAAGCTATCCATCATCGCATTCCTTTGTTTTTCGAGGACCTCCTCGAGCAATATTTTGATAGGATCTCCTGCTCCCTCATATTTCTTTTCATCCCCCATGGGCGTCCTTCGGGGTTTGCGAGGCTGATCTTGCAAAGGTTCCACCAGATCGAGCCCTAACTCCTTATATCCCGACCTTGTTGGGGACATGCAAAGAAGGATCGAGAAAAGGCAGGCTGCTCTGATACCACTGATCCAGATTTATGTAGGAACATAACAGAATACACATATAACCATAAATATAGAGATGCAATGGAAATAACACTTCATTTCACTAACATCAAAGAACTGAAATTTTCTTACAGACATAATGGGAATAAAATAGCTAGTGTGCTGGTAGCGAATCCCTGATAAAAGATGTGGCGGCTACAGACCTCTAAACTGTGTTACAATGAGGCTCGAGGGCCTATTTATTATTGAGAAACAATGGATAACTCTAAACATCCAAAAACCTAACCCTAGGAGATGAAGCGCCAAAAATATGGGCCCTGTTTGGGTAAATTGGTGTTTCAACTTCCCGGGGACGTAACCTCAGTATACAATCTCCGTTTAGGGCCACAAAACATCTCTGAAAGTTTAGGACCCGAAAAATTGCTAAAATTAGTAATTTGTGCTGAAACTAAAAAACTGAAAGAGGCAATGGTGCGGCCCCAAGTGGAATAGGCAGTTGGCCACCAATATCCGCCTGGATCAAACAACCTTCACCATCGCCTGCTAAAATGAAATTCTTTGAGCGATGTCCATTCTGCGTTTAACCATAAACCAACCTTTCATTAGAATTCCTACATAAAGGCTCTTTATTTCTCGCGCGTGGGAGGGTGGTCGCGCACATCGCTTGGGGTCAGACGGGAAAAACTGCCCCCCTCCCACTTGTCCTGATGATTAGACACCCCAAGTGGGAGTCTATTTACTTTAAATTAATTAAAATTTATTCTCCAAATAATGATGGTAAGGATTAACACAATTTATGTTGGTCAATAATTGTCATTGATGAAATACAAGATCTCTTAATGGAAATTGATGGATGCTACATTATGACATATGATGACATGGGTGGAGATAATATAATGACATATTTGGGGACATGATAGTGGAGACCACATATGACACACTCGTATGATGAATGGAGACCTCGTTAAAAGACCTAATGACCTCATTCTGTCCCAAATACCTTATACATAGAAAAATAAAGGACAACCACAAATAAAATTATTTTTTTCCACCTTAGAGGCATATTTTATCAATGGGACCATACCATCTTAAAGATGTTTTTTTCCTCTTTCAAATGAGCCCTTAAATTCCCCAAAACTCTTTTTAGTTTGTGAGAAAACAAATTTTCAAGTTTTAAAATAATAATGTCTCTTTGTAGTCTAACCGACCTACACCTATACTCACATGTCTGCCTCCTTCCAGTAATCATGTATTTTCGTTTACCTAGAAAAATGTTTATATATATGAGGTTTGGTTTTCCTGTTCCATTCACTCTCTTCGGTCAAGAAACACAGGGAAAATGAAAAACATTTCACAACTCGTGAACTTTCAATTATCAAGGAGAGGGAGCCTATACACAACATACCTATGTAAAATTAAAACCTCGAATAGGGTAGTTTCTGTGAAGACAAAGATACCTATAACCTAGTGCATATCAGCTTGGACTTGTACATAATTACGGCTGACCTAGATAGGGCAATTTCTGTGGAGATAGGCAGTCAAACATACCTAGGATCTAGTGCATATCAGGTTGGACCTGTACATGTTTTGTTATGATTCGAATAAGGAAGTTTGTTGTGGAAAGTAACATAAAAATTCTAGAAAAATATCTTGGTGTTATTGCAGAGGAACACCTTTGGACAGAAGTATATATGCTATAGAAAGATGCCTTGAAGAAACCACATTTCGGTGCTATAATGGAGATTTTTGTTTGATACTATGATGGAGCTATAGTTCAGTGATGTAATTCAATGATTCAATTCTATCTCAGATTCTGTGTTATCCTAGTTTCAATGCTACTACAATGGTATTGTTTCAGTGACACTACAGTGAATTCTAGTGGTGGAGCTCATTGAAATCAAACTCAAGTAAAGTCAAGCACATGGTACAGTGAAGTCAAGCACAAGTTCCTTTTTGGAGTTGATTGAATAGTTGAACAATGAAGAATCTTATTTACTCTCAAGTAAGTACATCACACATTTTCTATTGAAGACTAAAGGATTAGTGTCCTAGGGGTTAGGGCCTCTAAACACAAGGTTGGATCCTTGAGAGGGTTAGGGTCGACACCCTAGAGGTTGGAGCCTCACTAATGTCAAAATTTGTGCTTGGCAACAGCTTGGAGCCTGGAAGTTTTAAGGGTTGGTGCCTTTAAACATCATTGTATTCATTCATTTCCAAAAGGATCATTATCCTTATTTCTATAATAACATTATTCATTTCCCTTATTTTTGTGTAGAAACTAATTGGTTATAATAACAATTGAAAAGAAAAATTGATTCAGCCCCATCTTAGTATTTCCAAAAATTGTAATCAGATCCAGCTTCTTCATTATCAGCTTAATAGTTGGAAGAAGGATTCTTAGACACCATGAATAATATAGAAGTGACAGGGAAGCTTCCTATGTTTGACGGAACAAACTTTCGTTTTTGGAAGAAGAGGATGTCCTACTATTTAATGTCCCTTGGAATTGAAGTGTAGCATTCTATTTTGAATGGGTAAAAATCTCCTTCCACTCTTCCAACTAATCCAGAGGAAAGAAAAGCCTACATTGCTAATGTTAAAGCTCTGAATTCCATTACTAGTGGAATCTTTGATTCTGAATTCACAGAAGTCATGAATTTTGACTCGGGCAAAGAAGTATGGGATAAGATGGTTTCCCTGTATGATGGGGACTCCAAAGTTAAGAAGGAAAATATTCAAACTCATAGAAGACAATTCAAAAGTCTGAAAATGGATGACGAAGAATATATTGCATCATAATTTCACCGAGTAGCTGAAGTGGTCAACTCTCTTAAAGGGTTAGGAGAAAATATTGAAGAAAACATTGTTGTTCAAAAATTTTTGAGATCTCTTCGTGACATATTTGACTCCAAAGTAAGTGTTATATAAGAAATGAAGGACCTAGATACACTCAGGATGGATGAAATTCATGGAATTCTCATTTCCTATGAGATGTGGAAAGGAATCCTAAATTCCAAAGAAGCAACATTTAAAGCCTCAAAGTTAACAAAAAGAGGAAAAGGATGGAATAACAACAGTGATGACTCTGATGTTGAAACCAAATTAGCACAATTAGTACAAAGACTAAATAAGGGATCCAAGATAAAAGGTAAGTACCCTCTTATTTGTTTCAAATGTGGAAGAATGGATCATTATGCTGCAAAATGTCCTCATAAACATGGTAGTGATGATGAAGAGGATTCTAAAAGGATAGTGTACAAAAAGAATGGTTTAATAAGAAGAAATTCTTCTCCAAACAAGATGAGTCTGACGAAGATGAATTCGTAGTCATCGGGAAGAAATCAACTAGAAATATCCCTCATCACAAGGGAGGTGATGATGAATTAGATGAATAAAATGACTATGTTGGAAGCAAAGAAGTGTTATTCATGGCATTGACAAATGATGACGATTCAAAACTAGAAGGCGAAGGAAATGTGGATTAATTACTAATAAGCGCCATTGAAGAAAATGAGAATTTATGAAAGAGGATCATTTCTCTCAAAGTACAAAAGGAGGAAGCAAAAATAAGGAAAGAATTCTTGAAAAATAAGCTAAAAGAAAATTAAGAGATCTGTGAAAACCATGAAGCTAAAATAGTATCTCGAAGAAAGGAGTTGGAGCAAGTCAAAAAGAGTTGGCAAAGCTCTCAAGCACTTGATAACATCCTTAATACTCAAAAACCTAAATATGACAAAACCGAGATTCGATTCAAAGGAGAATCATCAAGTACAAAGGATAATGCAAGGATTTATGTTGGCATACTTTCTCTCCATTCAAAAAAAGAAAATTCAACTTGCCAAGAACAAAGGCCCATCTCAAATCCAATAAATGAAGGATGAGAAACTCCGAGGAAGAATGTTGATTCAAGCTATGGCTATTGCAACAAGTACCAAACTATCTTTCTTGTGTATTTTTACTATTGCAAAAAATTTGGTCACCAAGCTAAGAATTTCAAGGCTCATAAGAATGAATCACTAATATTGAAAGATCAAACAAAAAAACTACATGGTCCTAAAGAGAAAGGAAAAATCAAGGCTTACAATTCTTTTGATCCTTTGGCCAAGTTTGATCCAAATTTCTCATCATGTAATAATTATGGTCATATTGAGCAAAATTTCCCACTAAAAAATGAGGAAGCTAAAAAGGTGTATCTTAATACAGATAAATGTAGCCTAGCTCTATGTGCTCATAGTGATGAGAATCACTGGTTCATGGATAGTGGATTCTCAAGACATATGATAGGTGACCAAAATAAGTTTGTCTCATTTAACAAAAAGAATGGAAATGTATCCTTTGGAAGTGGATTTGCTAAGATCATTGGAAAAGGAAATGCTACCCTAATTAATGGACAAGGAAAGGTTGAAAATACTTTGTTGGTATAAGGGCTCAAACATAAACTCTAAAGTGTAAGCCAAATTTGTGACGAAGGACATAATTTTGTTTTTAGTACTAAAATTTTTGAAATAAGAGACTCGTCCTCAAGAGAACTTGTGGAAAAAGGAGTAAGAATTCCATATAACATTTACATTCTAAGAAAAATCCAAGGATATAAATGTTACTTAAGCCAAAAGAATTAAATTTGGTTATGCCACAAGCGATTGGGGCATACAAATTTTGACAACTTGATCAATATTAGCAAGATAAATGAAGTAAGGGACATTCCAAATATGGTCAAGCCAGATCAAGTTGTATGTGGCCCATGCCATCTTGGAAAGAAAACTATAACTAGACACAAAAATAAGGAGTTATCAACATCAAAACTTCTATAGATCATTCATTCAGATCAATGTGGTCCAACTAGAACTCCAACTCTTCAAGGTGAAAGGTACTTTTCTTTATTTGTTGATGAATATAATAGAATGATGTGGTTATATTTCATAAAATATAAATCTGAAGCATTTTAATGTTTTAATAATATTAAATCTCTCCCAAAAAATGAGAAAGATCCTAATATTAAATGTCTTAGAATAGATAGAGGTGGAGAACTGAAGATCATGAAATTGAGCCATTCGTTGAAGAAAGCAAAGAGGAACATGAAAAAGAAGAAAAATATGAAGAACCTCAAAGTGAACCTTCACAAACTCCTTCTAAGATCAAATTCCTTCAAAACAATCATCTGGAAGAGAAAATTATCATGAATATAGATGAAGAAATTGAAACTCGAAGAAAGATGACAAACACTCCAAGAAAAAATGATATTGATATCTTATCTTTTATAGAACTTGAAATTTTTTCTCAATAAAGTAACGATCCTCATTGGATAAAGGCCATGGAAGAAGAAATGTCTCAAATTGAAAAAAATGAGACATGGGAGTTAGTACCTCGCCCAAAAGATAAAAATATAATTGGAACAAAATGGGTATTCAAAAACAAGCTGTATTAGGATGGACAAATTATCATAAATAAATCCAGGCTCATTTGAAAAGGATACTCGCAAATTGAAGTAATTGACTTTGAAGAAACCTTTGCACCAGTAGCACGATTGGAAGCTATAAGATGTTTTTGGAATTTACTTGCTTAAAGGGATTCAAGATTTATCAAATGTATGTTAAATCAACATTTCTGAATGGAGACCTCTACGAAGAAGTCTACATAGAGTAATCAGAAGGATTTTATCTAGTTGAAGGAAAAAAAATTGTATGCAAGTTGAAAAAGGCCTTGTATGGGCTGAGACAAGCTCCTAGAGCTTGGTATGAAAAGTTGGATAACTATTTTCAACAAGAAGGTTTCAAAAGGTAGTAGCAGGAAGCAATATCTACATGAAGATAGACAAGGATAAAATTTTGATCACTCTTGTATACGTTGATGATCTAATCTTTGCCAGCAATGATGATGGGATGAGCCATGAATTTTCTCTAAATATGTCCAAAAGGTTTGAAATTTCAATGATTGGTGGTTTATCTTACTTTCTTGATCTAAAAATATGTCAAAGAACTGCAAGCATGTTTATATCTCAAGAAAAAATATCTTAAAGACATGCTCAAGAGATATGGGATGGAAGATTGTGCCCCTATGAGAACACCAATGACCACGGATTGTAAATTAAGAAAAGATGATGATCCCCCTCTCATTTATGCAACTCTTTACAGGTCATTTATTGGAGCTCTCCTATACTTAACTGCCATAAGGCCTGACATTATGCAAGCAGTTGGAATGGTGGCAATATTTCAATGAAGTCCTAAACAGTCTCATCTAGCAGCTATGAAGAGAATACTAAGATATTTGAAAGGAACTACTGATTTTGGTCTTTGGTATCCTAAGAGCTCAATTCTTGTTGTAACAACTTACTCTGATGCTAATTGGTCTAGAAGCATGGATGATCTAAAAAGTACAAGTGGAAATGAATTCTTTATGGGAGACTGCCTTGTATCCTTGCTCAGCAAAAAGAAATCATCTATATCTCTTTCTACAGCTGAAGCTGAATATATAGTTGTTGCTGATTGTTGTACAAAAATACTATGGATGAAGGAAGCTTTGAAGGATGTCAACATAGAAAATAAGCAACCAATCATCATTTTTTGTGACAACACTAGCGCCATCAGTCTTTCAAAGAATCCAGTGATGCACTCAAAGACCAAACATTTTCCAATAAAATACCACTTTCTTCATGAAAAAGTTGTTGAACAAATGTCAAGTTGGAATACATAAATACAAAGGAACAAATTGCTAATATCTTCACAAAACCCCTTCCATAAGAAGCATTGGAACATATTTTCCAAAATATGGGGGTCATTACTCTTGCAGCACATTATAAGAGCATATCAACAAGAGAAGAAACAGCATGACACGGGGAGAAGCTTGATAGGGGGAGTACTTGGGCACCCTATTTTCCACTGATGTCAAAGGGGGAGAGAATTTTGAAATATTTCCATCAATGGAAAAGGGGGATATTTTTGGTAAATAATTGTCATTGATGAAAGATAAGATCTCCTAATGAGCTCTCTTGATGGAAATTGATGGATGTTGCACTATGGCATATGATGACATGGTTGGAGACGATATAATGACATAGTTATGGACATGAAAGTGGATATCACATATGACACACTTGTATGATGAATGGAGACCTTTCTTAAAGCCCTAATGACCTCATTTTGTCCCAAATACCTTATACATAGAAAAATAAAGGACATTCACAAAGAAAATTAATTTTTTCCACCTTAGAGGAATGTTTTCTCAATGGGACCTAGACCATCTTAAAGATATTTTTTTCCTATTTCCAATGAGCGCTTACACACCCCAAAACTCCGTGTATTTTGTGAGAAAATGAATTTTCAAGTTTAAAAATAATAATTTTTTTTGCAGTCTAGCCAGCCTACACCTATACTCACATGTTGGCCTCCTTCCAGTAATCATGCATTTTTGTTTACCTAGAAAAATTTCTATATATATGAGGTTTTGTTTTCCTCTTCCATTCTCTCTCTTCGGTAAAGAAATAGAGGAAAAAGGAAAAACAGTTCACAACTCGTGAAATTTCAAGTATCAAGGAGAGGGAGCCTATACACATCATAGCTGTGTAAAATTAGAGCCTCGAATAGGGCATTTTTTGTGAAGAAAAATATATGTAGGACCTAGTGCATCATGTCATAAATGTAGATAATTACAGTGACTCAGATAGGGAAGTTTATGTGGAGACAGGCATTCAAACATACCTCAGACCTAGTGCATATCAAATTTGACTTGTACATGATTTTTTTGTGACTCGGATAGGGAAGTTTGTTGTGGACAATTAGCATAACTATTCTAGAAAAGGATCTTGGTGTTGTAGCAGAGGAATACCTTTATACATAATTATATATGCTACAGCTCGATGCCTTGAAGAACCCACAGTTCGGTGCTATAATGAAGACTGTTGTTTGATGTTATGATGGAGCTACAATTCAATGATATAATTCAATTATTCATTGCTATCTCAGATTCTGTGCTATCCTGGTTTTGGTGCTACTACAATGATCTTATTTTGGTGACACTATAGTGAAGTCTAGTGGTGGAGCTCATTGAAATGAAGCTCAAGTAAGTTCAAGCATAAGGTACAGTGAAGTCAAGCACAAGTTCCTTTTTGGAGTTGATTGAATAGTTGAACAATGAAGAACCTTGTTGACTCTGAAGTAAGTACATCACACATTTTCTATTGAAGATTGAAGTATTGGTGTACTACATTAGGGGAATTTTGAGGTCTAAAATGGACCTCCTAAGGAAATTAGAAAATAACAGTGGAAATATTAAGATAAGATTTGATTACATCACCAAATTTTAGAGGGAAAAAAGAAAAACTACTTTTTCAACTCGTATTTTCAACTTATCTCCCAAATTTTTTACTCAAATTTCAAGCTGGAGTACTCCTTGGACGCAAAATTTAATTCTTCATCCAAGGAGTACCCATGTTGTATACTTTCAATGGATCCCGCTACACAAAAAAATGAGGAATACATGAAAAATGTGATTGTAATCACGTTTTTTCATGTATTTATCATTTTTCGTGTAGCATGGTCCATCGAAGGTATGCAACATGGGTACTCCTTGGATGATGAATTAAATTTTTCATCCAACGAGTACTCCCGCTTGAAATTTGAGTAAACAATTTGGGATATAAGCTGAAAATACGAGTTGAAAAAGTAGTTTTATTATCTTATTATTTTTTAATATTTTTACCCTTTTCCTTAAAAAAGGGTGAATTATCCCTCATGGTTGACATCATCATCTTGAATCCTATTGGTTCTTATAAAGTTTTTTTTGGTTGTACATTTTTCTTAGGAGGCCCATTTTAGACCTCAAAATTCCCCTAATGAGGGGTTGGTGCTTCTAAACACAAGGTTGGAGCCTTGAGAAGGATAGGGTTGAAGCCCTAGAGGTTGGAGCCCCACTAAAGTCAAATTTGGTCCTCGGAAATAGGTTGGAGCCTAGAAGGTTTAAGGGTTGGTTCCTTTAAACATCATTGTATTCATTCATTTGTAAAAGGATTATTATCCTTATTTCTATAATAAAATTATTCATTTCTATCAATTTTGTGTAGAATCTAACTGGTTATAATAACAATTGAAAAGAAACATTGATTCACCCCCTCTCAGTATTTCCAACAATTTATTTATGTGGCACTTTCTCTCAAATATTATCTAACATTTAAAAAGTTTTGAACAATTATTTTTATTTAAAATATTATAAAATTCCATAAAAAAAAATCAAAATTG
This sequence comes from Pinus albicaulis, assembly GCA_034641835.2. Taxonomy (NCBI): domain Eukaryota; kingdom Viridiplantae; phylum Streptophyta; class Pinopsida; order Pinales; family Pinaceae; genus Pinus; species Pinus albicaulis. The sequence goes on along the minus strand of CM076579.1, from coordinate 440,182,865 downwards.
TTTATCGAAAATTTAACTTATTCTTTATAGAATATTATTTTCACATATTTTACCTATGCAATAGGCCGTGTTATGAGAATGTAACACTTCCTTTAATATGGAATGACATGTCATCTTATTAGGCTTAACTAAAGGTTGTGCATTGAATCTAGCAATTATTAACAATTTTCTTATATTCACCAATATTTTATATATGAATACACTATGTTAGATTTTTATAATATACTTAAAGTATATTATGTTTATTCTTATATGAGATGGGATTTGAAGCCATATTGATGATTTTATGGTTTTCAATATTAGATTTCCATTGGAATGTTTATTTTAGAAAAAAATTCACAAAATATAACTTTAAGTTATGATTATACATAATAAAAATTGTCAGAATTAAATATTTTCCATTGTAAAAGATGGTTTAACCAAAGTTTGAAAAATATTCGCATGAGAAATTAAAAAGTTGATGTGCCAAATATTATTTCATATAATTGTAACTAAATCTACTAATATATTCAATTCTTTGACATAGCTCTTGTGATACATATTTATGCATGAATGGAATGAAATACATATTTAAACAAAAACACAAAGCTACAACAAAAACTGAACTTCAAGTCATTAATAACAAAATACTGATAACTACTTACATGCAGAATGGAAATAGGCTAGTTCCGGCAATGGTCGCGTATCTTTGAGAAGAGATGTGGTCACTAGATGCATTTGAACTGTGTTACAATGAGGTTTGGAGGAATTATTATTATTGAGAAACAATGTAAAACCAAAAACATCCAAAAACCTAACCCTAAGAGATGAAGCGTCAAAATTTTGTGGGCCCCGTTGGGGTAAGTTTGTACACTAACTTCCTAGGGTCATAGCATTGGAATACGATCTTCGTTCGACACATACCATACCTAGTTATAAATATCTATGTGGGGACTACAAAATTTTGCTATAATCCCCTACCCCAAGCTACAAGTTTGTTAATTTTCTGAGAAAATGTCGTTTAGGGCCTGAAAACAACTCCGAAAGTTTAGGACCTAAAAAATGACAAACATAGTAAACTATGCTAAAATTAAGAAAAATGAAAGAAACAATGCTTGAGGTCCAAGTCGAATAGGTAGGTGGCCAACAATATCCACTTGGATCAATCCTCTTCCCTTAGGAAGTAATGGTCCCCATTCCATTGAGTGCCTCCATGAGATGGGGAAATTTTTTATATACTTGGTCCCTTGTCACCCACTTTCCCTTGTGAAAGAGTTGGGAAGATTTAACAACTCGATACAAACAAATCCTCTATTTTTTAGTGTTCTTGATACGTGTGTCCATGATATGATGATTTTTGGCCTTTTCAATGCAGTCTAAGTTGAGCTTTGTTGGTGTCAACTGCGAATAAATGTCGAATGTGTTGAGAAATGGTGGAAAGTATGGCCTAAGATGGTACACATTGAATACAAGGTGAATGAAAATGAATGGGGTATTGATCTCAAAATCATTGTCTTCCAGATACTTGAAGATGGTGTAAGGCTCGTATCGAAGTGGTCAAAGCTTACAATGGGCTCCAACGAGAGATTTTTTCTATATATGTAATAAAACATTGTTGCCCACCCAAAATTTATGGGGCACCTCATGCTGACCATGTTATTATTTGTATTTGGCATTGGCCTTATCGAAGATGTCATGAACCTTATGGTGGATGTGTTGAATGCACTTAATAAACCTCATGGATTTATTAGCTTTAGATTGAACATGGGAATATTCTTCCTGTGTAATTGAAAAAGGAATTTCAACATCAAGGGGACATAATCGTTGAAATCCCAGGTCCAGTTCAAAGAAGTTGTGGTCAGTCAAGTTATGGAGAATTCTATTATAAAAAAAATTTGACATAGGGAATACACTCATCCGATGTTTATGAATGCTTAGAGTTGTACATGAGTAGTATGTGAAAAATCATCTTGTTGATAACCTTTGTGTGGCCATCATTCTCGGGGTGGAATGCAGTTGAATTGGTGAGCTTGGTGTCCAATAATGACAAAAGGCTTGAATAAAAAATTATGAGAAGATTATTATGCCAATATAATATAATGGTCCATAGAATCCCAAAATATACCGAGACACATTCAAAGAAGAGTCAGGAAGTGGCCTTTGTTGTGATAATCTTTTTGTAGCAAACCAATATGGCCATCTTAGAAAATATGTTTACAACCAGATATACATAGTCTTTGGCTTGCTTGGTAGAAGAAATGACATGGATATATTCCATGGAGATTTATTCCCATGGCCAGCTAAGAGTAGGAAAAGGAGTATACAATCCTTTCTTCTTAATAGTTGGCTTGGAGATAGCACATGTAGTGCAAGATCTGATGTACTTTCTAGCATCCTGTCATTGATTTTTCCAATAAAAATACTTGTGTATTATGGCCACAATTTTCTCCACACCAAAGTGTCATGTAACTCAACTGTAGTGGGCCTCCCCAATTAGCTTGGCACGCTCTCTTGAAGGAACACAAAGTTGGCTTTGATCACTTGCTTGAAGGAACACAAAGGTGGCCCATGTAGCATAATAATGCATTGTCAAGGTAAGATTTTAGAACTTTCTTGCAATCCACTAGCATTTGATATGTGGTGGAAAACTATATATATATATATATATATATATATATATATATATATATATGACCATTAAATGGTATCGTGACCACAAAGTGTTGATAAAAGTGGTTAGTGTTGCTACCGATGGTCAAGTGAGTAAATTTGCAACATGATTGGTGCTTCCCTTCTTGTATGCAATATTTAAATATAATTGTTGCAGATTTGTGGACCACTTCTGATGGAAATCATTCTGCAACTTCTCTTGGATTTGTATAAATTGTAAGGGTCGTTGATCTGTGTGGATGATCGTCACCTTCCCCATAATGTAGTGCTTCCATTGCTGACAAACATGCACGATGGGATACATCTACTTATCATAGGCGGGGTATTCCTGAATTGTGTTAAAAAGTGTCTCAATGTGATAGGACACTGGATTCCCTTGCTAGGCAATAACTGCACCAATAACATAGTTAGAGACGTTTTTTTGTAATAGCCCGAAGATTAGTTTCCATGTAAAGAATATAAGATGAAGGTCATGGAACACATATTCGAAGATAAATGCTGGGCAAAAATTATAGTGGAGATGACTTTCGGTTTATTTATGGCTAAGGAAATTAGAGAAGTCATTTGAAAATGTGAACAAGAAATAATTGGCATATAATTAAGGAAATAAAGGAAAATAAGAGAAAATGAAGGTGAAGTGACACAAATTTGCATGAGATGGAAATTAAAGGAAAAATGAAGGAAAATAAAGAAAATAGAGGCATCAATGATAAAAAGGCTTCAAAGAATCAATAGTTATGCTTTTAACAATTTTCGGTTGAGTTCTCTTTTATTCTCTAATACTCTTGCACACTTAGAGAATTCTTGTAGCATGCCTAGAGCACTCCAGTATTCACTTAGATTTCGAGAAAGAAGGTAAATAAAAACTGGGAGTGCAAGGGAATATTTGGATCAAAAACTATAGTTGGATTTCTATGTAGGTAACAGGTTGCAAGTGTGATTTCCTTGCTAATTTTTGGATGCATGGTATATGATATTTTTTTGGTTATGTGTTGTCATCAACACATATATTTACCTAGAGTGACATTGGTTTTAGCCTTTCCTTTCCATTTCCTAGATAACCATGGTGTTTTTGGTTTTTCCACCTATTTTTTGGTGATTGTTGCTGACATTTATTGTGGTCATCGTTTGGAAATTTTTTTTTGGAAGCCATGAACAACTTGGGTTGAGTTACTAGTCCTTTATATTAGGTTGGGACACACACTCTAAATCCCTTGGTGGGTTGAGTTACCAGTCCCTGCAACTAGGTTGGAAAAACACTCTAAAGCCTTGGAAGGCTTTGGGTTGACATAATATTTCTTGTAACCATGGACAACTTCAATAAAGATCAATATGGTTCATGTTAATGATGTTCAATTGTAGAGTTGGAATGACTGTGGTAAAGGGTTGAGGTGGTTTGACCTCTCGAAGCCCTCATTCAGTTATGTCTTGGTTTATTCCATGAAATCCCACATTCGCGCTTGGAAATGGTGTAGGGCTGATTGGATGAAAGAGAGATTTGGTTCAGCCTAATCTATGGTTGGGTGGTATGTGGAAGTCCCTAGATTGGTTGGTATTTTCATATAATAATAATAGATATTTTTCTACTATGATTCATCTATACTTGTAGTGATTATGTTGATGATATTATGTTTGAATTTCCATGGTTTCTATGATATTTATTTGTTGGTTATATGTTAGTTATATGATGTATATTATCTATGGCTCTTAACCTATTTTGATGAATATATGAGTAGTTGATGAATATATGGACTAATAAATGTTGTTGCAGCAATGTAGAGGGGGAATGGAGATTTCTTGGTGATTCCAAAATGAATCTTAGACTCTTATTACCAGATATACATTCATGAACTATAGCTTACATGTTTTTGATATTTTTAACGAAATGTCTAGTTTGTGTCTAGGTAGTCTAAGTCAGGTTTAGCCTTCAAGTTTGAATGTTTAGATTTTCCATCATGATAATTATGACTTTGGGAAGTCTTATGAAATTCTAGGTAGTTGTCTAGAGGTTGGCTTGAAAAGGTGGCACAAGTTGCAAGACCACATACTCAAAATTAGAGAGCTTAGGTCATAATTGCTAGCATATAAGCTTATGAGTGTGGTTAGAGCCTCATAACCTCATCAGTGTCAAGGGTACATTTATGGGTCTACATTATTGAAACAAGGTTCCAACTAAGGGATTTATCACCTAATATGTTTCTTCACCTCTTGGGTGATTTGTAGTCCTTGTAGGATGTCATTTTATGGTCATTTTGTAGGGCCCACTTCCTTAACGTGAAATTAGGTCGATTCAGGTCATAGTGACACTCGTATCATGTTTACCTAGGCAAACTTCTAAATTTGGGTAAATGTGCGAAGGGGTGTTATACGGTGGTATGAGAGTGGGTTTTATTCTTGTTGGGTGATATTTAATTTCACAGGGTGGTATCAAAGCCTCTAGGTTAAAAAAAATTGAACTAGATGGGCTAAATGTATATGGTTGTATATGCATAGTAGGTCAGACCTACATCATGGTGGTCATTATGAAGATTGTGTCATCATAGTGTTGTTGGTATGTTATGATATTGATATGTTGGTTGAGATGGAGTAGGAGAGGTAGATTATTAGAGTGAGGTTACAACACTAGACCTCATAATAAAAGTAGATCATAATATAGGTTTGTATGTTTGGCATAAAGGTATGATAGCTAATGGTTGTATATGAATTGTGGTTATGGGCACGCTTACAATTATAATATTGTTGTGGTTACATGCATGATACATGGTAGTTAATCAGTGTGGTCATATGCACGTGCATTGGATAGTCATGTATGGTAGTTAACTTATTTTTATATGCATTTTGGTCATGCGCATGATGATTGTGGTCATCGCATCTAAGATCTTGATGTTATATGTATCGTGCTAATATATATTGGCCTATGAAAATGGTTATGGTTACGATATTTAGGTACGAGTTGATATATTTTTTAAATTAGTACATACTAATTTTGACTAAGTTGTGCATATGTGATAGTGTCCCTTGCTATATATTGAGGTATGAGTGTGATTATGCCATCGATTTGGTTTATATAACATGGTATATTTGTAGGAGATAAAGATGAAGGATGAAGAGAATATCAGTGGACTGTGATTAACATGATACCCTTCAAAACGTTGACATGAAATCTACATAATGGAAAAGTGACATGATTATGTGGTATGTTTTCAAGTAAAAAATGTATGAGAAAGGAAAATAAAGTTTTGGAAAGTGTGGTTAAACTTAGTAGAGCTTTGGAGATCCCATTTCCATAATTGGACATTAGATATCAGGCCATTGTAGTATTTTCCTCCTTCTAACTTTGTGCGGACCATGGACAGTAAAGGCTTATGTTTATAGGTTATTTGAATGTTTGATTAATTGCATGATATGAGTATGTGTCTAAAATATTGCATGAAGGAATGATATTGTTTTAAGAAAATTGTACTAACACAATATGTGCTGAGATAGTTGGTATGCACTTGAGTGCAAGTGGGTGCTAGTTGTAGTATTATGACTAATGATTGTGAGTTTATTATCACATGGTTGTTAGTCTTGGTAAATAATTATTTGAAATTAATATACACATTTTCTTGATCTTTGGAATAGGTGACCTAAATGTTTGAATAATTTCAAGGAAACATGCTTGGTATTAGCATGATAAGGTAAAATTTGATTTGTTTATATAACTAATATCTAGGTGACTTGATAGCATATAATAAGACTCAATTGTAGTAAGGATAAGGTAAAAGAAATTAATTGGGTGATACTTCCTTTGCTATGTTTGTAAACCATAATTCCAAACGAATGAGTGCTTTGCATGAATACAGGAAGTCTTAATTGGAGAATCCAAACTATAAACAGTTTCATAAAACAATGGTTGATGTTTTGAATCCCAATGGGGATCCATATTCAGGACGAGATGGATCCCCGTTGGGATTCGAAACATCAACCATTGTTTTATGATACTATGGATAATCCAGATTCTGCAATTAATGACAACCACAAAAGTTTAAAAACCATAACAGGAAGTCTTCTTGTCCTTGATTTTTTTTGACATTATGTGGATATGTGCTATAATCATAACATGTATTTGATAGGTATAAAAACTGGTTTTAAGCTATGGGTAGATTCCTTAAAGAATTGGAGTCCCTTGAGAGATGATATGTGTATCTGTTCAGTTATAAGGCAACATGCTCGACACAACAAGGTAAGGTAACTAGTATATTGTATATTTATTATGCACTGAAAATGATGTGTTTATGGAAGTATGATGTATGGATCTCGCAGAATAAAATTTTTTTTCCCAGATCGTCCACAAAATACAAGAGAAGTTTCATGTTTTTTTTCACTCTAGAGCTCTATCACAACACTCAAAACAGTGAAAATGAAGGTCTGTTGCCTTCTTATAGACATTATGGAGGTATGAATCGCTCAGCTGGTTTGTTAAAATTGGTAAATTCCTACTATGTTTTGTCACAACTATTGGTTTTTAAACGTCACCAATGCTTTGATGAGTTGTTAGTGTTCATGTGCAGATTTGACCGTGTTCGATCGGGCACGAGCCTTCTTTTTAGGGACTTTTTTTAGATCGTAAAACTGAAAAAACACGAGTTACCTTCTTCAGGCTCATTAAACTACTATGATTAATAAATATGAGCCATTCTTTTCCATCTTTTTCTAGCTCGCTAAAAACCCGAAAAAAGTAACCGATTTTTTTTTCCATTGAACTCATTAAAATTTCATGGAGAGCATCGATTTTTTCTTCGTCAGACTCATTAAAATTTCATGAAGAACATTGATTTTACTTTTTCTCCTCATACTCATAACAAAATGAAGCAGATGTACAGTGAATATAGGTTTATAACTTTATCCGGATTCAATGGACTACCTTACAGAAAATGAACTATGTCGAGCTTATTATTCTCCCTTCATCGTGCTCGATTATCAAACATGACAAAGTACCCCCTTGAGTTGTCTTTTATGATGTTTTTTAGACTCTCTAAATATGAAAAATATCATTGATTTTACCCGTCTGGACTCGTTAAACTTAATCAGACGAGGAAAATTTGGACAAAGTGGATACTTATTATGTTATACTCTGAAGGTTGATTTGGTAACACAAAATCTTGAACATTGCACATCCCGGAAAATTCACTCGTAATTAGCCGAACCCTACCATATATGAGTTTAGCCTTTGTATGCCAATGCCCCTGCATTGGTGAATCCTGACACTCTTTGGTGTTTATTAAGCCTAAGCTACATGGTACCCTGTTACTATGTCTTCTATTGTTCAAGATGATCTCACTATCTACTGATTCCTGTATCAACCAAGCCATCATATACCATAAATTATTTACCATCAATTACTCCCATTTTCTCTTAACTATCTCGAAAAAAAAATCATTCTTTCTCATTTTGTGTCGACCGATGTAGGACGCCTCAGTGCCTACCTTTCGACAGATCTCTTCCTATCAACTTCAACATCTTATCTAGGAAGTTGATCCAGAAACACATCAATACCCGGGTGCTTGCAGACATTAGTGGCAGGTTACCTTGTGTTTTATTGGTGGTTCTCATTATTGGCTCCCAATCAAATGATTCTACGAGTGTTCGACATCAACTCCTTTTATTCACACTCACTATATTGTACTATTCATCTTGCGGACCATCATCTTTATGGCCACCCTTGCATCCATTAATAGTTTTTGTTATTGACTGGTAATCAAACAATTTCCCACATGTTTGACTACAAATCCTTCATTCACATGTGTGGAAATACGTAGTTTAGTGAAGTGGCGACCAATACCTTGGGTTGAGGCTTACATCATTTCAGCTGTGTTTCCTCTCCCAAGTTGTGATATTGTTTTCGGAGACAGCTTATCAGTTTGATCATGTCATGACACAAGCTTCCACATTGAGCTTATCAGTGGACACACTGGTCATATCTCTTTTTTAGAGAAATCATTTTGATATAGCTACTGAGCATGGGAATGCCCAACTCAAGATAGATACTATATTTTTGACATATGTTGTTGTTTCATGTTTTCCTCAGTTCTCCAACTCCTGTCATTCTACTATGTTTATTATAAAGTAGTTCGGCCATTGTCTTCACCTCTGACCTCACACTTTAGGGCGCATTTATTACAGGAAAACTTACCTCCTCATCAGCTAAGAGGAGAAGGTAACATGGAAGGAAGAAAATGACCCAGACAAAGGCCCATTTTTCTAAGGTAACGCACCCCCAGAAGCATCTAGACCAAGTTATAACGCAACCTAGCCATGAAAAAGGAGCGTTAATGCTTAGGGTAATGCTCTATCTTGCCTAAGGTGAAATTTTATCCATGTTTGAATGTGAAAATGGAAATATCTCATGGAAAATGACTGGCATTTCCAGCTCTTCCTCAGAAAGAGACAATTCAAAAATAGAAACTTATGGCAAAAACATTTTACTATATATTGTGAAACAAAACTGAACTCCTATGGAAGGAAAAAATAAAGAAAAGCTAGGACACATCTAGATCTTTCCTGATTTGAACTAGTTGAAAGAATTGGCAAGGTTTGTACTCTCCATTTCCTATAATTTGGAGGTTTGGGCTCTTGGTCTAAGGTCAAATGTTTGATTACATGTGGAGCAGAATTTAATTGTTGAAGTCTGAGGCTTGAAGATTGGCAAGGTTCATTGAGGACTCTTAGCCCAAGCATCACCAGACTCTAAGATATAGAAAGAGAGAGAGAAAGAGAGAGAGAGAGGAATTGGAGGACTGAGGAGGGCTTGGTACAATCAAGGGTTGTAATCCTCCCTTTTATGAATCAATAGAGCTATATCTGTTTTGTCCATTCGATGTTTTAGATTCACATTTATTGTTCATTTATCTATGAAGCATGATATGAATGGCTTAGATCTGCATATTTTAATGCAATTATATACCGGTTTAATTGTTATAAAGCTATACTATTGTGAGGATTACACGGGTGGTTTGATTGGTTGCAGGATCTGGATTTGGAGCCAGTAAGCAAGGAATTCTACCACACCACTTAGCGTTCTCCATAGGATCTGCTATCCAAAAAGAGGTAATCATTCCAAATCTTTCTTTTTTAATTATATATATTAGTATGAACATGTATGCAGTATATTTGGAACTTTACAGCTAATATTACAGTCCCTCGGGCACCATAAAGCTCTGAGAGGGATATTCACCTACCACAAGCCAAGAATTTTACACCTTGCCACTAAGCTAGCTCAACCTCGCCTATATTAGCCGATTCTATGCTAGCTTAACATATCCCACCCTAGCCTAGAATAACCTAGCCTAGCCTAACCTAACCTAACATAACCTACCCTAACCTAACCTACCATAAGCTAATCTAGACTAGCCTAGCCTAGCCTAACTTATCCTAGCGTAGCATAACCTATACCACCCTAACCTAACCTAACCTAGCCTAACCTTACCTAGCCTAGGCTAGCCTACCCTATTCTAGCTTAGCGTACTCTAGCCTAGCCCAGTCTACTCTAGCTTCTTCTAGCCTAGCCTAGCCTAACCTGGCCTTGACTACTCTAGTCTAGCTTTACCTAGCCTAGCATAACCTAGTAGAGCTTAACTTAGCTTATTCTAACCTAACCTATCCTAGCATAGGCTAGCCTAGCCTAACCTAACTTATCATAGCCTATCTATCCTATCCTAGCCTTACCTAACCTAGCCTAGCTTAACATAGCCTAACTTACCCTGGCCTAGATTAGCCTAGCTTTGCCAAAATTACCCAACCCTAACCTCGCCTAACCTAGCCTAACCTAGCCTAACCTAGCCTAGCTTAACCTAATCCAATTAGACCTAGCCTAGCCTATCCTTGCCTAGCTTAACGTAACCTAACCTAGCCTTGCCTAGACTAGCCTAGCCTAGCCTAATGTAACCTAACCTAGCCTAACCTAGCCTAACCTAACCTAGCATAACCTAGCCTAGCCTAACCTTACCTGGCCTAGCCTAGCCTCGCGTAGCCTAACCTAAACTTTCCTAGCCTTACCTAACCTAGCCTAGCCTAGCCTAGCCTAACCTAACCTAACCTTTTGTACCCTAGCCTCCCCTAGCCTAGCCTAACTTAGCCTAGCATATCCTATCCTATCCTAGCCTAGCCCACCCTAACCTAGCGTAACCTAGCCTAGCCTAACCTTACCTAGCCTAGCCTACTCCATCCTATCCCATCCTACTCTAATCTAAACTAGCTTTGTCTAGTATACCCTATCCTAGCCTACTTTGGCCTAGCCTAATCTACTTTAACCTATTCTATCCTAGCTTAATATTGTCTAACCCTACCTACTCTAGCCTAGCCTATCCTAGCTTATCCTAAGATCTCCTAACCTAACCTAGCCTAGCTCAGCCTATCCTAGCATAGCCTAGCCTAGCTTAGCCTATCCTATCCTAACCTAGACTAGCCTAGCCTTTCCTAGCCTAGCATAGCCTAGCCTAATCTAGCCTAGCCTAGCCTAACCTAACCTAGTGGAACCTAACCCAACCTAGCTTAGACTAGCTTAGCCTAACCTAGCCTAGCCTACCTTATTTTCACCTAGCCTAGCCTATCCTAGCCTAAAATAGCCTAGCCTAATCTAGCCTAGACTACTCTAGCCTAGCCTAGCTGAGCCTAGCCTAACCTACTCTAGACTAGCCTATTCTAAGTAGCCTGTTCTAGACTAACCTAACCTATTCTGGCCTTGCCTAGCCTAGCCTAGCCTACTCTAGCCTATCCTACTCTAGCCTAACTTACACTAGCCTAGCATAGTCTACTCTAGTCTCTTCTAGTCTAACCTAGGCTAGCCTAACCTAACCTACTCTAGCCCAACCTACTTTAGCTTAGCCTACTCTACTTTAGCTGCTTCTAGCCGAGCCTATCCTAGCCTGGCCTAGCCTAACCTACTCTAGCCTAGATTAACCTAGCCTAAGATAAACTAGTCTTACCTAACCCACTCTAGCGTAACCTAACCTAGCCTTGCCTTGCCTAACCTAACCTATCTTATCCTAGCCCAGCCTAGCCTAGGCTAGCGTAGCCTCGCATAACCTAGCCAACCTAACGTAGCCTTAACTAGCCTAGCCTAACCTACCCTAGCCTAGCCTATCCTATCCTACCCTAGCCCACCCTAACCTAGCCTAACCTAGCCGAACCAACTCTAGCCTAGCCTAGCCTAACCTTAACTACTCTAGCCAACTCCAGCCTATCATAAGCTAGTCTCACCTAGCCTAATCTACTTTAGCCTAGCCTAATCTAATTTAGCCTATTCTATCCTAGCCTAACCTAGTCTAACCTAACCTACTCTAGCCTAACCTAACCTAGCCTAACCTAACCTAGACTAGCTTATCCGAGTATAGCCTAACCTAACCTAGGCTAGCTCAGCCTATCCTAGCATAGCATAACTTAGCTTAGCCTAGCCTAGCCTATCCTAAGTTGGCCTAGCCTAGTGATGCCGAGCCTAGCCTAGCCTAGCCTAGCATAACCTAACCTAACCTAACCTAACCAAACCTAGCTTAGCCTACCCTAGCCTAACCTAGCATATCCTAACCTAACCTAGTATAGCCTATCCTAGCCTAGCCTAACGTAGCCTAAACTAGCCTAGAATAATTTAGCATAGATTACTCTAGCCTAGCCTAAGCTAGGCTAGCCTAACCTAGCATAGCCTACTCTAGCCTAACCTAATCTACGCTAGTCTAACCTAGCCTAGCCTAGCCTTCCCTTCCCTAACCTAACCTAACCTAACCTAGCCTAACCTAGTATAACCTAACCTAACCTACCCTAGCATAAGTTAGCATAGCCCAGCCTAATGTAATGTAACCTAACCTAACCTTCCCTAGCATAGGCCAGCCTATCCTAGCCTAACCTACTGTAGCCAAGCCTTGCCTAGCCTAGCCTAGCCTAACCTAACCTAACCTAACCTAACTTAGCTTATCCTAGCCTAACCTAGTTTAGCCTAGCCTAGCCTAGCTTAGCCTAACATAGCCTAGCCCAGTCTAGCTTAGTGTAGCATAGCCTAGACTAAACTAGCCTAGCCTAATATAGCCTAGCCTGATCTAGCATAACCTACTCTAACCTAGCCTAATCTAGGGTATCCTAGCCTAACCTAGCCTACTCTAGCCTAGCCTAACCTGGGCTAGCCTTACCTAGCATATTTTATCTTATCCGAGCCCACCCTATCGTGTCCTAACCTAACCTAACCTAACCTAATGTAGCCTAACCTAACCTAGCCTAGCCTTCCCTAACCTAGCCTGCATTGGCTAGCATAACTTAGCCTAGTGTGTCGTAACCTAACATAACCTTCCCTAGCATAGCCCAGCCTGGCCTAGCCTGATATACTCTAGGCTACGCTACCCTAACCTAGCCTAGTCTACTCTAGCCTAGCATGGCCAAACCTAACTTAACATTTCCTAGCCTAACCTAGCCTATTCTAGCATAACCTCGCCTAGCCTATCCTAACCTAGCCTAGCTGAGCCTAATCTAGCCTAGCCAAGGCTAACCTACTCTAGCCTAGCCTAGCCTAGTCTACTCTATCATAGCCTAGCCTAATGCAACCTAATCTACTATAGCCTATCCTAGCCTAGTATAATGTACTCTATCTTATTCTAGCCTAGCCTACACTAGCCTAGCCTAACCCAACCTAGCCTGACCTAGTCTAACCTAGCCTACTCTAGCCTAACCTAGCCAAGCCTAGCCTATCCTATCCTAGCCTAGCCTATCTTAGCCTAACCTAAACTAGGCTAGCCTAGCGTGGCCTACTCTAGCCTCTTCTAGCCTAACGTAGCCTATCCTAGCCTACCCTAACCTAACCTACGCTAACTTACTCTAACTAGCCTATTCTAGCCTAGCCTAACCTAACCTAAACTTGCCTCGCTACCCTATCCTATCATATCCTAACCTAACCTGACCTAACCTAAACTTTCATAAGCTAGCCTAGCATAGCCTCTCCAAGCATAGCCTAGCCTAGCCTATCCTAGGATAACCTAGCCTAGTCTAGCCTAGCCTTTCAAAGCCTAGCCTATCCTAACCTATCCTAGCCTAACCTACCTAGTCTAGCCTAGCATCTTCTAACCTAACTTAACGTTTCCTAGCCTAACCTAGCTTAGCCTAACCTAGCCTATTCTAGCATATCCTAGCCTAGCCTATTCTTGCATATCCTAGCCTAGCCTCACCTAGCTGAGCCTACTCTAGCCTAGCCTTCTCTAACCTACTTTAACCTAGCCTAGCCTTCTCTAACCTAGCCTAGCCTACTCTATCCTAACCTAGCCTAGCCTACTCTATCCTAACCTAGCCTAGCCTAATCTAGCCTAATATACTCTAGCCTAGCCTAGCTTACATTAGCCTAACATAGTCTAGCCTAGCCTAATGTACTCTATCCTATTCTAGCATATCCTTGACTACCCTAGCCTACTCTAGCCTAGCCTAACCGAGCCTAGCCTCAGTGAGTCTTACCTAGCCTACTTTAGCCTAGCCTAACCTAACCTAGCTAAGCCTAGCCTATCCTAGCCGAGCTTAGCCTAACATAAACTGGGCTAGCCTAGCCTAGTCTACTGAAGCCTATTCTAGCCTAACCTAGCTTAGCCTAGCCTAACCTAACCTAGCCTAGGCTAACTTAGTCTAACTAGCCTATTCCTTCCTAACCTAACCTAACCTAGCCTAGCTATCCTATCCTAGCCTACCCTAGCCTAGCCCAACCTAGCTTAACCTAGCACAACCTAGCCTAGCCTAACCTACTCTAGGTTAGCCTAGCCTAGCCTAAAGTAGCCCAGCCTAACCTATCCTAATGTAGCCTAGTCTACTCTAACCTAGCATAATATAGTCTACTCTATCCTATTCTAGTCTATCCTAGACTAGCCTAACCTACTCTAGCCTAGCCTAACCTAACATAGCCTAGCCTAAACTAGTCTAACCTAGCCTACTATAGCCTAACCCGACATAGCCTAGCATAGCCTATCCTATCCTATGCTAACCTAACCTAGTTTAGCCTAATCTAACCTCGCCTAGCTTCGTGTATCGTAGCCTATCCTAACCTAACCTATCCTATCCTAACCTATACTAGCTTAGCTTAGCCTAGCCTAGCCTAGTTTAGCCTAGCCTAGCCTAGCCTACCCTAGTCTAGTCTAGCCATGCTAGTCTAACCTACTTTATCCTAGTGTACTCTAACCTAACCTATTCTAGCCTAACCTAACCTAGCCTAACCTAACCTAACCTATCCTGAACTAACCTAACCTAACCTAACCTAACCTAATCTAAGCTAGCCCAACCTAACCTAACCTCAAGTGACTTAGCCTTTAAATTTTAAAGTCATTATAAAATAAATTAAGTTAAAATAAACAATATTAATAAAAAATCATTAAACACAATTTAAATTGAATACTATTAATAAAAATTGAAATATAACAAAATTTATTTGAAACAAATGAAATGTATTAATATACAATTTAAGAGGGAAAATATATAGAGATTAACCATAGTAATATAGTAACATAAGTTATGAGATATAAATGAAAAAAATATCTGTGAAATGTGAAAATAAAAATGCAAAATCATTTTGATAAATCTAATTAATCTAAACTAAGTCTTTAGAGAAATTAAACTTTTACTAAACAGAACTATCCAAAACTAATTTTAAAAGACACATGTAAAATCAACTATTATTTATAATTGAAAAAGAAAATTTATACAAAACTATAAAAATAAAAAACAAATTTAAATAAAACTAATATTCATAATTGAAAAAAAAACACACAAAAGTACAAAGATAATAAAATAATTTAAATAAAACTAAAAATTTACAACAGCTAAACTACAACCCTGAATAAACGGAATGATATGAAATCATGATTGGATGGATAAAAACTACATTAATGAATTAAGCCGAGCTAAGAAATATGATTTACGTTTTCAAACGTTTTTTTCATCATTACAGGGCTGAAAAAAAATTATAGAATAGATGGTTTCCCACATTCTCCTACCTAGGCTTAAATTAATATGCACGGAATGAACAGATGGAATGATTGAATGGAAGAGAGTAACGTTTGGATTGACTGATACCTATTCTTGTTGTGGTTTGACTTCGGAAGCAGGTTGTCATTCATGAAAACTTCAAACATAATGTCTAATATTTTATTAATTTATAATATTTATAATATTTTTATATAAAAAATAAATTTAACCAATATCCATGTGAGTTAAATATAATCTATGCAATCAAAATTCGCAGGACACATTTAGATGATATCATAGAAATGATAGTATGCTGACAGCTTTTATTTAAGAAGATATCTTGATGCCTCTCAGCTTCCAAAATGCAGATGGAGATGTTAGTCTTTGTAATGCTAAGAATACCTAGAGCAGAACATGCCATTAAAATTAGGGCCGAAAGTAAGGAGAAGGATTATCTCATATACATCGTGTAAATGCAGATGGAGTTGTCAGTCTTTGTAAAAATGTGGCTAAGAAAAAAAAAAAAAAATATATATATATATATATATATATATATATATATATATATATATATATATTATATTATATTATATTATATTATATTATATGTTATATTATTTAATAATTATCAAATTAAAAATAAGATACATTTTGTTTATAAAATATTTTGAGAAATTTTATAATTAAAAATAATTATTTCAATTTATTTCAATTTATAAAAAGAAATTTCGATGTGAGAAATATATTTTAAAATTAAACAAGAATATAATCATTCATTTATACATAAAAATATAGTTAAATATAATGTATTAATTATTTAATTGGAAAGAATTAATACATAATATAAAATTAAATAATTGGGAAAAAAATAGAAAATAAAATTCCAAAAGATATTGATATATTTATTATGTTTATTAGATTTATATTAAATAATGCCTCTAAAAAATTGTTAAGAAAAGTTATTTAGATTTAATTCTCATCAATAATATAACATGTTGAAATTATAACTAATACATTGTCTTGGTAATTTAGAGTTTTACTTAACTTTAAGTTAAGTTTCTGCAAACATCTAATCTATACACATATAAAATTCATAATTAATAATTTATTAATAATTTTTCAATTAAAAAACCTAAAAATAATATAAATAATAATAATAATACACTGTATTCTATAGAACAACATGAGATAAAAGAAATCAAATTATAATAATGAAACTCTGTTATCATCACAATAATATAATTAATTATATAAAGATTATATTTAATAGAAAATAAAACTAATTTTCATTAAAAAGATAAATTATAAAAGTAAAAATAAAAATAGTTAATTTTAATTTAGCACTTTAAATAATTACTTAAAATATTAAAAATAATAATAGAATAAATTTAAAACCTATAAAATTTTAAAAATTTTCAAAACACTTAACTGTCTGACCATGCATTCAATAATTAAAGGAAAATAAAAAAATAAGACAGAAAATAAAACATTCATATGAACACAGTTAAAATTAAGAAACATCATATAAGCATATTTACAGAATATGAATGCAATTAACGGTTAATGAAATATGTTGCATTTCAAAATATTTAATTTAAAAATTTACTCACTGAATTCATATGACTGGACATGGTCGGGGTCAAATTAATGAAGAGTTGTTAAGCATGTGAGGGAAACCATAGATGGATTAAATATGAAACATATTCATTATAATAATCTCATCGAAGAGAACTGATGGGAGCGGAACTAAATGAAAAAAACTAGTATCCAGACTCGTAGATTGATGTATGGGAGTGGAACTAAATAAAAAAAACTAGTATCTATACTCGTAGATTGAAGTAGGGTTTGAAAAGCGGCAACAGTAGCCAGAACAGGCATAGCCCTGTACAATTGCACCACCGTCAATAAGGTTCTTGAGGCAAAGCAGAACAGAACAAAACATGCCATTAAACAAAAGAATGAACTAAATGGATTAACTGATAGACATGGGCAAATTAAATGTAATCAAGAGATAAGATGACTAAATTAGGGTTAATCTATTGGGAGAGTGCCCTAATGATTCTTAAGTGAGAAGAATAAAACTAATAGAGTAATAAATATTTAATAATCATCATGCAATTAAATATTTTAAAATCCATGAAAAGCTATATTTAGTAAACATGGTTTATCCACAAAAGAGAGAGCCAGAGCCATCTCTGTACACCTAGAGTTGTACATTAAAATAGTGTTTGAACATTATCAACCAGAAATAGAAGAGATATTAAATGGCAATTGTGATCTTCAGAAATTTGAATATACAAAAAAGAAATGAAAAAATTCGGTAATAAAGAAATTGCTTGTCATACAAGAAATCACATGAAGTAAGAATATCATGTACCTGAAGTCAGAAACCCTCAAATAACGCCATGGGATGTACCTGAAGTCAGAAACCCTCAGATTACTCAAAGGGATGCACTAAATCTGGGAACCGTTCCTTTGAAATTGCGTTTGAAATCTGGTTAAACTACTCAGAAAAAAGAAGAGAGCCAGAGCCATGCATACCTGGAGTTCGAAATTATAACAAGGTTTGGACATTCTCAGCAAGAAGAAATAAAAAACATCTGTAATGGCGGTTGGTATCTTCATCTCTCGAAAAAGATTCAATAAAAAGGAAATTAGGTAATAAAGAAATTGCATCTCATACCAGATGAAATAATAAGATCATGTTTCTCCAGTGAGAAATTCTCAAATAACTCCTTAAAATTGTTCTTTCGGAGAAAGATACCAATCCATCGTCTTCCTCTATAGCATAACTGCACGACTCAAACACAGACATACACACAAACGCCAAACCACCAAACGCACAGACTGAGACTCTAACACAAAACCACACACAGACTCATACAGCGAACCCAACAGACATAACAGCCCATGGACAGAGGAGAGAGGAGCAACAATATATTGAAATTATGTGGGATTTGAGGTATATATACACTCCCTGTCAACGGATAGTTGAACCACCATTAACAACGGCTTACATTATCCCAAAAAAAAAGCACAGTCATGCTTTTGGTTCATCATTTTTTCGGTTTAAATTCGTGCTTTTAACTTTTTCAATACTTTTTCTATTATTGGATTTTTAATTTAACTTCGATTTCAAAAATTAATAGTTTAAATTCGTGCTTTCAATACTTACCAACGGGTTACATTATCCAAAATAGAACACTAATGCTTTTGGTTCATCCTTTTTTCTGCTTAAATTCGTGCTTTCAATACTTTTTCTATTATTGGGTTTTTCATTTAACTTGGATTTCAACAATTAATCTTTTATTTTTTTTCTCTGCATTGTGGGGTCTAGACATTGGCACAGAGGTGGCTGAAGTGGAAATCAGTTGAAGCAGATAGAAAATTTGATTTTTTTTTCTTCATTAAAAATCTTCTATAATTTAGTTGAGATTGCTTGAATATAAAATTTCAAATTGGTTTTTTTTTTTCACTTTTCACGATTTTCTTTTTGCAATTTGCAAAATGCGTTCATAGAATAATAAGAAGTTAATAATAAAATAAAATTGATATAAATAATTCATAAAAATTAATAAATTTACAAAGTAAATTTTTTAATGAAATGGATATGAATTTTAAACGTAATTTTTTGAAAATTAATTAAAGGATGTACTTACCTGTCGTAGGCCATTCAAAAAAAAAACTTCATTATATATCTCTGAATGAGCGAACCCGATAGGCAAAATCCACGGATAATTGTAACTGACTCAGTTTTTTCTTATCCACCACTAGGATTAGGATTGTGCGAGGTCATTTCTAGCCGTTCGGAGTGATGGTGCCAAGTCATTTCTAGCCTTTTGTGGCAGATCATTTCTAGCCTTTGTATCATCGTCACTCTTAAAATAATGGAACATGCTACTTTTTATTATTGTCTTTGTAAATACATTAACATCAACGATGTTGATGGGTGATTGTGATGTGGCAGCTAGTTATTATGGAGTCAGCTAACAAATCTTAAAATGCAAACGACAACTTTTTATGGCGTTATTAAAAGATTTATTATACCATTATAAATATTTATAAAAAAATAATGAAATGTAAAATAACATGATATTGTAGAAAAGCATGAAATAATGGATTCTTACATATAATAATATAAATGTTTACCATTGGACTCAAAAGCATTAAATAATGGATTTTTAGATTTAATAATATTGAAATTTTATAATATTTTTTAAAAATAATAAATGAAATTATTATTTTTAAACATGTCAATTAAATTTAATATAAAATAAATTAAAATAATAGATTTTAGGTCATATTGCTTATGGTTAATAAAGATTATAGGTTATATATAATATGTAACTTTTAGAGCTATCTTATTAATAGATTTTTTTTAGAATAGTTAAAATAAAGAAATCAAAGAACATGTAAATCAACAAAATATTTAGAGTAAATGAATACAATATGTCTTTTAGGGAAATTAAAATGGGAGGAAACCTAGCTAGAATATAAGGTCATTGCACTTCTTTGTTTTCTTTAGTAATGGAAATGCAAACACAAAGAAAGTGGAACTTATTCCCAAGTTTCCTTTGACATGATGGCCTAAGTGGCTACTACAAAATCTTAGTGGTCATCTATTATTGCCTAACATCTCACCCATTTATACTTTGCACAACTATGAAACATGTACAAAGCTAAAATAATTGAATCTTCTCTCTTTCAAGTGGCCTAATATTTAATATAGCCTAATAGCCATCTGCATTTAAGTATTTTTCATTCCTCTACCCTCATTTACTACTAGGTTTTATACCATCTAGAGTTTTCTTAAAAATATACATTAGGAAAAAATTTCAACTTGAAAATTTATCTCAAATTGTAGAAATTTTAGAAAATCCTACTAGCTCCTTAAACTTTTGAACATATCATTTAAAATTATTCATATTTATAACAATTCTATATACTATATATAAAATTTTGATGAATTGTTGCATAAAATAATTTAATCCTATAAAATTTATGTGAATCATTTAAGAAGGAAAAAGGAAAGTGTACAATTTTGTATTGGAAAAAGCAGGGAAAATAATTCCATCTATGAAATTTTGCTCCTAATATTTCCCCTCGTCTAGATGTGGGTAGGTCAACATAAGCCATCTACTTAGTATTATGGTGGCCAACAAGGTAGCTCCAATTGTGGGAGAAATAATTTTCATATATGAGCTCCTATTGAGCTGGTTTTTACACCATTCTAAAGGTCACTATATGAAGAAATATGTCACAAAACATTATGTCGATATTGTGAATTTTTTATTCAAGAAATTTTCATTTCATTACTCAAAATGAACCTGCTAAAATTTAAACCTTGAGTCTCTTAATTGGGATGTGCCACTAACTTAAAAGGAACTCCCCGAATAGAAACACCTAATGTATGGGACACAAAAGTGGGAATAGACATCTCACTAACCAATGGAATGAAGGTGGACATAATGGCTCCTTATTCTTAATTTTGAAAGTCAGAAGAATTCCTTCTATATTCGATGAGCAACTAGCTTCTGACATCATGTGAGAACTACACAAAAAGTAAATTATAATCACCAAAATGAGGTCTATTCAATTGAAAAGGTGAAGAGAATGAAGTTTCTATCAAACAAGGATTGTGATTCAATGGAAGATGTTGATTGATGAATTCAACATTTTTGTTTTAATTTTTCTTAAATTATCTAATATCCAACAATCCCTATGATGATCGTTTCACAACCATTTTTTAGCTAATGGAACTTGATATACGTCATATAACAAGTTTTTCAAGTTATATTAGTATTGAGTCTTAAGTGTAATATAAGCAACCAAACCTCTCAATAAAATAATACTCAATAGATGACCTCCCAACATCTACCATCCATGTCACTTTCTATTTCAATCCAATTTCCATATTATCACCATTACACACCCTAATCCATATCACCTTGCCACATAATTTGTCCATGTCAACAACATGTCATCACCATGTTTATGCCACATAAATGCCATGAAATATCCACATCGATGCCACATGATCACCACATTGGTGCCAAATCATCATAATGTCAATGTCATGTTATATCTATGTGAGTGGCACATCAAAGCCACATTATCATCTAACACCTCAGGGGACTTCCTCGATCTAAATGTTTTTCTATGTAAGCTATTCCCATCATTATATCTGCTAAATTTCCAATGATATGTAATTTATGATGCTCTTTTCTTTTTTCTTCTTAGTTTATTTTTATCCATAATTCATTTTGTTTTGTGTTTATTGTTATAGTAGTTAATGGAACACAAAATCTATCATCTAACAAGTGTTCCAAGTTCTATTAGTATTGAGTCTTATGCCCAATATAAGGGACCAAACCTAGAGATAGATTAACCCTCAATATCTGACCTCCCTAGTGCCACGAAACCTCCACATTGATGCCACAAGATCACCACATTAGTGCCACATCATCACCATGTTAGTGCCATATTATCTCTATGTGAGTGGCATATCAAAGACACATTATCATATACCACCTTAAGGAATTCCTAGATCTATATAGTTTCCTATGTAAGTTATTCCCATCCCTATATTTGTTAGCTTTCCAATGATATCAGATTTATGAGGCTTTTTTCTTTTCCTCCCTTTTTATTTTGGCATAATTCATTTATTTTTTTACATATTGTTGTAATAGCTACAAAAACCCCAAAATTTTAGACTACAACCAGATTTTCAAGTCCAGTTCATTCAAGTTATAAACATATACATGGTTGTGCTCATTAGACTCTACTTCATAGGATAATTTAAACTTGAGTATGTTGTGAGAAGCTACATGTTGCAACACACACTCACAATAATTTAAAGCACAACTTGGAAGTTTGTCACAGTTCCCTTCTTCATGCCTTTCATATTGAATTGTCACAACACTATCACATATCTCCTTACGATGGGGAATTTATGGAAAATTAATGATCCTCACATGTGCGAGAAACAATATAATCGATTTTCCCCATATTCATTTTCACATTGAGTTTTGTTGCATGCATCCTCTACTTCCTCTACATAATGTAACAATTTTATTTATTCTATGCATTCTATTTTAACATTAACATGTCACCCTACATATGACTATACTGACAATTTTTTTTTTACTGTATATTTCTCTTTTTTTTGGTTAAATTAATATATAACTATGAATATTTTTGAAATTATAGATATAGCATACCATTAGTTGTCATCATTTCATCATAATTAAAGGAAATGGCCTCACCAAAGAAGATTCTGAAAAAAAAGATTAAAGAAGAGTGGAAAGAAAAAGGTTTTATGGCTTCAATTCCCACATACACAAACACAACTTGTTTTACCTACAAATCCATGTTAATTACTAGGTTACAAACATATCAAACATTTTCTTGAAAAGAGATCACATATGAGGAAGAATATGGTGAAGTATATGATAATGTTAGACAGCCTTCGGTGCACATATTCGCATCACATTCCACTATATCCCCTTGTGGGGATACCATTAAATGGATTATAAAGTGCATTGATGTCAAAGATGTGACTCTTAGAGATATCCATGGTGAATGTATAATGATATTCACATATCCCCACAATGTTGAGTACTGTAAATTTCCCATATATCAAGTAGAAGTTAAGGAAAATCGGTATGACAATTTTGCATGTGCATATAACACTATCACCTTGAATTTTGTATGAACCATGGGTTGATAAATTGAGTTTAGGAGCCTATGGGAGTTGCAGCACAGTTGGTGCAATACCAGGGCTCACTAGGAATGTCAGGCGAGG
The DNA here is from genome assembly GCA_034641835.2 of Pinus albicaulis. Taxonomy (NCBI): domain Eukaryota; kingdom Viridiplantae; phylum Streptophyta; class Pinopsida; order Pinales; family Pinaceae; genus Pinus; species Pinus albicaulis. Next base: position 440,159,452 of record CM076579.1, on the reverse strand, counting down.
GTAAAGGATAGGCTCCCATAAGAGATGAATTTTCAAACAATCCTATCCGAGTACTCTCATGGTTACCAGGGTTATCTCTAATAAATAGTATAATATTACTCGTAGATTTAAGTTTGGTCAATGATATACAATAATTAAGTTTACTGCTCATGAAATATTGCCTTCATGGTGAAGGCATAGTAGGCCATGGACAGAAGACCACACAGACTCATACAGCGAACCCAACAGACATAGCAAGCCATGGACAGAGGAGAGAGAAGCAACAATATATTGAAATTAATCCCTGTCAATATATAGTTGAACTACCATTACAAACAGCTTACATTATGCCAAAAAAAATAAGCACAGTCATGCTTTTGGTTCATCATTTTTTCTGTTTAAATTCATGCCTTTAACTTTTTCAATACTTTTTTTGTTATTGGATTTTTAATTTAACTTCGATTTAAAAAATTAATAGTCTAAATTTGTGCTTTCAATACTTACCAACAGGTTACATTATCCAAAAAAGCACACTGATGCTTTTGGTTCATCCTTTTTTCGGTTTAAATTCGTGCTTTCAATACGTTTTCTATTATTGGTTTTTTCATTTAACTTGGATTTCAACAATTAATATTTTATTTTTTTTCTCAGCATTGTGTGGTCTAGACTTTGGCAGAGAGGTGGCTGAAGTGGAAATCAGTTGAAGCAGATAGAAAATTTGATTTTCTTTTCTTCTATAAAAATGTTCTATAATTTAGTTGAGATTGCTTGAATATAAAATTTCAAATTAGTTTTTTTTTTTAATTCTTTCACCATGATGGATGGATAACTCACTTTTCACAATTTTCTTTTTGCAATTTGCAAAATGCATTCATAGAGTAATAAGAAGTTAATAATAAAATAAAATTGATATAAATAATTCATAAAGATTAATAAATTTACAAATTAAATTTTAATGAAATGGATATGAATTTTAAACATAATCTTTTTAAAATTAATTAAAGGATGTACTTACATGTAGTAGGCTATTAAAAAAAAAAAATTCATTATATATTTCTGAATGAGCAAACCCGATAGGAAAAAAAAATCATTATATATCTCTGAATGAGCAAACCTGATAGGCAAAATCCACGGATAATTGCAACTGACTCAGATTTTTTTTATCCACCTCTAGGATTGTGCGAGGTCATTTCTAGCTGTTGGGAGTGATGGTGCCAAGGCATTTTTAGCCTTTTGTGGCAGATCATTTCTAGCCTTTGTACCATCGTCACTCTTAAAATAATGGAACATGTTACTTTCTATTATTGTCTTTGTAAATACATCAACATGAATGATGTTGATGGTTGATGTTGGGTATGTTTTATATTCTTTCCATGACTAATCATGTGCGGGGGGGTGACAGGGGGGGCGGTAGCCCCCCTGTCAGGGTCCGAGGCAGCGCCCCGGAAAAAAAAAATTTGGTCCTTATTTTCCGGTGGGGTGGATCCGCCCATGGTTTTGTGCATGGGTTTGCACATGGTTTTGGGGTACGATAGTTTTCGGCCCCTGGTATTTTGTAGATCCGGTCAAGGGAACTATGGTTATGTTCTAATTCAGGGTTAATGGATTGGGGTTTATGTATGATTCGACATGTATATATATGTGTTGTAACACTAAAATGTTTATAATGAAAAATCAATTTGGTCATCCCGATTTGGGATCCAGGGGAAAATCTCTGTGTTTATCTATTTTATGTTTTATTCTCTTGTTACTGTTTATTTTTCTATTTTTCAGATTCATTTGCAGATAATTTCTGTATAGGGTTAAAACCTACATTTGGTATCAGAGCAGTTTCAGCTTCAAGCGGACGCATTTGCTGCTGAGGGGTTTTTTGCTCGAGCCTGAGGTAGACCCTGTTCAGTGGGATATCTATGGGATCAATTTTTGCGGTGAAAGAATATGGCGAGCGACGGGAAGATAGAGATCGAGAAATTTAATGGTCAAAGTTTTGAGTTGTAGAAGCTTAAGATGGAGGATCTGCTGGTGGATAAAGATCAGTGGATCGCGGTAGATCCGGGTACTAAACCAACGGCAATGTTAGATGAAGATTGGAAGAAGCTGGATCAGAAGGAAAAGAGCACAATACGATTGTGTGTCTCGGATTCAGTATTGTTGAATGTATCTAGGGAAGCTACGGTGCAGGCCTTGTGGGACAGGCTAGGGACTTTGTACCAATCTAAGTCTCTGGTGAATAAATTGTTCCTGCGGAAAAAGATGTATAACCTAAGGATGAAGGATGGAAACTCAGTGACAGAGCATTTGACTGCCTTCAATATTGTGGTAAGTCAGTTGTCATATGTTGACATTAAAATCTCAGATGAAGATAAGTGCATCAATTTTTTGTGTTCTCTACCAGACTCATGGTACAGTCTGGTTATTGCAATAGGTAGCAATACAACTACCTTGAATTTTGATGACATTGTCTTAGCCTTGCTATCGGAGGAAATGAGACGGAGAAATATAGAGGGTCAGAATGGAGATGCCTTATCTGTACGAGGAAGGTCTCAGAACAGAAACACGAATAAGGTTTCGAGTGGGAGATCTAAATCTTCTGGAATGTTTTTAAAGGTGTGCTGGAAATGTGAAAAGGAAGGGCACTACAAAAAGGGCTAACGAGATCTAAAGCTCTAAAAGGAAAGGGATACGATGATGCTTCTTATACAAGCCTCGGATGAAGGTGGGGATGTATGTTAGCTTCTTCTTCAAATACACATATATGTGAGTTATGGTTGATTATTTCGGGTGCATCTGTAGGTCCCACCTTACCCACCATCAATAATATAGAGAAGTAGAGGTGACATTAATCACTAATACTCATTTGCACAGAATCCTAAATAATTAGTCACTATAAAATTATTTCCAACAACAATCCTTTTTTTCTTTATTTATGAAAGCTTTAGATAATACAAGAAACAAATGTCTTATTCTCTAATCATACTTCAACAAATTATTAACTTCATTTTCACATTCATACCAAATATTGTAGACATAGGAAGCTACACCCATTAAATATTTTATTTATAATTTATAGTAACATAAAAACAACAGTAACTGATGCTTTTACACTAACGATTTATATGCACAAAAGCTACAACCATTCAAGACTTTTCACAAACACTTTCCAGACATGCACTGTACAGTTCGTTAAGGCATTTTTTTTAAAACACTTGGCAACAATGAATTTAAGATTATTCTTCAACACATTTATCTCATAAAATTCAGAAATTGAAAATTTTAATGTTGGCATCTTAAGACAGGGACTAAATAATGTTAGTCTTTCATCAAAGACTCAACAACAGGTGCACATAACTCACAACAGCAAACTGCAAAATTGCCCATATTTTTGATCTGGGTTCTCACAAGTATTTTTTTGGAATCAAATCAGGGGTTACAGGTCCTATAGGCATGGATACCCCCTCATGTTGGGCTGAATCAAATTCAAAATGCCTAGGAATGGGATTCTTGAAAACAACAAAAATTTATATCCTAAATGTTTCATTTATGACTTTTCTCAAACATATGGAATGAAAACTTACAAATACAACTCTACACGAGGAAAAACAACCCAGATTTATGCTACTAAGATATTCACATTGAATTCACGCATTTATAAATCCATCACATAAGTTCTTGAAACATTTTACCACCCACAAGCTAATTGATTTGACATGATTTGACAAGCTTATTGCACCAATTGCTACAATTTGACAAACACATGGTAGCTTCAAATGCTACTGACATTAAGGATTTCTGTCAAAATTCTAATAGTACTATTACAACAACTTGAATAAAGAAACATTGAATTACTGATAAGAATATGAAGCATAAGAAATAAATGGAATTTATCTCAAACTTACCTCAAACATTTGATCTTCCAAACCATATTTTTGTTGCCATTATTTTTTCATTTTCTTTTAAGGGTTGATTATGTAATTCCTCCACGTAGATTTTGGGTGCATGTACATTTTCTTACTTCTGATGTAAGCTACAAGTTAGCACTTATTCATGCATAAATAAATTGATAACATTACTCATTCACGGATTTTTTCAAACACTTTGCAAACTATCCTAAAACTATTTCTAAAACATGCATCTAATTACTTGAAACAAAACAAGAAATTGTGAACTACTCACCTAAGTCCTTTGGAATTTATTTATTGCAATTACCGTGAACAATATTTGGCTTTCCTTTCTCAAATGATATAATACCAAGATTAGTACCATAAACTACACCAATAATAACTCCAATATTGAGATCTAAACGTCCATACATATAGATTGATCTAGTCTTCATTTTTAACTAATCAATAATATTCTAGATAACATAAACCTAAACCAAAATTAGATGCTTACAACAGTTTAAATTTCTACTTTTTATTTTATGTTAAAGCTATACTATCATTTATGACAATGGAAATTATACCTGAAGAGATATTCATCTCCGATCATTGAGAATATGATCCACCTTTGATCCCTTAACAACTCATTTGAACCATCTGGTTTTCCACCCAATCATATCCAAGGAGAACTTCTCCCCCTGGAACCCCCGAGCTGTAAGAGCTTACAAGCAGTACCAAAATATAGTAGTAGAGAGATATACAACGCAATTTGAGGAAGAAAAGTTTCGCTTCCTCTCAATACCATTCATGGTTTGCTCCACCATGTAGAGCTACTTAGTGATTTAGATTAGGAATTTCAAATTCATTTCGAAATAAATTCACTACTCTCTGAGTCTCTTCCTCTCATAATATTTTTCAAATCTCTCCAACTCTTACTATCACAATGCACCTCCCCCAAAGTGAGAATACATGAGACACATATATAGGAGGAGCAACAAATTCTTGTCATAAAGGAGTAATATGCATGCCTTGTATTCCATTTAGATGAGTGTAACTCATGCCATTAAGAAGAGGTATGCATGCTTTAATTAAGGAGAGTGTAACATATGCATTAAAGAGAGTGTAAGAGGATTCTTTTATGACATGTATTTAATGAGTGTAAGATGAATATGCCATTATTTGATGAGTGCATAAAATAGTGTAATGTATTATTAAAAGAGAGAGAGAGAGAGATACATAGAACCATGAGAATCATCAATGAGAGAGGTGTGAAGTGATTGAGGAGATATAATTCCATTTTAATAATACTATCATAGTCTCATAAAATATAATAATAATATTAATAATATTAAGAATATTGAGGATTAAGTCGAGATTGAACTATTACGATTGATTAATCATAAGTTAAGTGATTTTCCTTCAACTATAGTTGATTACCCATTGATTGGAGGTGATTTTATATTTTTGGAAACTCATACTTGAAATGGTAGACATGACTTTCTATTTTTAGAAAGTCACTCCAAAATGGTTAGGAATGAGATTTTATTAAGGAAATTCATCCGCGAGCTGCCCATGAGTGGTATTTTTCTTCCAGAGAATAGGGATTCCACACCTCTATTGTATGCATCTCCGTGCCTTAGTAGATTGAGGACTTCGCCCCAAACATTCCATTATAGATCCAAGACTCCATGTCTTTATATTTCATGGATTTAGGACTCCGCGCCCTAATCCTTTTATCATATATCCAAGACTCCACGTCTTTATATTTAATGGATTTAGGATTTTGCGCCCTAATTTCCATGGCTTCTCATCTACTCTGCTTTGAAACTCCACATTTCACCTCAAGGTACTGATTGTGAGCTCATACCCATCTGATGGTTCGTTGGTAAGGTCTTCTTCCAAAACCTGCACACATCACAATCTCATAGATCAAATAAATCAAATGAATTTCATAATTAACTTATTCAAATTTTACCAAAGATTGTGCATGACTTCCACAGTGATTTTGGTTTTGGAGAAATGACTTCCACATTTATTTATAACTTGGGCATCCTTGTTGGCAATGACCAAGTCCCCTGACACATCATGCTTAGTACGAGATTACGCACATATAATCATGCAAATCATGTATCATCCATAAATCATAATTAACCATATGTTCCACAACCATGATCATTCATGGATCTGTGCTTCAATCCTAAATCACCATTCTTGTCATACAACTATGTCCAAAATAGGATACCAAAAGAGAAAACATTGCTAATATTCTCTTAACCAAAATCAATTCTTATACACGTAACCATAGATATTATCATAAGCATACAACAACCAAGTGACCCAACCCAGGTCTATAGCATATAAGCATGTACATAAGTCCGTGATACATAATATTATATCATTATCAAAATCATCATCTTGAAGTGTTATCAAAGCTATCTCACCAAGAAGGGACACTACATACTCCCCCTCCTGGGATAAACTTGGCCTGAATTTTTCCTACGGCCATAAGGTACTTAGTTCTTTTAGATTCTCCTATCAATAAGTTGTTAACCATATATATATATATATATATATATATATATATATATATTTGTTTTTCTTCATGCCAATCCATAGTTTAATATTTTCTAAATTGGAAGCAACTCCATGAAAACTAAACATACCATTCTTAATCAAGTAGAAAATATATCCATGTCATATTAGGCATGTTTTGATATAAAATACCAAATATTTCTATATCAAAACCAACCATAAAATTTATAGTACCATATCAAAATACTATTTTATGTAATTGATATGAAATCTACTTAATTTATCTATAATAATTTTATATTCTACATGTTTTTCTTTCTCATAGTCTATATGAATCCTACATGTGTCGTATTCTTGGTTGTAGTATTTTGAGCTTGCCAAGATATAAATAGATCACACATTGGTTGTACACACAACAATGATGGTCCATCCCATATCACGATCAAATTTGCATATAATAAACATAAAATCATCCAGATACAATTTTCAGTGAAATTACGTAACAAAACATGATGTTATATATAAAACCCACTCTTACATCCCATTTGATTTATGTCCTATCAATCCAATTTTCTCCTTTTTATTCCATAAGAAATCGTTGCAATGAAAATATTTAGGATCTATCTTTAGTTTTTTTTTAACTAAACGTTTACTCTTTAGGAAAAAATCACAATTTGAGGTTCAAGGCACAAATTTTTTTTTTTTTAAACAATCTAAGGTTAAATACAGTCTTCATTGACCCACTTATGTATTATAGATCATTCCTTTAGTTTCCATAATCTTCATTATTATTCACTTCTCTAACTTGAGAATCAATTATGAATGACTATGTTAGAAGATATTCATTCTGAAAGCAGATTAATGATATATTTTGTAATCAAGTTCTCCCCGTATATATTATTGAATTTACCTTGATAACTCTAAGTCAATTTGTTTTCCAACTATGAAATCTCTCATGATTTTTATTCAGTAATTAATCAATTCATTTGGTTTCATGTCTTATTCCTTACTATTAATACGTACGCAACAACAAACTATGAAAACCATACATTTCTCAAAATGTGATGAATCTTGTCAAATTTAAATAAGATTTAGACTATCACAAGAGAATTTCTAGCCTAAAGTTAAACCCTTTTTCTTTAAGGAGAGTTACCACCCTCTCAAATTATTACAACATTTTGTAGGACTAATAAATACTCATACAACTATACATCCCAACACAAAATTCCTAAATCTAACAATCTCCCCCATTCCACATACAATAAAATCATCATGCAATAATTCGAATCAATCAAAATGTGATCTCACTTTCCTTCAATTTATCCCTCAACAAAAAAAAAATATCACAATCACATATTCTTGTAAAACAAGAACTCAATTAAGCTTTTCATTAATCACATGCCTTTTTCTTTAAGTTCAAACAAGTTCTCACCACATAAAATGTTTACCTTCTAAACATTCTCTTAACAATTTATAAACAATATTAATTTTGACTCGATCGCCTAACTAACAGTGGTTTAGAGCAATATATGAGTTCAATCCTCATAATCTCTCTAATTAATTTGGTTAAATAGAATTCAACCAATATTCAACTGATAAAATCATTAAATATACTATTATGGCTTTCCTAGACCTAATTTGTCTTAATCCAATAGAATTTTTTTTTCATCAACTTATCACAATAATATTTTTCTACATTTCAAGAATTTGAAAATCATTTTAATTCTACCTAAATTCAACACATACAAAAGGATTAAAATACTAGAGGATAGATATCTAGTTCACACTGACTCCATATGTCCAAATCAATTATTCCAAACATTCTAAACCACCTAATGGTGTTCAGTATACCGATCTTAATATCTTCATTTGTAATAAAAATAAAATAATGGATTTAAAGCTCAAGCAAGTTCATGTTACAAATCTCTATACATTTAATTTTAATTACACATAATCACTCCTTAATCATGTCTATGACATTCCATCAAAATATTCTAACCAGAGGAATTACTTAGCTCGTAGATATATTTTAGTATGGATTCCACACCCATACCTTACCTCATTACTTATCTCATAGATATATACTAGTATGGATTCCACACCCATACATTTTCTCATAAATATATGCTACTATGGATTCCACACCCATATCTTAGCTTAAGTAAAACATAACCTACAAATTTTCTTTAAAATGACTTCCACAACCCTTCATGCACTAGTCATTTAAGCCTCTTGTTTATTAGGAAGATCATACCTCAACCTAGTATTTGAGTAATTTAAAGTTATTTGATGCATAATGTCAACCCAAAATACAGAAAATCATGTCAAATAAATCAGAGGCATTTCATTCTTACTCGTTAAGAATGTATTCCCAAATCATATTTTAACGTATCTAATTAATGCACATGCATTACTCTTGAATCTACATTCACAGTTAAAAGTGACATCCTTCAAGGTAGCTTTTTGTTAAGTTTTCATTAGTGTAGGTAGGAAAAGACTCAAAATTAACATGATGAACTCAATCATCAAGTAAATTGAATCTCAACCTTACACTTGTTACTCATTCTCAAAGCATACACACCAAGGTCATCATACTATAGTCCAGATTAACCCAATATTTTTCTTGGTAGATATGATTTCAGCTAATAAGGATGGCTACGAAGCCCATATCACATTGAAAATGATGCATTAAACATATATGAAACTATGCATGCACTCCGACTATCTCACTCATCAATTGACAATCAAGGCATTCACATATTTGGGTTTAACCCAAACTTTCTCAAGCACATCATTTCCTAGCATGTCTTTAAGCATTTAACATATTGCTAATAATATGTCTTAACAAAAATATAAAGAAATATAAGAAAACATTTTTTTCTTTTTCTTTCATGAGTTTCTAAATGATATAATAATAATAACTAATATGCTTCCAAGTCAAGATATACAAGAACTCAACTTGCATGCAAAATCAACATTCATGCATCATCAAACTACAAGTAAGCATGTTGGCCCATTAGGCCTAGTTTTGTAATTGGCTCTGATACCATATGTAATGTCCCACCTTACCCACCATAAATAATATAGAGAAGTAGAGGTCACATAAATCACTAATACTCAATTTTTTTTTGTTTGAAAACTTTAGATAATACAAGGAACACTTGTCTTATTCTCTATTCACACCTCAGCAAATTATTAAATTAATTTTCATATTCATACCAAAACTTGTAGACAGAGGAAGAGTCTATTGAAGCTACACCCATTAAATACTTTATCTATAATTTCTAGTACATAAAAACGATAGTCACTAAAATTTTTACACCAATAATTTATATGCAGCAAAGCTACAGCCATTCAGGACTTTTTACAAACACTTTGCAAACATGCAATCTACAGTCATTGAGGCCTTATGACAAACACTTTGCAAGCATGCAATCAAAAGCCATTGAGGCATTTTGTCAAACACTTGGCAAGAATGAATTTAGGATTCTTCTTCAACATATTTATCTCATAAAATTCATAAATTGAAACTTTAAATGTTGGCATATTAAAACAGGGACTAAATAATCTTAGTCTTTCATCAAAGACTCAACAACATGCGCACATAACTCACAACAGCAAATTGAAAAATTGCCTAGATTTCCGATCTGGGTTCTGAAAAGTATTTTTTTTGGAATCAAATCAGGATTTACATGACCATTAGGCACGGACACCCCCTAATGTTGGGCTGAATCGAATTCAAAACGCCTAGGAATGTGATTTTTGAAAACAACAAAAATTTATAGCTTAAATGTTTCATTTATGACTTTTGTCAAACATATGGAATGAAAACTTAAAACTACAACTCTACATGAGGAAAAACAACCCAAAGTTATGCTACCAAGATATTCTCATTGAATTCACACATTTCTAAATCCACCACATGAGTTCTTGAAGCATTTTATCACCCACAAGCTAATTCATTTGACATGATTTGACAAGCTTATTGCACCAATTGCTACAATTTGACAAACACATGGTAGCCTTGAATGCTATAACCATTAAGGCTTTCTATCAAAATTCTCATAGTACTATTACAAAAAATTGAATGAAAAATCATTGAATTACTAATAAGAATATGAAACAGAAGCCATAACTGGAATTTACCTCAAACTTACCTCAAGCATTTGATCTTCCAAACCATATTTTAGTTGCCATTATTTTTGCATTTTCTTTTAAGGGTTGATTATGTAATTCCTCCAGGTATATTTTGGGTACGTGTCCATTTTCTTACTTCTAATGTAAGCTGAAGAGATATTCAGCTCCAATCGTTGAGAATATGATCCACCTTTGATTCCTTAACCAACTCATTTGAACCATCCGGTTTTCCACCCAACCATATCTAAGGAGAACTTCTCCCCCTAGAACCCCTAAGCTGTAAGAGCTCACAAGTAGTACCAAAATATAACAGTAGAGAGATATACAACACAATTTGAAGAAGACAAGTTTTGCTTCCTCTCAATACCACTCATGATCAACTCCACCTGATAGAGCTACTTAGTAATTTAGATTAGGAATTTCAAATTCATTTCAAAATAAATTCACTACTCTCTAAGTCTCTTCCTCTCATAATATTTTTCAAATCTCTCCAACTCTTGCTACCACAATGCACCTCCCCCAAAGTGAGAATACATGAGACACATATATAGGATGAGCAACAAATTCTTGTCATAAAGGAGGAGTAATATGCATGCCTTGTATTCCATTTAGATGAGTGTAACTCATGCAATTAAGGAGAGTGTTGTGTAACCAGCTCCAAAAATAGAAGAAAAGAGATATAAACGCCTTAGAAATGAGCCACTTCGAGGGGGCAACCTCCAATACATTACATAAATGAACAATTCTTGGATGATACAATTCACAAAACCTCCTTTCTGTATATAGGAGTCCATGGGGCCATAATGTAATCCTAGTGGGCCACAATGTAATCCTAGCCGACCTAACAATAATAATTTAAGGGCACAATAATAACAAAATGGGGGTTACAAGGGTACAATAATAACAATAAGGGGTTTACACTAACAATAATAAGGGGCTATACTAGTGATATAGGGGCAACAAATTCTTGTCATAAAGGAGGAGTAATATGCATGCCTTGTATTCCATTTAGATGAGTGTAACTCATGCAATTAAGGAGAGGTATGCATGCCTTAATTAAGGAGAGTGTAACATATGTATTAAAGAGAGTGTAAGAGGAATCTTTTATGACATGTATTTAATGAGTGTAAGAGGAATATGCCATTCTTTGATGAGTGCATAAAATAGTGTAATGTATTATTAAAAGTGGGAGAGAGAGAGTTACATAGAGCCATGAGAATCATCAATGAGAGAGGTGTGAAGTGATTGAGGAGATATAATTCCCTTTTAATAATAATATCATAGTCTTATAAAATATAATAATAATATTCATAATATTAAGAATATTGAGGATTAAGTCGAGATTGAACTATTATGATTGATTAATCATAAGTTAAGTGATTTTCTTTCAAGTATACTTGATTACCCATTGATTGGAGGTGATTTTCTATTTTTGGAAACTCATACTTGAAATGGTAGGCATGACTTTCTATTTTTAGAAAGTCACTCCAAAATTGTTAGGAATGAGATTTTATTAAGGAAATTCATTTGTGAGCTGCCCATGAGTGGTATTTTTCTTCCGGAGAATAGGGATTCCACACCCTTATTATATGCATCTCCGTGCCTTAGTAGATTGAGGACTCCGCACCTTGATCTACTCTAAAGATCCAATATTCCACACCTTGATCTTTTTAAATATTTAGGACTCCGCGCCCTAAACATTTCATTATAGATCCAACACTCCATGTCTTTATATTTCATGGATTTAGGACTCCGACCCCTAATCATTTTATCATATATCCAAGACTCCATGTCTTTATATTTCATGGATTTAATATTCCGCGCCCTAATTTCCATGGCTTCTCATCTACTCTACTTTGAAACTCTGCATTTCACCTCAAGGTACTGATTGTGAGCTCATACCAATCTGATGGTTCGTTGGTAAGGTCGTCTTCCAAGACCTTCACACATCACAATCTCATAGATCAAATAATAAATCAAATGAATTTCATAATTAGCTTACAAATTTTACCAAATATTGTGCATGAATTCCACAATCATTTTGGTTTTGGAGAAATGACTTCTGCATTCATTTATAACTTGGACATCCTTGTTGGCAATGACCAAGTCCCCTGCCACATCATGCTTAGTACGAGATTACGAACATATAATCATGCAAATCATGTATCATCCATAAATCATAATTAACCATATGTTCCACATAACCATGATCATCCATGGATCTGTGCTTCAATCCTGAATCACCATTCATGTCATACACCTATGTCCAAAATAAGATACCAAAAGAGAAAAGATTGCTAATATTCTCTTAACCAAAATCAATTCTTATACACGTAATCATAGATATTATCATAAGCACACAACAACCAAGTGACCCAACCCTGGTCTATAGCATATAATCATGTACATAAGTCTGTCATACATAATATTATATCATTATCAAAATCATCATCTTTAAGTGTTATCAAAGCTATCTCACCAAGAAGGGACACTACATACTCCCCTTTTGGGATAAACTTGGCCCAAAGTTTTTCCTACGGTCATAAGATACTTAGGTCTTTTAGATTCTCCTATCAATAAGTTGTTCACCTTAGGTATATATGTATATATATATTTTTTCTTCATGCCAATCCATAGTTTAATATTTTCTAAATTGGAAGCAACTCCATGAAAACTAAACATACCATTCTTCATCAAGTAGAAAATATATCCATGCCATATTAGGCATGTTTTGATATAAAATACCAAATATTTCTATATTAAAACCAACCATACAATTTATAGTACCATATCAAAATACTATTTTATGTAATTGATATGAAATCTACTTAATTTATCTATAATAATTTTATATTCTACATGTTTTTCTTTCTCATAGTCTACATGAATCCTACATGTGTCATATTCTTGGTTGTAGTGTTTTGAGCTTGCCAAGATATAAATAGATCACACATTGGTTGTACACACAAGAATGATGGTCCATCCCATATCACAATCAAATTTGCATACAATAAGCTTAAAATCATCCACATACAATTGTCAGTGAAATTACGTAACAAAACATGATGTTATATATAAAACCCACTCTTACATCCCACTTGATTTATGTCTTATCAATCCAATTTTCTCCTTTTCATTCCATAAGAAACCATTGCAATCAAAATATTTAGGATCTATCTTTAGTTTTTTTTTTCACTAAATGTTTACTCTTTAGGAAAAAATCACAATTTGAGGTTCAAGGCACAATTTTTTTTTTTTTTTTTAAAACAAAAAATCTAAGGTTAAATACAGTCTTCATTGACCCACTTATGTATTATAGATCATTCCTTTAGTTTCCATAATCTTTATTATTATTCACTTCTCTAACTTGAGAATAAATTATGAATGACTATGTTAGAAGATATTCATTCTGAAAGCAGATTAATGATATATTTTGTAATCAAGTTCTCCCCCTTTATATTATTGAATTTACCTTGATAACTCTAAATCAATTTGTTTTCCAACTATGAAATCTCTCATGATTTTTATTCAGTAATTAATCAATTCATTTGGTTTCATGTCTTATTCCTTACTATTAATACGTACACAACAACAAACTATGAAAACCATACATTTCTCAAAATGTGATGAATCTTATCAAATTTAAATAAGATTTAGACTATCACAAGGGAATTTCTAGCCTAAAGTTAAACCCCTTTTCTTTAAGGAGAATTACCACCCTCTCAAATTATTACAACATTTTGTAGGACTAATAAATACTCATACAACTATACATCCCAACACAAAATTCCTAAATCCAACAATCTCCCCCATTCCACATACAATACAATCATCATGCAATAATTCGAATCAATCAAAATGTGATCTCACTCTCCTTCAATTTATCCCTAAAAAAAAAAACATCACAATCACATATTCTTGTAAAACAAGAACTCAATTAAGCTTTTCATTAATCACATGCCTTTTTCTTTAAGTTCAAACAAGTTCTCACCACATAAAATGTTTACCTTCTAAACATTCTCTTAACAATTTATAAACAATATTAATTTTTACTCGATCGCCTAACTAACAATAGTTTAGAGCAATACATGAGTTCAATCCTCATAATTTCTCTAATTAATTTGGTTAAATAGAATTCAACCAATATTCAACTGATAAAATCATTAAAGATAATATTATGGCTTTCCTAGACCTAATTTGTCTTAATCCAATAGAAAAGTTATTTCATCAACTTATCACAATAATCTTTTTCTACATTTCAAGAATTTGAAAATCATTTTAATTCTACCTAAATTCAACACATACAAAAGGATTAAAATACTAGAGGATAGATATCTAGCTCACACTGACTCCATATATCAAAATCAATTATTCCAAACATTCTAAACCATCTAATGGTGTTCAGTATACCAATCTTAATATCTTCATTTGTAATAAAAATAAAATAATGGATTTAAAGCTCAAGCAAATTCATATTACAAATCTCTGTAGATTTAACTTTAATTCCACATAATCACTCCTTAATCATGTCTATGACATTCCATCAAAATATTCTAACCAGAAGAATTACTTAGCTCATAGATATATTTTAGTATGGATTCCACACTCATACCTTACCTCATTACTTATCTCATAGATATATACTAGTATGGATTCCACACCCATATATTTTCTCATAGATATATGCTAGTATGGATTCCACACCCATACATTAGCTCATAGATATATGTTAGTATGGATTCCACACCCATAAATTTTCTCATAGATATATGCTACTATGGATTCCACACCCATATCTTAGCTTAGGTAAAACATAACCTTAAAATGTTCCTTAAAATGACTTCCAAAACCCTTCATGCACTAGTCATTTAAGCCTCTTGTTTATTAGGAAGATCATACCTCAACCTAGTATTTGAGTAATTTAAGTTATTTGATGCATAATGTCAACCCAAAATACACAAAATCATGTCAAAGAGATCAGAGGCATTTCATTCATACTCATTAAGAATGTATTCCCAAATCATATTTTAACACATCTAATTAATGCACATACATTACTCTTGAATCTACATTCACAGTTAAAAGTGACATCCTTCAAGGTAGCTTTTTGCTAAGTTTTCATTAGTGTAGGTATGAAAAGACTCAAAATTAACATGATGAACTCAATCATCAAGTTAATTGGATCTCAACCTTACACTTGTTACTCATTCTCAAAGCATACACACGAAGGTCATCATACTATAGTCCAGATTAACCCAATATTTTTCTTTGTAGATACGATTTCAACTAATAAGGATGGCTACTAAGCCCATATCACATTGAAAATGATGCATTAAACATATATGCAACCATGCATGCACTCCGACTATCTCACTCATCAATTGATAGTCAAGGCATTCACATATTTGGGTTTAACCCAAACTTTCTCAAGCACATCATTTCCTAGCATGTATTTAAGCATTTTAACATATTGCTAATAATATGTCTTAACAAAAATATAAAGGAATATAAGAAAGCATTTTTTTCTTTTTCTTTCATGAGTTTCTAAATGACATAATAATAATAACTAATATGCTTCCAAGTCAAGATATACAAGAACTCAACTTGCATGCAAAATCAACATTCATACATCATCAAACTACAAGTAAGCATGTTGGCCCATTAGGCATGGTGTTGTAACTGGCTCTGATACCATATGTAAGGTCCCATCTTATCCACCATAAATAACATAGAGAAGTAGAGGTCACATTAATCACTAATACTCAAATTTTTTTTTGAAAGATTTAGATAATACAAGGAACCCTTGTCTTATTCTCTATTCACACCTCAGCAAATTATTAAATTAATTTTCATATTCATACCAAAACTTGTAGACAGAGGAAGTTACACCCATTAAATAGTCTATTGAAGCTACACTCATTAAATACTTTATCTATAATTTCTAGTATATAAAAACGATAGTCACTAAGACTTTTACACCAATAATTTATATGCAGCAAAGCTACAACCATTTAGGAATTTTTACAAACACTTTGCAAACATGCAATCTACAGCCATTGGGGCCTTATGACAAACACTTTGCAAGCATGCAATCAAAAGCCATTGAGGCATTTTTTCAAACACTTGGCAACAATGAATTTAAGATTCTTCTTCAACATATTTATCTCATAAAATTCATAAATTGAAACTTTAAATGTTGGCATATTAAAACAGGGACTAAGTAATCTTAGTATTTCATCAAAGACTCAACAACAGGCGCACATAACTCACAGCAGCAAACTACAAAATCGCCCAGATTTCCGATCTGGGTTTTGAAAAGTATTTTTTCGGAATCAAATCAGGGGTTACATGTCCTTTTGGCATGGATACCCTATGATGTTGGGCTTAATCGAATTCAAAATGCCCAGGAATGTGATTCTTGAAAACAACAAAAATTTATAGCCTAAATGTTTCATTTATGACTTTTGTCAAACATATGGAATGAAAACTTACAACTACAACTCTACATGAGGAAAAACAACCCAAAGTTATGCTACTAAGATATTATCATTGAATTCAAACATTTCTAAATCCACCACATGAGTTCCTGAAACATTTTACCACGCACAAGCTAATTCATTTGACATGATTTGACAAGCTTATTGCACCAATTGCTACAATTTGACAAACACATGGCAGCCTTGAATGCTACAACCATTAAAGATTTATGTCAAAATTCTCATAGTACTATTACAAAAACTTGAATGAAAATTCATTGAATTACTTATAAGAATATGAAACAGAAGCCATAACTAGAATTTACCTCAAACTTACCTCAAGCATTTGATCTTCCAAACCATATTTTAGTTGCCATTATTTTTTCATTTTCTTTTAAGGGTTGATTCTGTAATTCCTCCAAGTATATTTTGTGTACGTGTCCATTTTCTTACTTCTGATGTAAGCTAAAGAGATATTCAACTCCAATTGTTCAGAATATGATCCACCTTTGATCCCTTAACCAAGTCATTTGAACCATCCGGTTTTCCACCCAACGATATCCAAGGAGAACTTCTCCCCCTGGAACCCCCGAGTTGTAAGAGCTCACAAGCAGTACCAAAATATAGCAGTAGAGAGATATACAACACAATTTGAGGAAGACAAGTTTTGCTTCCTCTCAATACCACTCATGGTCAACTCCACCATTTAGAGCTACTTATTAATTTAGATTAGGAATTTCAAATTCATTTCGAAATAAATTCACTACTCTCTAAGTCTCTTCCCCTCATAATATTTTTCAAATCTTTCCAACTCTTGCTATCACAATGCACCTCCCCCAAAGTGAGAATACATGAGACACATATATAGGAGGAGCAACAAATTCTTGTCATAAAGGAGTAATATGCATGCCTTGTATTCCATTTAGATGAGTGTATCTCATGCCATTAAGGAGATGTATGCATGCCTTAATTAAGGAGAGTGTAACATATGCATTAAAGAGAGTATAAGAGGAATCTTTTATGACATGTATTTAATGAGTGTAAGAGGAATATGCCATTCTTTGATGAGTGCATAAAATAGTGTAATGTATTATTAAAAGAGAGAGAGAGAGATAGAGTTACATAGAGCCATGAGAATCATCAATGAGAGAGGTGTGAAGTGATTGAGGAGATATAATTCCCTTTTAATAATAATATCATAGTCTCATAAAATATAATAATAATATTAATAATATTAAGAATATTGAGGATTAAGTTGAGATTGAACTATTACGATTGATTAATCATAATTTAAGTGATTTTCCTTCAAGTATACTTGATTACCCATTGGGTGGAGGCGATTTTCTATTTTTGGAAACTCATACTTGAAATGGTAGACATGAATTTCTATTTTTAGAAAGTCCCTCCAAAATTTTTAGGAATGAGATTTTATTAAGGAAATTCATCCGTGAGCTGCCCATGAGTGGTATTTTTCTTTCGGAGAATAGGGTTTCCACACCGCTATTTTATGCATCTCCGTGCCTTAGTAGATTGAGGACTCCATGCCCTGATCTACTCTAAAGATCTGAGATTACACACCTTGATCTTTTTAAATATTCAGGACTCCATGCCCCAAACATTTCATTATAGTTCCAAGACTCCATGTCTTTATATTTCATGGATTTAGGACTCCACGCCCTAATCCTTTTATCATATATCCAAGACTCCACGTCTTTATATTTCATGGATTTAGGACTCCGCGCCCTAATTTCCATGGCTTCTCATCTACTCTACTTTGAAACTCCGCATTTCACCTTAAGGTACTGATTGTGAGCTCATACCCATCTGATGGTTTGTTGGTAAGGTCTTCTTCCAAGACCTGCACACATCACAATCTCATAGATCAAATAAATCAAATGAATTTCATAATTAACTTATTCAAATTTTACCAAAGATTGTGCATGAATTCCACAATCATTTTGGTTTTGGAGAAATGACTTCCGCATTCATTTATAACTTAGGCATCCTTGTTGGCAATGACCAAGTCCCCTGCCACATCATTCTTTGTATGAGATTACACACATATAATCATGCAAATCATGTATCATCCATAAATCATAATTAACCATATGTTCCACATAACCATGATCATCCATGGATCTGTGCTTGAATCCTGAATCACCATTCATGTCATACACCTATGTTCAAAATAGGATACCAAAAGAGAAAACATTGCTAATATTCTCTTAAACAAAATCAATTCTTATACACGTAACCATAGATATTATCACAAGCACACAACAACCAAGTGACCCAACCCAGGTCTATAGCATATAAGCATGTACATAATTCTGTCATACATAATATTATATCATTATCAAAATCATCATCTCTAAGTGTTATCAAAGCTATCTCACCAAGAAGGGACACTACAGTCTTCTCTCTCTAACCTATCTCTTCAGCCCAGCAACAGATGTGGCCTCTCTCAAGGTGTCCTAAAGCCACTTGGGCTTCCTCTTCCCTGAGCATACTTCTCGCATCGAAGAGGGATAATCCTCATCCTTATCAAAATCCCAAACTCTTGAATGTCTATCTACTGTCCTCCTGCCTGAACCCGTACCTGTAGATGCTGAAGTACCGTATGAACTGTCCATCAATGTACTACCTAGTGGACTGCTTTGCATGCTGCCCGAAGCACCACCCCTCTGACTCTACAAGCTACATGACCTCCTAAAAGCCTTGTCCTCCTCTAACTTCACATCCTGCCTGACAACAACTCTCCTTCGTGCAGGAGTATAAATATGAAAGGCTTTCGAGGTCTCACTGTAGCCCACAAATATGCCCTTCTCTGCAGTGGGCTCTAGCTTGGTCCTCTTCTCCTTGGGTACGTAGGAGTATGCAATACACCCAAAGATACGAAAATGACCAACATTAGGCTTCTTCCCAGAAAAAGCCTTTTCCGGAGTCACATGCCTCAAGGCACGATGTGGACTCCTGTTCTGCAAATACACAACAGTGTTGTAGGCCTCTGCCCACAAAAAAAACGATAATCCCTGATCATGTAGCATGGCTTTGGCACCCCCAACGATGGGTCTGTTCTTCCTTTCTGCAACCTCGTTCTGCTGGGGGTTGTAAGGAACTGTGAACTCCCTCCTAATGTCTGCCTCTGCACAATAATCAACAAAATCAGTAAGGGTGTAGTCCCCTCCATTTTCCAACTTGAGGGACTTGATCTTCTGACTTGTATGAGTCTCCACAAGAGCTCTGAACTCCTGAAACCGCTTGAAGACCTCAGTCTTGGTCTTCAAGAAATAAATCCAGGTCGTCTTGGAGTGATCATCAATGAATAAAACATAGTACTCATATCCACTCAAGGAAACATGAGACATCCAACCACTCACATCGATATGAATCAAGTTAAAAATCCTAGTCGATCTGCTATCACTGCTAGGAAAAGGGGATTTGGAAAAATTCCCCATAGCACATCCTCTGCATGTATCAATGTGATTAGAATTGAAATCTGGCACACCTATAGTTATGTTTCCGCAATGTCCTCAAGGCCTCATGATACATGTGCCCCATGCAGCGATGCCAAATCTTGCATAGCTCTGAACTGCTAGCTCTACTGCCGATACTACTGCTCTATGCCATAAGGGGCTGAAATGAAAACTTGTACACCCTGGCATGGCATACAATCACTCTAGCTGAATCAGATGGAGCGCCCCTGGGATATATAAGCACCTGTCCTCTCCTGAACAATACCTCATATCCTCTGTCCTCCAATGCTGAGACGAATATAAAATTATTCTTCATCCCTAAAAAATTAACAAATAGAACATCTGACACTTTCAAGGGAGGTTTGGGTTCCCTATCAAATGTCAATATCCCCACACCGACTGCTCTAACAATGCTATCGTCTCTGAGTACTACCTCTATATCAGTGCCACTCTCTGAAATATCTGAGAAGTACTCACGGACTCCTGTCATATGACGGGAAGCCCCACTATCAACATACAAAATACCTGAAGATGCTCCGTTAGTGGAGGGAAGTGCACACTCCCTCTCAACCTGTGTGGCAGATGATCCTACACTAGTGGACTCAAAGGTAATGAACCCAAACTCCCAGTCAAAGCTCTCTAAGAAGTCCTCTATCTTTGTTGATGTTTCCATGGTCTTGTCCTTTCCCTTCTTCTTCTTCTTCGGACACACAACAGCATAGTGTCCCAACTTTTGATAGTTTTAATGCTTGAATTTGGAAACATCCTTCTCCTTGTTCACCTACTGCTTACCTTTACCTTTGCCTTTGCCCCCACCACCACTTGTGGAAGGTTGCTTCTTTTCCTTGCCCTTCTTTCCCCTTTTTAACAATACTACATTGTCATCGTCCTCAACCAGTTTGGCTGCCCCAAGATGGTTCTTTCTAATTTCATTCTGAGTGCAATCATCCCACAACCTCTCCCAAGTGGGAAGGTTTTCCTGTGCAACAAATCATCCACAAAACTCTCCCATATCTTGGGAAGACCATTCAATGTAATCCACACCAAATCAGTTGGTGGAATGGTCTCTCCAATAGAAGCCAACTCATCTCTCACAATAGTGATCTTTGTGAGTTATGCTGTAGCACTATCCTATTTTCATTGGGACTCTGGTAGAGATTGGTCAAGGCTGTCCACATCTGATGTGCATATGTATTTCCTCTCACACAAGAAATGACATGGTCTTTAAAACCATCAAGAATTAGTCTCTTTCCCTTGGCATTCTTCTTATTAAAATCTGCCAGCTGAATAGGGTCAACAGACGCTTCTATTGGGCGCTGTGAGGTATGTACCATTATGCCCGTGACTTCTGCCTCCTCAAAGATGCTCTAGATTCTCTCCCTCCATGCACTGTAGTTGCTCTGCCCATCCAACCTGTTGTGGACAATTTTGTCATCCCTAGAGACAGTCTAGAGTTGCCATAGACCAGTGCCTAGGACATCTTAATATAGCAAGGAGCTCATAATATAGCTTGGGTTGTCAATCCAAAAGCTCTCTTACTATCGCTTGTAAAACAAGGAAATAAGTTTGAATGGGACCAAACTCTCTCAGAAGCTGATACAAAGATAAGAATAGTGTAGGAACATCATGCAAAACTCCAATACAAAGGCATCAAACAGTTAAGAGACAACTTACTGTAAAGAGGGCCAGTTCAAATAATATGCCACAGAAATCAAATATCAGAAAGTGGATGCAGTGAAGAAACATGAAGAAGATATTAGCTAACATGAGACTGATACCCAGATACAAAACAGAATCACATATGGGCTTATCCAACTAAGAATCCATACATGACAATGGCGTTTTAAACGCACCCTCCTCAAGTAACTAATATAGCAGAAAATATGGATAAGATGACCATGGAACAGTATATCATGACTAGGCCTATTTAAAGTGCTTGACTAACCCCAGTATGGGCACCAACTAGGATGAATCCTTACTCAAGCTTAGTGAGCCACTCGCATTCTAGAGCATGATACAAGAAGATAAATAACATGAAATGAGATATTGTATTAACACTTAAGAGAAAATTAAATACTGTGAGATACCAAAGACCAGAATCCTCATTACAGTTATAACTCCTCCTCACTGAGACCCTACGGGCTCTGAACCTTCATAGAGAAGTGTTACAAAATGTATACAAAAGCCTTTTCACTGCACAGTTTGCTGATAGAAATCTGGAACCCTTCTAATGTCTTATTTCTGGGTTTTTATAGAAAAGATAGAGAATTCTAGAGAAGGAGGTAGGTGGAGCACACTTAATGACTTGATTTGAACAAAATGGAGGAAAACATTCGCGCCCACACTGTGAATGACTAAATATAAATGACTGTACTTTACAATCTGCCTCTAGAAATAAATGCTGGAGGATGAAAATCTCCTTATAAACAAGACACAAATAATAAAATATACAAATGCTATGTACTTGGCTGGAGGGAAATCTGCTGCGATAAAGCCTTGAGATTGCTTGCAAGAATAAATGAATTAGGAAGAAGATCTCTTCAGAGACACGGCATAAGAGAAAATCTTCATGAACCCTCTGTACTTTCCTGAGAAGAAAATCAGCCGAAATATAATCTGTAGGGTATGATTTTTAATGTATTGTACCCTCGGCTTGATCTTGAAAGCCTCTGGTCTGATACCCTTGTCTTTTAACACCAGATACGAGCTCATAATCTACAATGGGGTTGTTGAAATCTTTAATTCTTTGCTAATGTTCTTTGCAGGAGCATTTATATCTCCATACGCTAACTGGCATCTTTAAATTGTCCTTGGAGAGTTCGAAAGATTTTAAATCCAGCTCCTGCGATGGATGTCTTATCATGGCAGCTTTCAGGACCCTTCTTCGTAAATGACAGCTCCAATTGAATTTCCTTCTGAGATGCTCTATCGCTGCAACCAAAACTATGAATAAAAACATCCGTCAGTATGTTGAAACCCTGCAAAATCCACCAACACATTAGAAAGACCAAGTAGAAGTAAGGGGCGTGAAGGTGGAAATGGTGATGACATCGTAGATATGGACAAATGACAAGAACACGCAGGGTGGCGAAGGAAAAACAATGGAGGCTTTTGATAATCAGAGGGAACGCAGGTTTTCCACGTAAAATGGTTTGAAAGTGGTGGCGGAATAAAACAATGAATACGAATAAACACACATATATATGTTCGGCAGGGGAGAATGCCACAGACACACGGGAATACGACACATGGGAGTACGAAGGACAGGTGGGTGTATGACGTGGCTGCGGGGTCAACAGACAGAGAAGACTGGATTCTGGGCCGTCGGATTTTGGAAGACAGATCAACGGCTCGAAGGCGATGGGAGCGGCGTAATGGTGGGCCATAGGACACAACAGACACAGGTTAACGAGCGAGCAACATTGGAGGATATCCACCGTTGGATTGAGGTCGACAGATCCAACGGCGCGGGTGAGTTCCGCTGCCCGGCCATTGTTCAACATTTAACGCGCGAAAAAGTGGTTTCGGAAACCGTACTCAGGGACACGCGTCACGCGATTTGTGGAATCGCTGGCGTTTGATTAAAAACCGCCGACCTGGTAGAGGCGGTGCGGAATGGAACTAGCGGTTTCCCGTGACGGGATATGGATGCGGGGACCACCACATAAAACAATCGCCGCTCCGTCGATTGGTTTTGATCGGACAGTTACAATTGCGCCCGCAGACGTTTATTGTTAAGCCCCCTTTCCTTCTGGCATGAGGTTTTGCACTCGGGACATATGGAAACCAAAACATGGAGGGCTAAGATCTTAGGACTAGGCCCGATAAAATTTAAATCATGGGTTTTATCCTTTGCAAGGCGGATCTTCCGGGCAGAGATGGTAATATTAAACAGGAGCATGAGGATTTTAGGCCATGGCAGAGATTTGAAATAGATTCGGAAAACGCAGCGGACCAAAAATTTATATGCATGGGTCAATATGTACAACATCGGCTCCATCTGGGGACGGCATGTTCATCCTTGGACATGTCGAGAACACGCAGACCACTGAACATTTCTGTATGTACATTCTGTTCTTCCATTCCTTTGCGCCTCTTCTGATAATTTTCCAGCATCCTTTCTTTATAAAAATAAAAGCTAAGACAAGCTATATACAATATAATACAACAGGCATTCCCAGCCTGGATCAGAATTGAAAGTATGGCTTGAGAAATTGGCCATTCACAGGGGCGTCTAGCAGATCACCCTGTAGGTTTTCTAACATGAAAGTATTGTTTCCTCCTTGATTCACAATTTTGAATGGGCCAAACCACAACGGATCAAATTTGGCATGCTTGCCTTTCTCTGCTCTTTGAATGTCCCATCTGAGAACCAGGTCTCCAATTTGGAATTTCCTATCTTTCGCATGCCGATCAAATACATCCTTCATTTTCTCCTGATATTCTATCAATCTCTGATTTACCTGGTTCCGTGTTTTCTCTAATTCGACCAATTGATTAATTCTTCTGACCATGTCATCTGGTTCTTCTTGGCTTTCCTGCATAAAACGTGCTACTGGCAACGCCAATTGCATAGGAAACACAGCTGCTCGCCCATACACCAACTCATAGGGAGATTTTCCTGTTGCTCTCTTGCTGGTTATCCTATTCGCCCATAGAGCAAATTTTAATTGGGAGTCCCAATTCTTCTGATTCTCATTTATTGTTTTCTTCAAGGCCCTCACCAGGGTTTTATTAGAAGACTCT
This sequence comes from Pinus albicaulis, assembly GCA_034641835.2. NCBI lineage: Eukaryota > Viridiplantae > Streptophyta > Pinopsida > Pinales > Pinaceae > Pinus > Pinus albicaulis. The sequence continues at coordinate 440,134,228 of CM076579.1, read as the reverse complement.
GCTAATCCATTTCCCTATGGATAGTATGCTGTGGAATGGGTCAATATGATGTTATACTGTTGGCAGAAATTTACAAATCTGGCAGAATTGAAAGCCTGAGCATTGTCAGTTACAATTCTAGCAGGATAGCCAAACCTAGATATGATATTTTCTTCCATAAACTTGATTATTACAGTATCTGTAGCATTTCTTGTAGGTATGGCTTCCACCCATTTTGTGAAATAATCGGTGGCTGTTAGTATCCACTTATATTGGCCACTTGATGGGGGATGTATCTCTCCTATGAAATCTAATCCCCACTTCTGAAATGGTTCATTCACATGAATAGGAATCAAGGGAAAAGCTGCTAGTTTCTGTCTTTCTGCAAATCTTTGACACTTGTCACATGCCCTGACCCAAGAAAAAGCATCTGTAAATAATTTTGGCCAGTAGAAACCAGCCTTCAGGATTTTATGAGCTGAGGCCCTCCAGCTGTAATGTCCCCCACATATTCCCTCATGAAATTCTGTCATTACATTCTCCACTTCACTTTCTGTGAGGCATAATAATAATATACCTGAAGGGTCCTTCCAATATCGCTGTCCATTAGCAATTATGTATTTCTGGGACTTCATTCTTATAGCTCTGTATTTTATCTTATCACAACTTGGAGGACAGCTAAGTGTCAAAAGATATTCAACTATTTCTTTATACCAAGGACTGGTGAGATATTTCATGTGTACCCTTTGAGTGGCCATCTCTAGTCCTTGCTGTTCTTCTCCTTTCTCAGATTCTTCATTGGCTATCATGGATAAATTAATGCCCAAGACTTGATGATTTGATTCAGATAGAATTTTAGCAAGTCCCTGTCCTTTAATCAGCTTAGTAGGCCTTATGTCCAAGTCATACTCCTGTATTTTTGCAATCCATCTTCCTCTTTTACCTTCACTGTCCCCCTGAACGAGGATATCTTTGACAGCTGCTATGGGAACATATGCAGTAATATGAGATTGCAAAACATAGGTTCTAAAAGCTTTAAGGGACTTTACCAGGGCATATGTCTGCTTCTCCAATATATTATATTTTAATTCAGCATCGTGCAGTACTTGACTGAAGAAAGCTATAGGCTGCTCATATCCATCTTCATTTTTCTGCAACAATCCTCCAGCAATTGTATGAGGCGAAGCAAATGAGAATATCATAAATGGTTTTGTATAATCTGGCCCAGCTAGCATAGGAGCTTCAACAAATGCCTGTTTTATTCTGGTGAATGCATCTCTAGACTCCTGGGGCCATCTTACTTCATTATCCTTTTTCAACATATCAGTTATATGCCTAACTATCTCAGCATAGTTAGGAATAAACGTTCTCAGAAAATTGATTTGGCCTAAAAACACCTGCACTTCCTTCTTATTCCTAGGTAAAGGAATACTGTTTATTACTTCAACTCTCTTAGGGTCTATTTTCACACCATCTTTAGTTACAATGTGCCCTAAGATTTTTCCCTCATCTAATGCAAATGGAGATTTTTGAGGATTGAGGGATAGGCCATACCTTCTGCATTTTTCAAAAGTTCTTCTTAAATGCTCAATATGCTCATCATCATTCTTTGAAAACACTGTGATATCATCAAGATACACCACCAAAAACTTGTCCTGCTCTCCAACAAAAGCTATGTCCATTGCCCTTTGAAAAGTGGCTCCTGCATTAATTAATCCAAATGGCATTCTGGCATACATAAATGTTCCCCATGGTGTGGTAAAAGCAGTCTTCTTTTGATCTTCTGGAAACACAACTACCTGATTATAGCCAGAAAAACCATCCATTATTGACATTCTGGATGCGCCCACTACTTTCTGCAGGATATAGTCCATCTTAGGCAGTGGATAATTATCCTTTAGAGATGCTCTATTTAAATTCCTGAAATCCACACACAGCCTTATTTCTCCGTTTTTCTTCCGAACAGGAACAAGGTTTACTACCCATTCTGAGTATCTTAATGGCACAATTATTTTGGCCTCCAGTAGCTTCTTGATTTCTTTTTCAATAGAGGAAAGAAGCAGAGGATTTATCTGTCTAAGTTTCTGCTTATAAGGTTTTGCATCTTCCCTCAAAGGAATTTTATGCTGCATTATATTAACATCAAACGTTTTTAGGTCCTGATAGGACCATGCAAATACATCTTTATAAGATTGAAACAACTTCAAATATTTTTCTTTATATTCTTCTGGGACTCTTTTAGATAGTTTCACAATTTTGGGATCAGCATAGGTACCCAGATTTAAATCTTCCACTTGATTTTCTTCTACCACTTTGTTTGGCTGCAATGGGATATCATCTTTGTTAAATAATCTTTCAAGAGGCACCAACCCTCTAGGTATAACATTTCCTTTCAGCTGCAACACTTTATTACCTGCTATTTTCTCTTCCCATCTGTTTTCTGCAATATTTTCAGTTTCCTCTTCTTCATTATCATCAATCTTCATATTAGAGAATTATCCCACTATCTCTAAAAATCTCTTCACCTGTTCATCATCTTCAAATACCTGCCAGTGCTTCACATTATCTGGGATAGATGGCCTGTAATGTACCTCCACTTCGTATCTTAAAAGTGGATTCTGAGGAGGACGGAACGTACTGGCAGCCACAACAAGTGAATCTGCTATTCTGTTTTGCTCCCGGGGCATGAACTGCATGTTAAATGCTGAGAAGAAATTCTCCACTATGTCCCATACTTCATTTCTATATGCTCTCAGCCGAGGATGCTTAGTTTGACATTGATTTCTGATCTGCCTTACCACCAGCTCAGAGTCTCCCATGAATTTTAGACTTTGGATGCCCATGTTTCTTGCTGTCTGTAGTCCCAATAATAGTGCTTCGTATTCGGCTACATTATTTGTAGCCTCATATTCCAATTTAAAGGACAGTGGTACCCATTTTCCGGTAGGAGAGATTAATAACACCCCAGCTCCATTGCCTTCCCTTGAATTTGCCCCATCAAAATGCAAAGTCCAAATTCCTGATTCCTGGTCCTCTTCAGGCTGCTCAGCTTGGATTTGACAAAAAAGGGGCTCATGAGCATAATTTTGATTTTCTTCTAACATTAAACATGAAAAGTCTCCCTCTTTGTTATAAACAGGGGAATTCTCTGAGCAGTCAGCCTTAGTTACCATTTTAACAAATCTGGTCTCCCTGTATAACCTCCTTTCCTGGCCTCCAAAGACTGGGAAAATAGCATATGTTAAATCCAATTTGATTGACCCACCAATTTTTGTACCCCAGGACCTTGACAACAACATGCCAAAGCGGGCTGGGATATCAGCAACCACAATGTCCATGACCACACTCTTTGCTGGAATTTGGGCCAGATTGACCACTAAATCTTTAATCATTCCCAAGCATTTAACCCTCTTAGAATAAAATGAGTATAGGTCTTTATAAGGTCTTGTAATTTGTAGTCCTAGCTGTTCCATGACAGACAGAGGCATAAGATTATGGGAAGCCCCAAAATCTAACATACAATTGTGTAACAGCAGGTCATGTATAACTAGGGATACATAAAAAGGAGGAGTAGAAGGGTATATCTCCTCGACATGTGGGCCAAAGACTGCCATGGGTATTTATTCTTGAAGGTTTAAACTATCAGGCGCGATTGGTATTTCAGGAGGGAGTATGAAGGAAGTGACTTGAGACTGATACACAGGATGTTTTAATAATTCGGTCAGGGGGACAGGAATCTTAATTTTCTCAAGTTCATTTTGCATATTGAAAGCAGGTGGGGGTTTTTCTATCACTACTTCTTTTGACTCTTTATTTTCAGCTGAAGATTTAATTTCTTTTGACACTGACTCAACATTAGGAGGACTGACTATTTTTGAAGAAGAGGGAATCTGATCATTGGGCTGCAAGGGAGCATTTAGAGGACTTTTACCTTTTTCTATGTTTCTCTTTGTTGCTGATTCCTTCTGAGCGGGTGCTTCTTTCTGAGGTGTCTCATCTTCTTGATCTTGAGTTCTGGTCCTCTTCCTTGAAGATCTGAGATCATATTTTACATTGAATTGTGCTTGCATGAAATCAGAAAATTGCTTACAATAATGGTCAATCTCTGCTTCTTCTTCTTCGTCTTGCAATGGGCATTCTACATCATCATTATTTGAAAAAGCAATATTTGAATCTTCTAATCCATAAGCAGCATCTTCAGTGGAGTCTTCTACTGGGCCTTCCAAGTACAATGGATGTGGTACTTGGTCTGGTTGCTCCTTTGCTTCTCTCGGCAATATCTGCAATGGTGGTCTCTTATACTGGGGATTGTACCCTCTGTTTGGGGAATTATAGAAATTCTTGGGAGCTGCATTTTTAGCCTCCAACTCAAGCTTGACCATCTTCTTAATCATCTTGCTTATTTCATCCATTTTATCTGAATCTTTTTCCTGATTGGAGGTGGAGACCTCTTCTTTACCTCTCCTCCTAGTATCTTGTTCAATTTTTCCCTTTAATTTCCCAGTGGAGGAAAAGTTCGCTTCTAGCTCCAGAGCATCTCACTGAGCATCATCTAAAGTGGCAGGTTTTCTTTCTCTCAATGAGAATCCAAAGTCAAAATCAAAGGCTGCTATAAAAACTATCTTGGCAGCTGCTTCATGAGGCTTCATTTCAGGAGGCAGGCTCAAATATAACTTGTTGAATCTTTTAATAAACTCTGACACTCCTTCATTTTGCTTCTTCTTCAAAGTATTAAATTCTGTGAGACATTGACCATAATCTTTCTTTTCTCCCCACTTTCTGAGAAAAGTATTCTCCATCTCGTCCCAGGTGGTCACAGAATGATTTCCCAATGTCGTGAACCATTTTCTGGCTTCACCCTCCAAAGATTGTACAAATAATCTTAAGACCACATCCAAATGTTCAACATTTAAGTTTTCTGCAAAAGAGCAGAAGGTCTCAAGATATTTCTGAGCATCAATTTCATTTTCACCATTGAATCTCGGCAGTATCTTCAAATAATCCTGTGGCATATCATTTAGCACTTGAGGTAAGGCCAGTGGAGCATATTTGTTCAATAGAAAAGCAGGGAATTTAGCCATTGGAGGAGGTGGGGGTTGTGCAACAATCTGAGATACAAATGAAGGAAGGGGAGTAGGAGGAAGTGGAGTATGAATAACAATGGGATTATATTGTATGGAAGCCTGCGGCGTCGCTGGGAATAGTTCACGGTTAACAGCAGTTACTTCGGTAATTTCTTTAATTTCCTCAGCCTCAGGAGTAGGATGAGAATCTTCTTCAATCCAGGCACTTCCTCTACGTGGAGTTTCTAAGTAAAACTTGGGATTTTCTGTTCTGATCTCTTGAGAAGATGAGGGCAGATAATCTTCAACGGAATATTCAGGTTTTTCAGCACGAACTGATTTCCTCTCCTTCCAAACTCTTTTATGAATGATCCTTTCTGGGTTAGACACATAAGGTGTCTTTGACTGAGATGTATCTGACCTCAAATGTGGCTTACGAGGAGCCAAGACTACCAATAAATTTATCAAGTAAAGAACAGTGGAGTCGCCAAGGTGAGAGATACGCAACTCTTCAACTCTCCGTGCTCACCTGACTAGAGAGTGAAAACAATTTTTCAAGGCCAAGGGAAACTGATATTCTCAAATTCGATCCCTGGCAATGGCGCTAGAAAGATGTTGTGGACAAATTTTGTCACCCGTAGAGACAGTCTAGAGTTGCCATAGACCAGTGCCTAGGACATCTTAATATAGCAAGGAGGTCATCATATAGCTTGGGTTGTCAATCCAAAAGCTCTCTTACTATCTCTTGTGAAACAAGGAAATAAGTTTGAATGGTACCAAACTCTCTCAGAAGCTTATACAAAGATAAGAATAGTGTAGTAACATCATGCAAAACTCCAATATAAAAGCATCAGACAGTTAAGAGATAGCTCACTGTAAAGAGGGCCAGTTCAAATAATATGCCACAGAAATCAAATATCAGAAAGTGGATGCAGTGCAGAAACATGGAGAAGATACTAGTTAACATGAGACTGATACCCAGATACACAACAGAATCACATATGGGCTTATCCAACTAAGAATCCATACATGACAATGGCGTTTTAAAAGCACCCTCCTCAAGCAACTAATATAGCAGAAAATATGGATAAGGTGAACATGGAACAGTATATCATGACTAGGCCTATTTAAAGCGCTTGACTAACCCCAGTATGGGCACCAACTAGGATGAATCCTTACTCAAGATTAGTGAGCCACTCGCATTCTAGAGCATGATACAAGAAGATAAATAACATGAAATGAGATATTGTATTAACACTTAAGAGAAAATTACATACTGTGAGATACCAAAGACCAGAATCCTCATTACAGTTATAACTCCTCCTCACTGAGACCCTACGGGCTCTGAACCTTCATAGAGAAGTGTTACAAAATGTATACAAAAGCCTTTTCACTGCACAGTTTGCTGATAGAAATCTGGAACCCTTCTAATGTCTTATTTCTGGGTTTTTATAGAAAAGATAGAGAATTCTAGAGAAGGAGGTAGGTGGAGCACACTTAATGACTTGATTTGAACAAAATGGCGGAAAACATTTGCGCCCACACTGTGAATGAATAAATATAAATGACTGTACTTTACAATCTGCCTCTAGAAATAAATGCTGGAGGATGAAAATCTCCTTATAAACAAGACACAAATAATAAAATATACAAATTCTATGTACTTGGCTGGAGGGAAATCTGCTGCGATAAAGCCTTGAGGTTGCTTGCAAGAATAAATGAATTAGGAAGAAGATCTCTTCAGAGACACGGCATAAGAGAAAATCTTCATGAACCCTCTGTACTTTCCTGAGAAGAAAATCAGCCGAAATATAATCTGTAGTGTATGATTTTTAAAGTATTGTACCCTCGGATTGATCTTGAAAACCTCTGGTCCGATACCCTTGTCTTTTAACACCAGATACGAGCTCATAATCTACAATGGGGTTGTTGAAATCTTTAATTCTTTGCTAATGTTATTTGCAGGAACATTTATATCCCCATACGCTAACTGGCATCTTTAAATTGTCCTTGGAGAGTTCGAAAGATTTTAAATCCAGCTCCTGCGATGGATGTCTTATCATGGCGGCTTTCAGGACCCTTCTTCGTAAATGACAACTCCAATTGAATTGCCTTCTGAGATTCTCTATCGCTGCAACCAAAACTATGAATCAAAACATCCATCAGTATGTTGAAACCCTGCAAAATCCACCAACACATTAGAAAGACCAAGTAGAATTAAGGGGCGTGAAGGTGGAAATGGTGATGACGTCGCAGATATGGACAAATGACAAGAACACGCAGGGTGGCGAAGGAAAAATAATGGAGGCTTTTGATAATAAGAGGGAACGCAGGTTTTCCACGTAAAATGGTTTGAACGTGGTGGCGGAATAAAACAATGAATACGAATAAACACACATATATATATTCGGCAGGGGAGAATGCCATGGACACACGGGAATACGACACATGGGAGTACGAAAGACAAGTGGGTGTATGACGTGGCTGCGGGGTCAACAGACAGAGAAGACTGGATTCTGGGCCGTCGGATTTTGGAAGACAGATCTACGGCTTGAAGGCGATGGGAGTGGCGTAATGGTGGGCCACAGGACACAACGGACACAGGTTAACGAGCGAGAAACATTGGAGGATATCCGCCGTTGGATTTAGGTCGATAGATCCAACGGCGCGGGTGAGTTCCGCTGCCTGGCCATTGTTCAACATTTAACGCACGAAAAAGTGGTTTCGGAAACTGTACTCAGGGACACGCGTCACACGATTTGTGGAATCGCTGGCATTTGATTGAAAACCGCCGACCTGGTAGAGGCGGTGCGGAATGGAACCAGCGGTTTCCCGTGACGGGATATGGACGTGGGGACCACCACATAAAACAATCGCCGCTTCGTCGATTGGTTTTGATCGGACGGTTACAATTGCACCCGCAGACGTTTATTGTTAAGCCCCCTTTCCTTCTGGCATGAGGTTTTGCGCTCGGGACATATGGAAACCAAAACATGGAGGGCTAAGATCTTAGGACTAGGCCCGATAAACTTTAAATATGGGTTTTATCCTTTGCAAGGTGGATCTTCTAGGCAGAGATGGTAATATTAAACGGGAGCATGAGGATTTTAGGCCACGGCAGAGATTTGAAATAGATTCGGAAAACGCAGTGGACCAAAAATTTATATGCAGGGGTCAATATGTACAACATCGGCTCCATCTGGGGACGACATGTTCATCTGTTTAATTTCATATTGACTTTATTAAAGGCACTTTAAAATTAGACTTAGTAACTTTATCACTTATAAAGTAACTTTTAAATTAGATTTGACTTTACCACTTATAAAATCACTTTAGGAGAAAAAGTTAAATACACTTGGACATTTTTTCCTAGGCTAAAGATCAAAGCCTTAGGGAACCACTTGTCCTCTGGTACCCAAATTTTAACAATAAACTTCCATATTTAGAAGTATGATATCTCGATGCAGTGACATATGAAATCAACATAATATGTCCTCATGGAATATGAGGTGGTTGTATATGAACAAGAAACTGAAAATTTGTAAGTCCATGGGAATGAAGAATGTGCCAAAAGGAAGAGATCATGAAATGCAACCATGTCAAGAGGCATTTATCATCCGGAAGCCAAGAATATGTGACTAAGAGATCTCTTGGGAAGATATGTAGACTCTGACGGAAGTTTGGTAAAGAAGAAGACCCTTGACAAAACATATCATTAGGAGATGTGTCAATATAAATAAAGGAAGCTGATGCTTACTAGAAGATGTCATGGTGAAATATCATCACTAAAGGCTACTAAATCATGAGAAAGGATGTATGATCCTTGGAGATGATTCGAAGGAAAGTAGCATGGAATAAATTGGACTAGATAATGAATTTTGATGAATCACTTTCTGATAGATGACATGAATCGTGGATAAAAGTGATGGATGATCTGTGCCCTATGAAGCTAAAATTTGAATATTCCTCAATATCGAAATCCATGACATCAAGGGCAGGAATTCTTCATGAGCAACTGGGTGTCTCACCATTGCTGTTGGAGTTCCCTGGTTAAGAGGGAGCCTGGTGATAAGTTTCTTACTTGTAAGAAACTTGGTAATTCCTAAGAATGAGCTTAGGTACATTCCTTGTATAGGAATGAGTACATTCCCTTGTAGAATAGGTCCTCCCTAGTTGAGAGGGAGGGATAAACACAACATTCTGGTCTTCACTTGGCATTCGATACTCTTTTAGAATGTGTTAGGGCATTCAAGATAAGAGTAGTTGGGGACCAATATTATTTGAGGGCTAGCTACCCAAGAGAAGAATAGTCCAAGAAGGTCATACTTTGAGAATACCCGGGTGGAGTATGTACCTTGGAGAGACAATGACGATGGTGTCTATAAGTCGTGTGTCTCTCCAACATTGTAGCCCATTGTCTCGTTGAGAGATGGGGCTATTAGTCAAGACCTTGCACTAGGAAAATGTTGGTTGATATGATGCTATACAGATGTGATTACCAATCCGATTCTTCTTATGAGATTCTTCAGTTTGAAAGTAACCATGTACCTGTATGAATACCTCCCTAGTTAAGAGGGAGTGTTGAAAAGTGTAACTAGGTCGGTCTTCATGTTGACTATGTAATTATGTATTTATGGAAAGAAGATGTCAAAGATAATAAAATGTATTTTGGTGTACTTTCTTCATGGGTTTCATGAGCAAGATTTTATTATGTAGATAGAATTCTTCTTGATATCTATTAGGTTTATGTCTTCTAGGAATAAATATAATTGTCATATTCATGAAGGATTTAGTTTAGATATTTGTGCTCCAAATACCTTGTGAAGAAGCTCTCAACAACCCTCATATAATGTTGAAGAAAAGCTCCATAATATAGCGAAGACAACCTTCCAATGTTGCTGAGTAAATAGTCCAGGAAATGCTACAATTCATGTCAGCCTACATGCTATGTTAAAGTCATCCTAATTTCATTTGGATGGTCGGCCTAAAAGATGTGAATAGTCCACTATATATTACCCTGGACTGCGGATCATTTGAACAAGAAAGAAGTGTGGATAACACTGAATGTAATACAGACATCTACAAGATAGAGTGCGGATCAATCTTAGGAAAGAGTGTAGATCAATTTGAGTTAAAAGGTGCGGATGTATATGAACCTACAACGGAGAAAAGGAAGTATATAATTGTGGATAAAAGGGAGTATACAAGTGCAGACAAAAGAGTGAATTAGGGTAGCATATGAATGCATACAAGTGCAGGAAGGGCAACACATAAATGCAAATGAAGGGCAACACATAAATACAGAACTGAAATTAAAGAGCAGGAAGGAAATTTGCGAAAAGTGCAGGAGATACATGTTTGCGGATGACTGAAGCAATGTTTTGGACAAGTGCAAGAAGGGTACAACAATATAACTCTATGTTTAAGAGTGTTAGTTGAAGGTTAAGAATTTATTAAAGTTGAGACAGTGATCATAAGAAGAAGAGGCAACAATATTAAGGAAGGTAAATCTTTGATTTCCTACAGTTCAAGCAAATCAAATATAAGCATATACAAGGTGAAGGTCAAGGTCTTTAACATTAATGCAAAACTAAGAAAATTGTTGAGAATAAGAGTCAAAGTTGAAGAGGCTTAATCAAGGTCTTGGAAGCATATCTAGGTTAAGGGTCTGAGTCTTGGTCATGGTACTTGTCACTTGAAGATCTATAAGAAGAATCCTTTGCGGGTTTTCCTCTCCAAGAGGGAGAGGTTTTGCCCTAGCTCTAGGAGCCTAATTTTCGTGTCTAGTGAATTTTGATAATTGACTTGATAAAATATTAACTAAGATAAAAGAAGAGAAGACATAAATCACACAAGCAAGCTCACAAGTAATTATCAAGAAGATAATTTGTATTAATCACTAGCTCTCCAAATTCTCAACAAGTAGTGATTGATTATCGAACAATCAATAAAATTGTTGTTAAAAATCACTATCCTTTGTCGTGCATTGAGGATTTGTTGGATCATACAATTGGTTCTCTCTACTTTACTACATTGGAATTCCAAGTGAGCTACCATCAAGTCCACATGATCATAAGTGACACTTGGAAAACTTCTTTCAAAATTAAATTTGATCTTCTTCAATGGATGGACATGGATTTTGGCATCAACCTTTATACACATAATCAATGTTATCTTTTATTTTCATTTGGGTGATTGCGTCACAATATATATATTGCTAATATCTTGATACTCAATAAAACTTCGGAGGACCATCTCCCAACATGTCCACGATATTTTAGGTTTTCTATGCATTTACAAGTTTTAGGAAAAATGGCATAAATTTTCTTTTGGCCAAAGTTTTGTTTGCTATTTATGTTTTATCATTACCCAATTTGGAATTCTTACTAATCCATAAAATCTGAAAGCTCTTTTGGAATTGTCCATCCCTTGCATTGTCAATGAGCTCAAGGGTTTCTTAGGGGGATTGAATTCCTATTGCAAATTAATTCCATTCTTTTCACACCAAGTGTGCCCCATCCACACCCTTTCAATTTTTTTTCTTGGATGCCTGCTCCCAATGGAAATTTTGTAGTCTCGAAACAAGTCTTTTGTTCCACCCCTATTTTGTGCCTCCTACATCCCCGTTGGCCTTTAAAGATTAAATTTGGCGGTCTTAGTATGCTATTGGTGTGGTACTTAAATAGGGCGGTCATCTTGTAGCTTACCATATTGAAAACTCATCTAATGCTAAGTTATGATACAATGCTTATGGTGAGGAGTTCTACGTGATTATTTAAGCTCTCACAAAAATTAGTGGAATTATTTTCTTGGAAAAGACATTGTATTGTATGTGAACCATCATCCTTATATTTTTAAGGATTCTCAAACTAAGTTATAGGGTTTGTTAGTGTCAGTATTTGAATCCTATCACTAGTGATCAAATTGACTCTTATCATGTCTTGTTAGGCTCCCATAGTCAAATTTTTGTCATTTCACTAGGTCTTCAAGAAAAAATTTGGTCACTGGTCATTAGGTTTAGGACTATTTTCCACTCATTCCAAAAATTTAAATTGCTGGTCCATGTCATCAACCATCTGAGTGTATCATCATTCAGATTTTTTCATCATCATTTCAGTCATCATCACCATGATTCCATTCAGTTCCATGTCTCCATTAGGTCATTAGGGTTTCAAGGTCAACAAAACTCTCATTTCATGCATAAAATTCGACAATTGGAGGAGTGGTAATAGCCAATTTTCTTCAATAAATTTTGATTTCAAAAATGTAATTTTATGTTTCTATATGTAATAAGTACTTCATGTTATTAAAATCTACAGTTCAAGCTTTCAAAAAGATTCAATGTTCCAAAGAAATGCCCAAAATATAGTTGCTACAGAGGAGTTGCTATACTTCTGGAGCACTCTTGGGAAAAATGCATTTTCTCTGCCATAGAGTGTCGAAATGACCTGCTTGATGAGTCAAATGATAACTAGACAGAAATATATTTAGACTGAGCTATCATGAGATCAATTTTAAGTTCAAGAAGACCTTAAAAATTGACCTGCAACTTCACGCTACATTTTTCCTAGGGACATGACACACTACGCTTTTTGACTAGTCTTGGGAGAATTGATTTTTGAGGGGTCCATTGTATATCAGACAAAGAGATATTTCCAATGAAATATCATGAGATAAATTTGGAGTTCAATAAGACCTCCAAAAGTGGTCTACAATCTCACATTGCACTTTTATCAAGGACACGCTGCACTTTTCCTTCACACGCTGCACTTTTCCTTCTAGAGCTGCGCTTTTTGTAGGGAAGCTACAATTGGTCTAGAAAAGTTTCAAAAGGGTAGAAAATGGTCTCCAAACTCAATCAAAAGTTTTCTTAAGGACAAAACAAGTAAGTTGAGCCACTTCACACCCTCTTTTACTAAGTGTCTTCATTCCTATGGTGGCAAATTTGTCAATTTCCTCCTACGCTACGCTTTTCTAGAAGACTATGTTTTTTCAATTTTCAAACCCTAGACCCTCTCTCCTACCATGCCACAACCTCCTACACACCTAAATATCTCCCTAAAACCCTAAGCTTTTCCCAAGCTTTCCTTCCCTAAAACCTATCCCCAAACCCTACCCCTACGCTGCGATTTTCTAGGCAGCTAAACTATACCCATGTAATTAAATTCCCCAACCCATTTCCCTTGTTATTTTAACTTCCCTCCACCTCCCTAAGGTCCTTAAATCCCCTACACCCTTTCATAAATTTTCCCAAACCTATCCCAACTTCTTAACCCCATCATCCCATTCCCTTTTCCTTTCCCCTCTCCCCTGGGGTTTCTAGTAAACTAAACACCATAGAGGAAGAGAGAAAGACCTAAAAAAAAGGAGATATAATATTAAGGTTTGAGCCATCTGATACCAGGGAGTTGATGTCATCACCCCTAACAATCAAATGCTTCCAACATATGGGTTGTTTTGAGTTTTGTGAAATGGTCCAGAGAGTGAAAAATTATCCAGATTTGACTAGAATCTTCATCACAAACCTCCAGAAATACCAAGTCACTATTGCAGGGGTGACATTCAACAGATTTTATTGCAACAGCTACAGGGATACCAAACCATGATGAGTATTGTTTCAAAGGCATGAACGTAGACCTTGAGCAGTACAAACCCTACTTAAAATCACAATGCAAAGGAAACCCTATTTTGTCAAAGAAAGAAGGATAAGTTGGAAATAATTGTTGATACATCCATGATAGCATAACACATCTTATTTGGCATCTCTAGAGAAATTTTGAGGAAATTTGGAGAAAATTTGGAAAATTTGAAAAACTCCTTGAAGGCACATTTTCCAAAAATGTCCCATTAGGTCATCTTTTTTGCAGAACACATTGTGGCAAAAAAAAGTTAAATTTTGGGAATATGGAAGAGGTGTTTGTTCCTAAGATATCAAACTAAAATAACCTACTTCATATTTTACACAGGTATTAAATAATGAGAGATCCATTCACATCTTCATAGCCTATTTTTATGATTGTGTAATGTCCTGTTTAAGTCACCTTTTTGCAGAGAATATTGTGGACAATCAGAGAAGCACCTTGGGAAAATAGAGGAGGTTTTTTTTTCCTAAAATGTCAAAGAACAAAATCCTCTCTCAGTTTTTCAAAAAATTTCATGGTTAGGGAGATATCGATACATATCTAAGGTATAGTTTTGCAAAAAAATAAAAAATTTAATAGTCAGACTGCAAAAAGCATAACGTGGGCCACGCTGCGCTTTTTCCGGAGGCATATAAATGACGAAATTCACTTGGGTTGGAAATATAATGGCCTCTATATCACATTTTGACTCTTGGAAATAAAAAATCTAAGGTTTTGACAGGTGGAAAAGCCCAAAAACATCCTAAAAAACACCTTTTTGCCTTGTTTTTTGAGGCCACGCTGCGCTTTTTGACCAGTTTTGGAAAAAGTAGTTTTTTTCAGGGGCTTAAATCTATAATTTTCATTTCTTAAGGAAATTTTGGATAAATAGGCATGAAAAAAATTCCAATGAGCTATATTGAGCTCAATTTGGACTTCAGAAAGTCATTCAAAAGTCAGCTTGAAGGTCATGCTTCACTTTTTCCAGATTGCCTGTCATCTTTAGAATTTTGACTTTTTCTCAATTGGTTGATGAATTCCATGGAGTTTTACTAATGTAAATGTGAAAATAAAATGCAATTATGTTTATTGTAGTCATTAGAGGTAGAAGCATCAAGTAAAATTGTATTTTTGGGTCAAGTGAATTAGTTTCATCAAAGATAGGTTTGAGTTTGTTGACCTCCCTAGTCATTAGGATTCGAGTTGAGGACTTTGGGGAACAGCTCCAAAAGTCATGGATTTGACCCCTGAGATTGGGAGAATTTTTTTTTTTGTCTATATCTTTCATTTTCTTTGCCATGCCAATGGTTGGATACTGTGTAATTGATCTTTGAACACTAGTGTAATCAATCATTTTTGGCAGGAATTAATAGACATAGTTGCAACTATTTTGGTGAGATTCATGTTGTATGTGTTTTAGCAGTGTTGCCTCTTATGTTTTCATTTGTTTGAATATATTATGCTTTCCATATTCATTTCCATCTCTCAATGTGATTGTTTCCTAAGTTAGATAAGCATAATTCATTATTTGATGCTCTGTTTTGGAGAATCATAGCTGTGTTTCAATTTCTTTTGATATAAAAGAATTCATGATTTCCATACTATTTTTGAAACCCTACCAGTATAATCGCACTCATAAATATACTTGAAAGTGCTAAAGTGTATGCCTACCTTGCCCCATCAGATCTCTGCAATTCTGATTCTCACTGCCCCGACCTAGTTCTTCATAGACCTAATTTACCATTCAACACCCAAAATCAATCAATCAAACCCTAGAGCCTACTCTATATAGCCTAAAATATTAATTATCTAGTCAATTTGGCTGTGATATTGCGGAGAGAGCCCTCTCCTACCTAGTAGGGCTAGCTACTAGGCAAAATAAGCCCGTTTTTACCTTTGCTAGTATCCTTCTCAGCTTTCGGAGATCCGGTGGAGTGATAGCATCTTGGCGACCATACTGGGGAGCGAAGTGATAGATATTCCCAAGGAAAGAACGAAAAGGATTAGATCTGATTGCTGATGTTGAACAATGATCATATACAGAAAGGCTGAAATCATTCACCCAACGACTCCAAATTTGTTTCAAAATCAAATATAAGACTCCACTGGAGAATGAACCTTGCCAACAGAGACATGAAAATACAATGTGGGAAGATCATGTATTCAACTTGGACTTTCATCCAAGACATCAAGTTCTTTGTCCTGAATAATTTTTTCTCTTTTCTCGTGAATGTCAAGAAGTTTTTTCAAAGTATACTGTATTTGAGAAAAGATCCTAGATATGTATTTGATTCATTTCCTCTGAAAATTTTTGGATTCAAATTCTCCTTACGCCTTTGATCTTGGTCAAGAGCCTTCTTTCGAATCTTATGATGACCATATTCCGCTTGATAAGCCTCAAGTGATCAAGACTAATCTTACAGCTTCTGTACATACTCCTATACCTTGTAAAATTCCAGATAGATACAAGCCACTCATCTTACCTCCTATACTCCATGATTTTCCTGAAAACTATTACAAATATCTTCCCAGGTTTGACGGAGAATATGGTAACATCAGTGTTGAGAAACACATTCAAGGTTTTGAAAATTTTCTTGATATTTTTGAGGTTGATGAAGATGATGTTAGTATCAAAAACATTTCTCTATATTTGAAATACGAAGCAAAGGAATGGTTCAAAAACTTTCCAGTTGCAAGAATTTTTTATTTTCATCAGTTTGTGAAAGTATTCCTTGATAAATGGGTGATCAAGAGGAATCATTTTTAAAATTTTGAAGAATATAATCATTTGAAAAGATGCCCAGGAGAAATAGTGAAACATATTTCAGCTAGGTTTAATCAAGTATACCATTCAATCCCTGCTAATATAAAACCGCCTCATGGTTTAGCTCTCTTACACTAACCAGATGCCTTTGATCCGAAAATGGAATTTCAATTGAGAGAAAGGAACGCTACAATGCTCGAAGAAATACACGACAATGAAATAGATGTGGAAGCTAATTTTCTAGTCAAAAGGTTAAAGTTGAAGGCAGAAGAAAGGGAGAACATAGAAAATGAATACATGACATCTTCAGAAGTAAAGCTCGACATTTTGGTAAGTATCATGGAAAAAATAATGCAAAAGATCAACATGAGAGCTAAATTTTCTGATAAAAAACACCATGTCCCACTTATTGCAGAAGAATAGGTTGATGGCCCTAAACATTTTCCTGCTAATCCTAGTTACCATAGATCATAAAATGATTGTTGTTTGTATTAATTTTTGGAAAATCATGAAAATGGATTTGTAGATCAAATCAAGGAGAAGCAATCTGCTGATCTAATGTGTATGTTTGATGACATTACTTATACTGATGATTTAAGCAAGTTTGATCAATATGACAATGATTATGTTCTCCAAATTGAAGCTAAATTTCCAGAGCAGTCAACAGTTGGTTTGTGGGAGGAGGAAGCTCAGTTTCAAAAAATGAAATGCAGTGATCGACTGATGTATATCTGTGATGAAAACGATGAGGAAAATGCAGAAAATTTCAAAGTAAGTGAAGGATATTTTCCCTTAAGTTTCGCTTCATTCCAATTCATCAGAGAAATTTTTTCCAAAATCAGAAATTAGCAGTCTTTGTGTTGATATTGACCATGAAGAACACAATGAAATTCTTGATTAGGAACCTTTACCCTTGTGTTTCTCCTCATTTGCGAAAATAAGAGAAAAATATAAGCAAGCAGATAAGCGAGTTATCAACAGTATAAATGGGCATCCTTCTCATCAATTGGTTGAGGAGGTCACTTGTGATATGCAAGCTTCTTTCGCTCGAGAATCCAAAACACTAAGTTACATTGATTTTAAAATAACAGATGAAAGTTTAGAACCTGAAACATATTATGAATTGATGCAGGACGATTCTTTACCGTTAAGTTTATTTCAGTTTTTGAAGAGAAATTTTCATAATATCTCTGAAATAGAGAATCATAAGGCTATAGAAAAAACCATTGGAACCAATGTATGATAAGTTTCAACAATCATCTCAAGTTCTCCACGATCCCATAACTAATGTTTTGGATGATATCTGTAATCAAATTCCTCCATTAGTTGGTTATGAGCTTCAAAGCAGAGATGATGAAACTTCGATCCGGCACCTGACTTCATTGTCTTGTTCAGCAGGAGTCTCATTACAAAGATCATACAAAGATTTTCAGTCATATCAATAGAGTAATGAAGAAGATTCTTATTCATTAGGAAAAATTAGTAATTCATGAGTTTCAGGATCCTTTTGTCAACATGCTACAGTCATCAAGGGAGGAAAGCAAGGATGGTGGGAAAATTTTAAAATCAAGGTACGAAGACTACCTAGAGCAGAGGAGTAATGTATTAGATGGGATGGAAATTAATATGTATTCCTATGAAGTTCCTTTTGCAGCATTCTTGAGGTCAACCAGTGGTCTCATGCTTTGCAATTTCATTAAGATTCAATTTGTTGACAATTTTTCAAGGGAGTTGCCTTTCAGTAGTTTTCCTTTCTTTCTCATGAGAAAACACTTGTGGAGAATTCAAATAGAAGACAAAATGTCTACATGGTTGCATTAGATATTCCATTTCACTTGATTAGGTGATGTATGGATCAGTTAGAGTAGGTGTGATGAATAAGATGAATTCTTAGAATTTGTTTTAAAAATTATATTCCTGTAAAGTTTTTAGTTAGTCTAGACTTTAGTTTGTCAGTCGGTTTGCAATATCGAGTCTCGTATTTTGTTTTTGACTCCATGCCCAATGGATAAGGATACTTGGTCTATAGTGTTCTAGAAACCTCCAAGGCACTGCCATCCCCAGCTGGAGCCAATGTTAGTGTTAGTATTTGCATCCTATCACTAGTGATGCAATTGACACTTATCATGTCTTGTTAGGGCTCATTAGGTTTAGGACTATTTTCCACTCCTTCCAAAAAATTAAATTGCTGGTCCATGTCATCACTCACCTGAGTGTGCCATCATTTAGAGATTTCCATCATCATTCAGTCATCATCACCATGATTTCATTCAGTTCCATGTCTCCATTAGGTCATTATGGTTTCAAGGTCACCAAAACTCTCATTTCATGCATAAAATACGGAAATTGGAGTGGTAATAGCCAATTTTATTCAATAACTTTTGATTTCAAATATGTAATTTTATGTTTCTATATTTAATAAGAACTTCATGTTCTTAAAATATGTAGTTCAAGGTTTCACAAAGATTCAATGTTCCAAAGAAATGCCCAAAATATAGTTGCTACAGGAGAGTTGCTATACTTATGGAGTACCCTTGGGAAAAATGCATTTTCTCTGTCATAGAGTGTCCAAATGACCTTCTTGATGAGTCAAATTATAAATAAACATGAATATCTTTCCAATGAGCTATCATGAGCTCAATTTGGAGTTCAAGAAGGTCTCCAAGTGGTATGCACTCTCACACTGCGCTTTTCCTTCACACGCTGCGCTTTTTCTTTTGGTGCTGCACTTTTTGCAGAGGTGCTAAAATCTGTCTTAAAAGGATTATAAAGAGTTTCAGAAGGTATCCAAGCTCAGCACAAGATTTCACAAGGGAAAAACAAGTAAGTTGAGCCATTTAACACCCTCTTTCACTCAGTGTCTTCATTTCTATGTTGGCAAATTTGTCAATTTCTTCCTATGCTACGCTTTTCTTGAAGACTATTTTTTTCTAATTTTCAAACCATAGACTCCCTATATTACCATACCCTAACCTCATACACACCCAAACATATCCCTAAAACCCTAATCCCCTCTCACTTTCATTCATTAATACCTATCCCCAAACCCTATCCCTACTTGTTGCGGTTTTCTGGGCACCCAAGAGTATAGGCCTGTATTAAAATTCCCTAGCCCTATTCCCTCATCCTTTTAATCTCCCTCCACTTCCCTAAGGTCCCTAAAATCCCTCCTCACCTCCCTAAAGTTTCCTACTCCCATCCCCCTTCCATAACTCTCTCATTTTATCCCTTTACTCCCCTCCTTGTTTTCCCTCCTATCATCTAGGGTTTCATCATGGAAGTTGATTCATCACTATCAGAGAAAATAAAATACAAAAAATGAGGAAAGATATTGAGGTTTTAGCCCTCCAACTTTAATGAAATCACCTCCTAACAATTCATCATAAAGTTCTTTGAAGATGTCAATTGTTTAGGGTTTTGTCAAAGAGTGGAGGAGGTAGGTTTTCATGAGAAGCTCACAAATATGTTTGCCACCACTTTTAAAGGAGAAAAGGCCATAATTTTAGGTGTTGATTTCATATTCTCAGTATATACCATATCTTATGCTACATGGATACCAAATCATGGTGAGTATTGGTTCAAAGGCATGAACCTAGACCTTGAGCAGTACAAACCCTACTTGAAATCACAGTATAAAGGAAACCCTAATTTTTCAAAAGGAGAAGGATAAGTTGGACCTACTTTTTGATACATCCATGATAGCATAAAACACCTTATTTGGCATCTCTGGAGAAATTTTGAGGAAATTTGGAGAAAATTTGGGAAATTTGAAAAAATCCTTGAAGGCACATTTTCCAGAAATTTCATGTTTAGTCATCTTTGTGCATAGCATATTGTGGGTATAAAAATATTAATTCTGGGAAAATGGAGGAGGTTTGTGTTCCTAAGATATCAAACTATAATAACCTACTTCATATTTTACACAAGTATTACAGAATGAGAGATCCATTCACATCTTCACACCCTATTTTTCTAACTGTGCGATGTCCGGTTTAAGTCACCTTTTTGTATAGAAGATTATGGACAATTAGAGAAGAATCGTAGGAAACTGGTCGAATTTATTATTCCTAACATGCTAAAGAACAAAAAAATATCTCAATATTTCAATAAAGTTCATGGTTAGTGAGATATCGCTCCATCTGTGAGGCCTATTTTTGCAAAAAACCCAGAAATTTGGCATAGTCACCCTGCAAAAAGCGCAGCTTGGGCCACGTTGCGCTTTTTATGGAGGCCTCTAAATGATGAAAACTCACTTGGGATGGAAATATAATGGCCTCTACATCACATTTTGACTACTGGAAATCCAAAATCTTAACTTTTGACAGATGGAAAAGCGCAAAAACCTCCTAAAAAACACCTTTCTGCCTCCTTTTTCAACCTCACATTGATCTTTTTGGCCAGACTTGGGAGATTTCATTTTTGAGGAGCTTCACTCCATAATTTTTAAAGCTTGAGGACATATTTGACAACTATACTGGAATATATTTCCAATGAGCCATCTTGGGCTCAATTTGGACTTCAGGAAGGCACTCAAAAGTTGATTTGAAGGCCCACACTGCGCTTTTTATAGTCTGTTGATTTCTTCAGAATTTTCATCTTTTCTCAGTTGATTGATGGATTCCAAGGAGATTTATTGATGTAAATGTAAAAATTAATTGTAACTATGTCTTGTATAGTTACTAGAGGTAGATACATCAAGTAAATATGTAATTTTGGGTCAAGTGAATCAGTTTCATCAAAGATAGGGATGATTTTGTTGACCTCCCTAGTCATTAGGATTCCAGTTGAGGACTTTGGGGAACAACTCCACAAGTCATGGATTCGATCCCTGAGAGTGGGAGAAGCAGTTTTCGGTCTATAGTTTTCATTTCATTTGTCATTGCAAGGGTTGGATGTTGTGTAACTTATCTTTGAACACTAGTGTAATCAATAATTTTTGGCAGGAACTAATTGACAGCGTTGAAACTATTTTGGTTGGATTCCTGTGGTATGTGTTTTAGAAATGTTGCCTCTTATGTTTTTCTATGTTTGAATGTATTATGCTTTCCACTTTCATTTCCATCTCTCATTGTGATTTATTCCTAAGTTAGATAAGAAGAATTCATTATTTGATGCTCTATTTTGGAGGAATTATCATAGCTGTGTTTCACTTTCTTCTGATAGAAAAGAATTCATGATTTCCATGATCTTTTTGAAACCCTACCAGTCTAATCACACTCATAAAGATACCTGAAAGTGCTAAAGTGTGTTCCTACCTTTCCCTATCATATCTCTGCAATTCTGATTCTCAATGCCCTGACCTAGTTCTTTCTAGACCTAATTCACCATCCAGCACCCAAAATCAATTAGCCAAACCCTAGAGGCTACTATACCTAGCCTAAAATCTTCATTTTCTAGTCAACTTGGTTGTGATCTCTCGGAGAGATCCCTCTCCTGCCTAGTAGGGATAACTACTAGGCTAAAGAAGTTTGTGGTTACCTTTACTGGTCTCCTTCTCAGCCTTCGAAGATCCGGTGGAGTGATAACACTACGCATTGTTCCATCCATAGCTCTTCTCTACCAGTGCAGTTATAAATTAGCTCCTGCAATCCTTCGACAACCTTTTGGTCCCTAAGAAGCTTCATGAACGTCTTTGATAAATATGGCAAGATAAATGGATCGGCTCCTTTTACTTCAACATTCTCTTTAGGCTTCTTTTCTAGCGGGAACAATTTTCTTTGCGCAGTCGATATCATAGCCTTAGGAGTCATAAACGTCTTCTTTACTTCCATGAAATTCTCTTTCTCACGCTATACATCAAACCTAATGATCTTATATTCATCCTTCCTTACCCATGCCTCCATTATAGACTTATCCTTGTATGCGCAATTTCCTCCAGTAATCATACCACTGCATGTTACTATGTTAACGCTTGGATCTCCCTGGTGCAGTCTAGCCCTCATCATTTGGATATTCTGAGTTGGTTGTGGGTTGCGATTCTCCTACATTTTAGCTAATAAAATAGGAAATTCTTCAATTTCATGACCAAATTCTTGACAATACTTACAGGACATAGCAGTATGATTATGGAAATCTCGAGAAAAATGTTCAGGATGTCTGTAGTTATAAAAAATGATCTGCCCTCGACCGCAACCAATGCTTCCTCCTCAGTTGTGCCCTTGGCCTTGGAAACCTCCTCGTGCAGTAGGTGAACCCATAGCTTTGTGACCTTTTACTTGAATTTGATATGCACCAGGGTTGTTTTGCATCATTAGATTGTAACTCCGACAACGTTGTTCATCGTGCCCTACCAAACTACAGAAGTTGCAGAACAATTGCTTCATATATTTGACAAACTTCTGCAAAAGATGACAAAAATATGTGGAATGATGGCCTGCAACTTCGCAGATGCTACACCATACATTAGGCCCTACTCTTGGACCTGCGCTTGATCCAGGCTTCAATGGACTCGACATACCAGTACTCAAGTAATCTCTATATACATGGCACTTCTCTTTATAGTGTCCCTCAAATTTTCACTTGACACACTAGACCTCCGTTCTCATCTCTAGGTGAACCTCCTTTCCCTTCTTTAAATCCTGGAGCTCCATGTCCAAAATTGCCAACTGAGTTTGAATCTGTTGTACCCCTATGCTCACATCGACCACCGGCGAAGCCTCTAACTTCATCGTTATCTGTAGCACTTCAGCCTGAGTCGCAATATTATGTTGTGATAATGGTAATCTAAGGTGCTTTAACAATGCAACAATAAATAATTATTTATGTTGTTCATCTGGGATATTAAAGCTAGTCTGGCTCAACAATGTCTTAAATCTCTAGTCTACCTCCCACATAGTTTCAGTAATCAGCTGCTTAATTTCTTTGATCTCAATGATACATTCAGAATGCGACTTTGGTTTATTGAATTCAGCGTCCAATGCAGTCTTTGTATAATCCAATGAATCATTTGCATTCGTTGTAACATATTTCATGTACCAGGATAATGCTCTATCTTGCAGCGCTGTAACCAACTGCGCTTTATTCATATCTTCATTTGTAACATTCTGTGAACACCATATTTTCTTCTACTACAAACCAGAACTTCTTAGGATCATCTGTTCCCTTGAACACATCCGCCAAGGACGGTGTTGTACCTTGGGAGATAACCCCTGGCTGAAAAGAGGTCAGTGCCCAAGACATTTATGAATAAACATGATAAAAAGGTTTTATTGTCCCAATGTTATTAACCTCGGAGATTTAATCCCTTATCAGCCTCCATTGTTTGAACAACCTTTCAAAGTACCCTTTTGGTTTTGAATACAAATGGAAAAGAGAGAATCTTTTGTTTCAAACTTTAGGGGAAAATATGATTAGCATGAAATGGAATCTAGAGACGAGGAGCGCATCATTAAGGGTTTTCAACTTTAATTTACAGAGCTATAAAAACACAAAACTATAAAATCAGAACCCGATAGCTTCAATCCTCTTTTCTAGGAAGAAAAATATTAACAAAAAAAGTGACTGAGAAAACTTATCATACTCAACAAATTCAAAATTTATTGTGAAAAATTTATTCAAAAGCACTGAAAATGTAAATACAACAAACTTATCTTCTGAGGTCAAAACTTGGAACCCCCAAGATGTCTTCCTCTCACTTTTATCTCTGCCCCTTTGATAAAATGCTTTTTTAATTGTCCTTTTTTTCAAGATTTTATTTACAATAATGAAATTACGTTTTTCATTTAATATTATATATATTACTTTAATAATATATATAATATATTTATGGCCCACTAGTTGTACAAATTTTAATGCATTGTGTCACTCCAAGCATTTAAATAGACCCTTAATATATTTAGACAAATCTGTACAAGAGAGCTATAACCTCCATCAAATGACTATTGCGAATAATAATGAATACGGAAGGGACATGGGTCCCATTGTCTTGTCCGCACAGAACTTCCTCAATACCAAAACCGCTTGTGGAAGCACCTCTGGTGGTTTCTAGACATGAAGACAGTGATGCCATAATCAACTAAGACCGTCAATCTATTCGATGGTGGTTTGAAAACACTGCTTTACGGAAGAACTTCACCATTTAATCTTTGAGCACTTTATGCCACCAGGATGTTGTTGGATCTGGGCACAATGAATATGAGCCTCCAATTATTTATTTTTTTGCATGAGATATAACTTGTTCTCTACGATAAAGCAGTTGAAATTATTTCGCAACTGAATGGGTATCTCACACCTTCCTTAATAAGAGCCCTGTGATGATGATGGACATGCAAACCCATATAACTTATATCGAATTTAAATTCAAAATTGATTTTTTCCATGAAGAAATTCAAAATTGATTTAACAACGCGGAGCCACGAACTAATCAAATTTGAAATGAATTAACATTGAATCAAATAGTATTTAGATCCCACATTCTTCCTAATGAAATTTGCATGTTCTGGATTCATATCCCAAAGAAATTTGCAGGTCCAAAGCGGGCTCTTTGAAAATGCTTCGAATGAATAGGAAAATGGCAACTGGTCGAGAGGATTGAAAACTTCTAATTCATTAAATAACAGGCATGAAAATAGCTTCGCTTTCCCTTTGCTCAGGATTGAAAGGCGAACAGTCCATTGTCCTCGTGATCACTGGGCAAAAATGTCAAAAGTCGAGTTCATTAAAATATATAAGGCTGTTGATCCAGATTTATATTAATAAATATCGATGATATTGAGAAGCATCAGATTGAGAACCCTTTTTCTTTATGAACCTTCATTTTTGTAACACCATGAATAGTTTCTTGAAATAAAACATTTGTAACGCCTTTCCATTATTAAAAGATCGCCTCAGCAAGGTAATTGTCATTGGCTGCCATATCATTTTCGATTCACTGCTAACATGACTATTTTATAATAGTTTACCCAAAATTAAACTGGAATAATAACCTCATTACCCGATGAATCAAACTGCTACAAATGGGTTGCAATGCATAAAATCATGCATTTTCCAACATTATCAAGCAGAAATATGCTGGCACGACACATTATTTGCAAAATATCAGTAACAGGATAGTCAGTGTGAGCATTCTCACGCCCGTCAAAATACTGTGTCTGCATGGAAACAACGGAATTCGCAGACAGAGACACCCCCCAACACATCGAATTGCTTGCAACGCACACCTAAATTGGCCCTGCACTAAATAGCTAGGCATATACCTTCCTGAGTAATTTGTGATATATCTTAAATCGATCCAATGTTTTGGCACTAGACCGGGTACTTAGAGCACTAGACCCGTCCAAGGTTACCGTCATGATCAAATTGGTCTCGTTAAATATCAGGGGTTTGGGGGAAAGCTAAGTTGCTGTCTATGCGTGAGTTTTTTCAGAAAAATTATCCTGTCATAATCTTTGTACAAGAGACAATGAATACTGTTGATCGGGCTATTTCTGGTTTCCGCGCTATGTTCCCAGTGTGGCACATGGCGGCTCGGGATGCTGCGAGTCTGTCAGGGGGGAGCTTGTGATGTGGGACCCTGCTGTAACATCTTTTAAAGCTTTTGGATTTTATGGAGGGATTATCCTCTTGGGACATTCCTGTGGATTCAATCAAAGGGTACATATTATTAATTTATATGCTCCCTATCAGAATAGGGTTGTTTTCTGGAATAGGATGGTTAGCAGTGGCATCTTTCTGCTGGAGAATATGATAATTGTGGGGGACTTAAATATTACTTTGAATGAGAAGGAGACTTGGGGTGTACAGGGAAGGAAGGATCTGTTGGTAGACACTCTTATGAAGATTTTCAATTCTATCCATCTAGTCGATTTGAAGATGAAGAATCACGATCCTACTTGGTTTAATGGGAGACAGGGCAGTGCATCCATTTGCAAGAAGATTGATCGATTTATGGTGAAATCCCATTTGATGGCCAGGATGGGAGAATGGTCGGCTAACATCGATGATGTTATGATCTCAGATCATAGACCGATTATTCTTGCTTGGGATTTCGATTTAAAAAATGAAGGGTATCCCTTTAAGTTCAACCAAGTGTGGTTGAAGGACCCTGGTTTTAACTCTATGGTGGTGGATTGTATGAGTAAAAATCGAAGGGAGGCGGGTACATCAGTGACTCATTATCTGATGGACACTCTTAGGGGGCTAAAGAAAGAAGCGAAGAGATGGGAAAGGGGCAAGAAATTTCAATTAAAGGTCCGTTATATGGCATATGCAAGGGAGAATTCTCTCCTTATAAAAGAGCTAGAATCTGTAAATCCAAAGGATGGCATCTGGGAAAGATTAAAGGAGGTGGAGTGGGAAAAAAGGAA
This sequence comes from Pinus albicaulis, assembly GCA_034641835.2. Classification (NCBI taxonomy): domain Eukaryota; kingdom Viridiplantae; phylum Streptophyta; class Pinopsida; order Pinales; family Pinaceae; genus Pinus; species Pinus albicaulis. The sequence goes on along the minus strand of CM076579.1, from coordinate 440,107,497 downwards.
AATCCTTCTTATTGAAGAGCAGACATGGAGGCTTAAGAGTAGGGCTATATGGCTTAACGAAGGAGATAAAAATACTAATTTCTTCCATGCATTTGCAAATGGGAGAAGAGACTACAACTCAATCTGGCAGATTGATGAGGACGGCTCTTCATTAATCTCCTCGGATGACATTTAGGAGGAAGTTGTTAGACATTTTCAAGACCTGTTCAAAGCAAGCGAGTCGGGCCACTACGAGGAGCAGCTATGTGCAGTTGAGGACATTCCGCAGATGTTTGATGACAGGGAACGCACAGATATCTATAAGCCGATCAGTGAGGAGGAGATAACGACTGTGCTGAAATCTATGGACAAGAGTCTGGGGCCAGATGGTTGGACCCCGTATTTATTTATCCATTTTAATGATATCTTCATTGAATATATTTCGCGGATGGATTAGGAGGCTAGAAAAAATGGGAAGGTTAGAGGGGCTCTTAACTCTACTTTCCTGGTTCTGATTCCAAAGAAGGTTGGTGCTATTACTTTCAATGATTTTAGGCTGATATCACTTTGCAATACTTTATAGAAGATAATCTTGAAGACTATTGCGGATAGTTTAAAGAGAGTTATGTCCAGACACATCACTCCAGAACAATCAGGCCTTTTAAAGAACAAGAGCATTCATGATGCGGTTGCATCTACTCAGGAAGTCATACACTCTTTACAGTAAAAGAAGATGCAAGCAATGGTTATGAAGATTGACCTCAGCAAGGCATATGACTGGGTCAATTGAGGGTTACTGAGGATGATCCTATATAAGATTGGTTTTGACAGCGCTTCGGTTAACTGGATCATGGGCTGTGTATCCAATACATCCATGGTGGTTATCATTAATTGAATGGCTTCGAAGTTTTTTAAGCCTGGGCAAGGTTTGAGACAAGGTTGCGCAATTTCTCCACTCCTATTCATTTTAGTCATGGACTCTTTGAGTTTAAAAATTAGTAGTGCAGTGAGATCGGGTAAAATCAGGTATAAAGTTATCACATTGTAGGGAAATTAGCCACAATTTCTTTGTTGATGATGTTTTTTGCTATTTGGAATGCTCATTAGATCTATCTGGCAGGATTTTCATGAGATTTTTCTTAGATTTGGAAATTCCTCGGGTATGTTGGCTAACATAGGGAAATCGTGTATATACCACGAGGAGGATGGGAGAGAATTTGCTATAGCCATAGCTAACATGTTCAATTTCAGTATTGCTCCCTTGAGCAAGGGGTTCAAATACTTGGGTTTTCACATGAAGCCCAATAATTATCAAACTAAGGATTGGGAATGGCTGGTGGAGAAGGTCGAAAAGAAAATCAGGGTTTGGACATCAAAGTGGCTGACAAGCGGTGGTAGATTCATCTTGGTACAGGCGGTAATACAAAATATTATGGTTTTCTGGGCTCATATCTATGCCATCCCGAAAAATATTCTATACAAAATTAGAAGGGTCATGATGAATTTTCTATGGAATGGAAGGGAGGATAGAGGTAAATTTCATCTCGCGAGATGGGATCTTATTATGAGACCCAAGTTATGTGGAGGGTGGGGTCTAAAAGACCTGAATACTTTTGGAAGGGCTCTCCTTATGAAATCTTTATGGAGGGGGTTGAAGTCTAAAGGGATCTGGAGCGAAATCATTAAGTACAAGTATCTGAAGGTGTCGAACTTGGAGTAATTATTCATGTGGGGGTGGAATAACTTAAAGGGGGGATCGGATATATGGAATGTGTTTAAGAGTTGATGGCCTGATTTCACTACCTTTCTGAGGTGGAAATTTGGAGATGGGGGAAAGATTCTGATAGGAAACCCGAAACTTTGTGGCGGTGTGGCGACATCCTAGTGTAGTGAGCAGCTTCTAAGGTTCATTAATGGTAGGGATTATTTCTTCATGAGTCAAATCATTAAGGAGGTTGACAAGGGTATTCCTTCTTGGTTGTCGAGGGATTACATGCAGTTGCCGATTATTCTAAAGGGTGAGTAGGCTGACTACACAGAGGAATTAAGAAGCAAGGGATTACTTTGGGACTCAGGTGGGGATAGGGTGGATTGGAATGGCCCGACAAAGGATAGTATGTTGTTGGTGAATGCAGTATATAACGAGTTTTCCATGCATAATTCACAGATTTCTGATCACAAAACCTGCAAGGGGATATGGGACAATACTCCACCACTAAAAATGAAACTATTTTTGTGGCTGGTTCTATTGGAAAAAAATATTACGTGGGAAAATCTGAAAAGGAGAGGAAATATTGGATCGGGCATCTGTAAGCTTTGTTTGATGGAGGATGAAGATAATACACACCTTTTTTATCTGTGAAACTACGCCAGGAACGTTTTGAAGGTGATTTGTGAGTTTTTTAAGATGCAGGTTCCTAAACTAGAGAATACAAAAGATTTCATTTTATGGTGGAAACTGAAAAACATAAATTACAGAAATATCATGGCCCTGTTCCATTGGGCCATATGGTGTGGCAGAAATAAATGGATTTTCGAGGAGGTGCGGTGGTGCACCATGGGGACTGCTACCATCATTTTACAACACTAGGATAGTCTTAGATCTGTGCAGAAACCTCTGGTGGATCTCTCAAAGAGAATGAGACCAGTAGAAATCCACTACCCGGCAAGTTTCTTTAACAGAGCTTCACACTAGTCTAGATGTGGGTGTGGTGCTTGGCTGATGCTCTCGCCACACTGTCATTACAAGATTTTATGGTACGTGGAAATTGGGTCAAATATGAGAGCAGAAGTGTTGGTATTATGGGGGTTATTTTGGTTCGCTTCACAACTCTCTATTGAAGAATTTTGGGTGTTTGGTGACTCGAAAGTACTCATCGACCATCTAAATAGAGGAACCAAGCTTTCACCGAGACATCTTGTGACCTGGCTGGAGCACATCGAAGTTTTAAGGAATTCTTTCAACACAATACATTTCAAGCACATCTTCCGCGAAAAGAAATCCCAAGTGGATAGGCTCTCCAAAAAAGGTTTGAATGGTGTTTTTGGTCAGATGTATTATGAGCTGATGAATTCGGAAGGTGAAGGCGCTACATGTATGGTTCATTTCTCATAACTCCTAATCAAGCAATCCTGCTGCCTTTATTTTTGTTCACTGATCTGGACAAACTTGGTGTCAACACCCTCAGCTTTTGACGATCTCATCAGGCACACTTTTGTGAATGATGGGGTAGGTTCTTCACATAATTAAAGAATAGAAGATAATAATGATCCTGTGGGGAGAAAATTTGGGAGGAAGAGACCAGACATAGTTGTCTTTCGCATTCGCTTTTGGGTGATCGATGAGATTACGGCTAATTATCCTGTTATTGGTTTTCATTTAGCATCTAGTTTTTGTAAGACTACAATTATGTAAGAAAATAATGCATCATTGAGACTGATAGTTATTTTTACAAGAAAGGTAACTGTTACCTTAAAGTTTTACTTATGAGAGATTTGTAATGATTATAAGGACACATATAAACTGGTATATAATATAAACCAATGTTTTTTCTTTCTAAAAAAACAAAAAAGAAATTAATATAGTTGATAAGTTAAAATACTTTAGTTACAACTCGGTATGAGAGATATAAATAATACTTTACATTAACAAATTAAAAATAGTAATAACAAAAAGAATTAATGTTTCCCATAGTTAAAATACTTCAATTTTCACCTTAAAGTAACTAAAACTAAAAAATGTATAATTTACCATGAAAGTATTAATTTGGAACGAAATTTAAGAAAATGTAGTTTTCACTACCTAATATGAAGATAAACAAAAAATAATAATTTACTTTTTAGTACAATTAAATGTTTCTTCACTAATATGGAGATGAAACAATATTATTGATATTACATGATGTGTAATTCATACATTCTCTCTCATATTTAAAACAAAACATATGAATAAAAAAAAAAAAAATTTACTATCAAAATATTTCAATGTCCATATTAAATAAAGAAACTTTGCCTGTATTTATATAGATAAAAATAAAGTAGTTTAATGTGTAGTTTATTTCATTTTTCATATGAAGTTTATATATAGACTTAAAAAAAAGGGATAACAATGAAAATTTTAAAGTGGGTTAAAATAAAATTATTTCAATACATAAGTAGATTAAATGTTTTTAGCATGAAATATATATAGAGATAGAAATATTTTGAGAATTATTCCTCCTTTAATAGTTGTTTTATAATTCAATGTATAAGGGAGATTTGTAATTAAATGTATGCGTACAAGAAAAAAATGAGGGCATATTTTATCATTTTAACGTGAAGAACGTGCATTATGAATAAATATTTCAATATAACCACACATATATTATACTAGTCTAATCCATCTAAACTCTATCCAACTTAACTTCGGATCTACTAAGGTGAGAGGGATCCAATCTATTTTCATTCTAAAGATGTTCCAAATCTCAAGAGATTTGATCCCTCTAGAAGGACATTGTTATATCCAAAATTTAGATGAATCTTAGTTAGTTATGTTACATGAAAACACAAACAGCCAAACCATATTAGCAACTAATATGGTATAATCTAATGACCATTAATACACTTTAATTTTTTTGTTCATTAAAAAAAAAAAAAAAACTAATTTCTTTAATAGCTCATGAACATAAGTATTAATTACATTTCTTATTACAACCTAATAAAAATGACTTTATTTTTTATTTATTTTTATTTGTAGGACTAACTCAATTTAAAAAAAAAAAACTTTATTGTCATTATTATTAATATATGATAAAATCAACAACCTTTCCTCTTTTCTCTCGCTTATAAATTAAAATTGCTTATTTTTTTTAAATAAATTATTATTATTGACATAAAGTGAAATTAACATTTTTTTATTTTTTAAATTGTAATTCAAGAAAATTTGTGTTTTTTTATTTAATGTTAATGTGGTAACATCTGCCCCATACTTAACCCATATATTTGTTTAATAAATTCCCAATAATATCATACTTGGTGATTGATTTTTTTTTATCAATCTAAATATTCTAATATTATTAATGTCCCTTAATGTTCCTACACCCTAATTTTTTCATATTTCCTCAATATGAAAGCTAGAATTATCTTAGTGATTAGGAGACTTGGATATTCAAAGCCCAACTTAAAGAATGGGATAATTCACCATGTTTGGGCAGAAGGAGTTAAGTGACATTTTCATTAGCTTTGAGTGTTCATTATCATCCCTTATTGAGAAATTTGAATGGGGATAATTCATTTGCATTAAAAAAAATAATAAGAGGGGATACTAACATATTAAGGTTTGAGGTGTATTTCATTATTACTTGATAATGTTGGAAAGGATAGTTGACTAAGCAGAGCTAGACTCATTAGTCAAAGTGGGAGGTGTATGTATGTTGATTGTCAATCGGATATCTAAGTCGGTAAAATTGCGTAATGAATTAGAGCTAACCAAAGTAATTAGGAAATTGCAACTAGCTTCTAATTTATTCTTCAAGTATAAATATGTGAGTTATGTAACATAGAAGAGATAGATTATTGTTGTGTTCTAATAATAAATTGCACATTATTGGTTTTCTCATTACTTTGTGGAATTTTCCTCTCTTATATGTGTACATGCATGTATAATATTGTGTGTGTTGTTTTATATTTCACTATTCAAGGATATTATTAATAATTGTTCTCCATGAGTCTACCAGATTTCAAAACAGATCCATCGTTGGTAGTTCTTGAACATGAATCTATACAATCGTTCACGGATAAATGTTGAATTTGGAAGATATCCATGAATGGTAGAAACATATGATTAATAACTATTTCAAAAACTATGAAGAAGAAATTGATTTCCTCTTTGTGTAAAGAATGAACACAATTCTTCACAAAAACTCACAAATGATTTCTAAAAGCCATTCTCGAGAAATAAGAAGCATAAATGAGATCAAACTATATTCAATAAACAAACTCCATATGATCAATTAATGTAAAAAATAATTGCGCAAAGTTGGAAATTTTGCATGCACGAGGTAGAAAATTGTAAACTACTATGAACACTACTACATGAGCACTTTGAACAATAGAATTTTTTTTTTGTCTTAAAAAGTCACTTTTATTTTGTCATTTTTAAATTAAAATGTAATATCAATTGAATTGTCTTAAATATGAAATTTAAGACAAAAGAGTTTTGAGACAAAAAATGTTTTAAGACAAAACTTTATATTTAGGAGCAAAAACACTTTGAGACAAAAATATTTTTAAGACAAATCTTTATATTTAAGACAAAACTTTATATTTAACACAAAAACAGTTTGAGACAAAAATCTTTTAAGACAAAAACAATTTAAGAAAAAAAATATTTTAAGACAAAACTTTATATTTTAAAGACAAAAATCGTTTGAGACAAAAATATTTTTAGACAAAAACAATTTCAGACAAAAAATATTTCAAGACAAAACTTTATATATAAGACAAAAACAACTTGAGACTAAAATATTTTAAGACGAAACTTTATATTAAGACAATGGCCACTTAAGACAATGGCAATTAAGACAAAATTCATTTAAGACAATTAACAATTAAGACAAAACCATATCAATTGAAGACAATATTATCTAACATGACTTGCAAAATTGACTGCGATGTGCACCTAAGTCTTCCGACATGCAGGCTACTATTTGTCTCGTGCACGAAGATCGAGATTGCTATTTCACCCTGTCATTCACATTATCTTATATAAAGACAACAATTTGTTTTGGGCTCTTCATTTTGGTGGGGTAGATGACTCTAAAGAACACGAAAAAATTCGTGGAAATATTTATCGAGACATCAATCCCTCTTATGTCCCTTCGATCTCTATTTATATGATTAGAGAAAACTTGTATGTCATTGTATTCAACACTACTACATGGAGGGGGGGCTTTAAGACAAAATGTTTATCGTAAATTTTTCGATACGGCGCTAGTAAAAAAGGAAAAGTAAAGTTAGGGGTTTGTAGTTATGTTGTTGATGGGTTATTCGGGAAGCCGGAAGCGATGGAGGCTAAAAAAAAAACTGATGGGATTTAGGGCAATGGAGGCTAAAAACGAGAGGGTGCTTGGCGAGAGGAGCAAACGAAGGCACTTTCACTAAACATGGATAGGCACTAACATAGTTGGAGTACTTTTCGAGGTCTCCATCGACATTGTTTTTAATTTATGTTTTATGCAACCATTTTATTTTGAATCTTTACTTCCCCATCGGTTGGTTGCTACTATTAGTACATTGTTGTCTTAAAACTTCTAACGATAATTGACAACATTGATTAGATTCACTTAAAGGATGGTGGAGGCAAATTAAAGAATATTCACTCATAGAAAAACTCTTGCTACTTCAAAATCTCTACGAAAACATTTGCGAGGAAAGCGGTTCTGGGGATAAAATCTAAGTTGTGGAAGAATTAGTCACAAAATTCACTGGGAGGTAATTTTAGTTGTAAGTGTGGAGGTATATGGATTAAATGTAGCATTTACTAGTGCAATTATTGGTGTTTTTTGATGCAATGCGTCTAAGCATAATTATCTAAGCTAGATTAGGTTTTTATCCTAATTCGGAATGATACTCCAGGGGATTTATACTAGTTCTTTTGTTTCAAGGTACACTAATAACAATTTATTTTTTCCACCTAGTTGTTGGTATACTATGTGGTTTATACGAGACACACTAGGCATTTGGTTGTTTACATTGTCTTTCATACGAACCTTTGCTTTTGTGGATCTTCATGCTCCTTTCTGGTTTGGGAATGGTCAATCGGGGATTTTAGGATCTTAGCTACTACATGTTGTTATTTTCTACGTTCTATATAAGACACAATCATTTGGTTGTTTACTTGGTATTTATTTTGAACCTTTACTCCAATGTATACTCTTTGCTCCTATTTGGGTTGGGATTGGTAGATAGGAGGATTTATGAGGATCTTTATTGCTATGTAAGTGCATTAATTTTGATTGGTGGAGTTGACGCTTATATTTCAATTTGAATTCAATCATGAAGGAGTCCCTTGGGGTCATTAATTGGTGCAGGAGATATTTATTTTCCAAGTTTGTCATTGATTATATGAGGGAAAATCCATTAATGGTTTGTGTCATCATTGAAGATCTTTGTTGATTGTGTGCTTGATTAGATTTTATGAAGAATTGGTAGATGGTGATTGACTAGTCTATTTTATTTGAAGGGGTTTCCTAATGGATTGAGATGGTGACAACCTACATCAAGTGGTGTCGATAATTGATAAGTGACATTAATTTAACTTGTTTACATATTTTATTGAGGGTTTGTAGACACTACTACATAAGGTATTTTTTAGTAATGCTCTCTACTTTGGTACACATATAGGCATGATTGCAGTGTATCGGTGGTGTTCGTTGTACAACTAGCCTTTACATCTATTGGTAGGATTTCACTTGATATTGAAGGAAACTAGAGAGCGGTGATGTGCCATTACTCTATGTGTTGGTACATGTAGTGACCAGAAGGCGGTCGTGGCTACCCCAAGTCAAGAGTTTATCCTTTGGGACATCTCACAGCCATGCAACTATACACGTGGATTTGGATGTTTCGATATCCCCAATGGTTATATGACAATGTCGTAATCCACAAAAAATGTTTTCATTATTCATGGAAAAAGAAGGAAGTTAATTAAGGTTGATCTGGTTTTATCAAAAACTCATTTTTATTCCAATGGTTTTTGGGACCGGAAGGTAGGATTACAACAACATGATTTGGTGGTAAAGTGGTTTTATCTCTGTGAATGGATGGCTCTCGGATGGCATCCTAGGTTGAATAACATTGGTAACATATTCTTAAGTACTCTCCTCTTTTCAACATTTTATACAATCGTGGTTATGCTTCCACTTTATTAATGACGGAAATGTTGAGAATATTTTAGGATCATATTGGGTTCATGGTTGTGGTTTCCTCTCTTTAAATCACTGACATGTAGGATTTGATCTATACCTATAATTTCCACAAAATAAATTGGTTTCAACATCACGGCTCGTATCCTAGTCATGTGTATTAGGGTCATAATTTTTAATACCAAATGTTTTTCCTTATCCTTTAATTTTCAATTTTGAGTAGTTAAGCCTATGACTATTTCTTGATTTCATAGCCTCTAAATCATTTTCGACATGTTCGATTTCTTACATGAAGGGTTCATTCAAATTTTGAAAGAGTATCAAGTGAATGGGAGTCATGGTCACACATGTTTTTTTCATGTCAAGTCAAATGGGGTTTAGTCATTTGTCTATCGGAATTGTCTAAATTGAGCCCATTTTCTTGATCCTGAGATTACGATAGTTCTGATGTATGTTCATTTGAAACATCCTACAAATTTATCCTCATTCTTATTTACCCTATTCTTATCCACTTCACTTCCTATTTCCCCATTTACCCATTTACCTTCCATTCATCCCCCTTCATATGAATTTACATCCTACACCATTCCCATATGCCATTAACCTATCATCATATTACATTTCATTTTATTCCCTCCTTTAATTCTAAACCATTCCCTATATTAACATTACCATTTCCCATACTCATGTCATATAACCCTCATGCATAATATCCCATTCTCATATATAAACTCCCCATAACAAAGGGATATCATACCCCTTATAATTAATCATTACCTATGACATGATTCACCTTGCGAGTTAGGTGGAGCACTCCAAAATATCTTTTCAAAGCATCATAATTCTACTTAGATTTTCTCGATGCACGGTGTTGTGCATACTTTCATTTACTACACCCTTTGGAAATGACAATTCTAGCCACATAAGGGTAATTATCGAAAATTGAGAGAGGTTGTTCCTAAAGAGGGACCAAAGTAAAAAATCTTTCGAGTTTTCATGCAAGTGTCACGGATCGGGCGTTATGAATACATATCTAAGCTCATTTTTCAAAGTTTTTAAATTTCTTGTTTTGAGCCATGGTTTTAAAGGGAATGTTTTTACAATATAGAGGAAGGATTTGGAGAAACGGAAAGAGGTATTTCCTCAGGGTAGCAATATAAAACCAACCTCCTTCGGTTTTGAAAAATATGTTACGATTTAGGAGATATGCCTAAAACAAAGTGTGATATGCGGGGGTTACGTAAGCACGGTGCGGTGCTACTCGGGCACAAGCGTGGGTGATGCGCAAGCACTACGCAACCCTTGTCTTATTGAGTCTATCATGTTTTGGATCTTCCGGCTATCGGAGATTTGATATTTCAGTTTGCTTTACACTTGGATGCCATCTCTGCCCAACTTTCATCTAATAGGTGTTAGCCATAAAGCAAATAGCTTTGTGCTACCCGGTTGTTGCACGAGCTATTAGTTCTTTGGAATATTTTCTATGATTTTCTATTGTTTCTACTTTCTTTGCTTAAGATGGATTAGATTCGAATATAAACATGGTTTCAAATATGTTATTTATTTAAGGTGAAGTTAAATATTTTAGGATTTCCTTTGATATTTTTGAAACATGTATAAACAACTATAATGTTTCTATTTTTCAATTATGATGTTTCTACTTTTCTAGTTGGTGTTTATCCACTCTCCATGGATAGAACATATTTTGTATGTGAAACTACCTATTACACTATGATATGTTTCCTATATAATGAGCACATGTTTAGTGGACACTTTGAGTTTCCATTTTCAAAATTTTCTTTATGTCTAGTGTAGCTAAATACAAGCATAAATCAGGACATTCATTTGCTTGATTGACTACACTAGAGGGATAATTTTGCATAATTATATATATATATATATATATATATATATATATATATATATATATATATATATATTCAACAAGTGGGTGGCTATCATCGGGATTTGAAGCATTTTGTGATTAAGCCCTAAGACTCCAATGATCTTTTGCAATAAGTAAGTTGAGTTAGTTAGTAGTCAATTTTTTTAGTCTGTTATTCATACTTCGATTTTACGTTTTTAGTTTACCCGTTGACCAATAGATAGGGCTACTAGTATGCATTTTTGTTCTTGACACCATGATGAGGTTACCATCCCTAGTTAGACCAATGTTAGGGTCATATGTTTTATTGTCATGCTTTCCCCATCCTTTAATTTTTATTTTTGAGTAGTTGAACCTATGACTACTGCTGCTATCATAGCCTCTAGATTGGTGTCTGACATCTTTGAGTTTCTCACATGAAGGGTTCATTCAAATTGTGAAAGAGTGTCAAGTTGATGGGAGTCATTGTTATAGCATCATTTTTCACCCTCATGTGATTCATGATTGTCTTTTGGCCTTGGGCACCCATTTCCCAAGACTTAAAGAAAATTTCACTAAAAAATAGTGTTTCAAATCCTATACGTGGGTATGCTACGAGTTTTTCCACGTGTATACGCAGAGTCCCGAGATATAATTTTCCATTATTACTGCCATTAAAATAATTAAAAATATGTATAAAAATCCCTATTTTAGAAATTTCAGGTTGATGGTTATTCATTAATTCAACCACCTCAACCTTTAGTGAGTATTGTTTTCCAAGCGATTGAAACTACTTTGAGGGAGTATAAAAAGCCCCTCATATGCATGGCCTAAGGGAGAGAGAGAAATCATAGAAATTATACTCTGTTGGAGCCCAATTCAAATCGATTTCAGTGCCTCCCGCACTTCCGGTTATTATAGAAACCTTTGTTTTACGGAGATGCTCATCGACTTATATGTGTCCTCGTGTGCACAAGTCTTGGAAGAATCTTAGCGAGGCAAGGGTAAGACGGATCCGGATGACGTTTTGTTCGAAGATCGTGGAAGGATTCGAGGTGATCTCACTTTTCTATTATTGTACATGATGTTCGTAGTAAGAAGAACCATCTTGTTCCCGAATTCACGTGTTAATAATACTGCTTGCATATGTGAAAAGATTGTTATTTAAGCATTTATTATTGTTTATATGATGTTTCACATGGATTGCAACGACATTTAGGAGAGATATATGATGTACGACTAGATTTCCATGCATTTTCTTCTTGATTTTCGAGGTTCAAGAGAAGAAGGGTTGTTGGGGGTTTGGACCCCGCGGGATCTACATCAAACGTAGGATTCACGGGTGAGTTCTACAATCTATCGTATCTAGTTTTAGCGTACAAGTTTGGTTGTGTGAGAGTCCTTCTTGAATAGCATGCCCTAATCTATGGAGTTTCTAACCCAACCTCTGAGGAGTTATTTCACAACAGACGCGACTCAGGGATCGCATTCTTGTGATTCCTGTTGGGTGGTTTCGGTTGTTTTGATGGTTTAAAACCAATTTTAACCATTATTTCCGATCCGTTAGTTTTTCTCAGAGTTGGGCGGGAACCTGGTTCTTTAGCTAGGCTTGATCTTTTATTTTTCATTATTTACCTTTCCATACGCGTTTCTTACACGGTCGCATATACATACTTGTTGAAAAGCTGGCAAGGTAGCATATGCTGAGAAAATTTTGAAATTTTGATTTCTTGACTTTGGTCTTATACTTTGTGAAACCTATTCTCTTTGATGTCCTTTTAGTCTGGATTGTGTTGAAAGTGGTTATTGGTCTTTTTCTCTCTTGTTTGGTTGGTAGCTCATTGGCAAATCTTGTTGTTTAGTGCTTTCATTTTGGTTTGAGTACCAAGATCTCTTTGGAGATTCTTGGTTGTTCTGCATAATCATGAGAGAAATTTTGCTCGTATACTCTTTCCTAACTTTATTTTTGCCTTGCACTTTAATTTTTGCCTACTCTTTGGTTAGTTTTCTTGATTTCATTTGACTAGGTCTTGTTGCAATTTTTTGAAGAGTCATTTTTGGTTCTTTGAAGTTTTAGTTTGCTACAAGATTGTGCTATTCTCCTGTATTTGAATTCTTCCCGAGTTTCTTGTCTTCCTTTTGCTCGTATGAATCTTGCTACTAAGTGGCACTATAAGATTTGGAGCATTTTTGTTGAAGTTTTTCTTGAAATTCGGAGATTGTTTGGCTTGGTAATTGGATAGTTTTTCTTGGTCTCTTGCAAGTCTTCTTTTTATAAAAATCAAAAGCCCCAAAACATTTTGTTTTGTCATTTGCTTTTGTTTCACATTTTGTTTTTTCATTTATTTTCATCTTTTTGAAGCTTTGTTGGGATTTCTTACCTTTAGTTTTTGACTTGATTTGGGAAGTGAATTTGCATTTGTTTTCTATCTCTTATTTTTTGAGCATATTTCGGTGTCTTTATCTTTGAGAGTTTGATTTGGGAACTAGCTTTGTGGACAACGGAAAAGTGATAAAGGCGGAAGGATTCTTGGAAATTTCTCTTTGCTTTGTTAGATTTTGCATCTTAGAATTGGCATGCTCTTAGTTATTTGCATTAGGTGCACTTGAAAATTTAGTCTTTTTCACTAAATTTGAGTGTGAAGTTTAGTATACGAAAAAGAAAAAAAAATAGTCTCGTAGAACACGTATGAGAAATTTCTTTTCATCGAAGGCAAATATTGCATTTGCATGTAGTTTGGTTTTCATTAATTTCTTTTACGCATCATAAAACACTATGAGTTTTCATTTACATATTCCCTTGACTTAATAAAACGACCAACTAAAATAAGCGCAATGATTTAAAAACAACTAGCAAGTTTTTTATTAAGTGTCATACCGCAACTAGCTAGGTTGTAGGGCCTTGGATTAGGTGTGAGTGGAGAGTTAACTCTCGAGGTCGCTCAAACTAAAACATGAAATTTTATTAATTGAGCGAAATACAGCAAGTTGGGTGGACCGGAAAGCTCTCCTTCGGAGAGTCCAAGCACGAAGGGAAGTGAAGGAGCAAGGAAGAGAGATACCCCCTCTGCGATTTTCTAGATCTTGCCTCGAACCGTTACGCACAAGTGTGACACGGTTGGTGCCTGGTACAAATTCATGGGTTCCACAACGGTGACTATGGGGGGAATACCCATGGTACACGAGGAAGGCCGTCATATCACTTCCGAGCGGTATACAGGGGGTGCCTGCACAGCGAAGCCCAGGTACTTATTGCGACAAAGGCTATTGTTCGGAGGTCGGCATAAGCGGCTGCAGTACGCCGCTGGTGAGCACTGGGCGGTAATTATCCCGGACACTTTCGAGAGATCCTGTTTTGCTCGTATTTTGGTGTCCGGTCCTAATCACCGGAGCGGAAATACTTGAAGGCTACTTGTTTGGTTGCATCTTAGGGATCTTTGTGATAGGTGCTCTGCGCCTAGCTTACCTAGATTTATACTTTCTTAAGTCTAAGTGTCTGTTAAAGTGGTGATCAACGCCTCGTCGATCGAGGAGAATGCGGGGGTTATCTCACGAGTGCGAGCCTTCTTCAAGAAGGCGTAGGAGTAATATAGTAGGTTAATATCACCGGTGGTATGCGACGTAGCGGAGAGAGATCCTGCGGTAGGGCTTGAAGGTTACGTAGAAATTAGGGTGTTGATTCAGGGAAGACACTCGCTCGCCTCGAGAGTCTTATTTTTCGCGAGAGCTAGAAATAGAGATTGAGGAAGTACGAGCCTCCTCGATCACTTCCACCACCTCTTCCTTACGATTCTCTGTTTGTTATTGAGTACATCGGACACGAGTCTAAAAGACCGGGAAGTCCTTATCCATCTTATTTATGCCTTTCGATGGCCACATTTGGGAACGCGGCAATTTGACGAGTCTTGCCAAGCATTCGGACTCTTTGCTTCAATAGAAGGAGGAGCACAATTTATATATCTTGATTGCTTCAATCTTGCTATGTTTGGCTGCGCTTCCTGCTTGCAAGCTTCTCAATCTGGTCCCTTTTGTTTTGGAATGCCCACTAGTGGGATTGCTTCGTTTTCTTTTTCAACGCGCATCTTGCACCCCATGTCCTCCATGGCTAGTGGGTCGACTTCTTTCGGGGGTTCCCCTTCGGAAGTGGGCATATTACTAGTTCGAATCCTTCCTTAGGGTCTTTTCCTTTTACTTCCTCGGACTCAAAGTTTCAACCCTTGATGCAGGGGTCAAAGGATTTGACTACCTTTACCGATTTGGAACCCTATTTGTACGGTGGGGAGTAGGGAATCGGTTTTATCTTTGGTCGACAAGGAATGCTTCTTTCCCTTCGTCGAGTGATTATCATACTTTTTCCCTCTTTCTAATGCTTGGAACCCTATCGGGGGTTTCCTCTACATTCACCACTTTGGGGAGGCGAGTCGGTCTTTGGTAACTCTACGTTGGGGAGGGGTCCTTCTCCAAATCTTTGGGTCTTTGGCCCAACATTTTCTACGATTTCTTTACGGAAACTTGGTGCCTCATCAAATCAGGGTTATTATTTTTAGAATGTTGGGAATCCATCCCACGGGGATGGAATCCTCAAGCTCCTCCTCGTTTACCTTTTTAAACGCGTTGAACTTGCAGTTGTTGAAATTGATGAATGAAATCTAGATCCGATATAGTCCGGGGTGGCCTCCGGTTCCTACCAAACTACCTTTAGACATTCCAAAGTTTGAGGTAAGAATGGAGAGGACCGTGATCACATCACCACTTTCCATCTATGGTGTTCATCTAACTCCTTTGATCGACGATTCGATTAGGTTGAGATTGTTTCAATGCACCTTGGCCAAAATCTTTGCCAAGTGGTACATTGAGTTAGATGGGGGCGGTTTTGCCACTTTTGGAGATACGGCTACTACATTTCTAAACCATTTCAGTTGCTGTACGTATGATGCGGGACTGAACTCTAGCTAGTTTTAAAGCGAGGACGACGCAACCCAAATTTCTGATCATATTCGGGAATGGTGGAGAAGGAAGAGGCTCATAAAAGCTCATATTCCGAGGTGAATTTCTCTTGGAATGGTTTTGAAATCTTTACAATCAGATATTTCTAGGGATGTATCCTGTCAGGAGTGTTCAGGAGCGAGGAGCTATTTTCGGGGCCCAACAACTTGAATTGATATATTCTCGATTTGGTGTCCTTTATAAATATTTTCCCCATGCTCCTCGCTCCAAGTTAGATTATCTGAAACTAGCTTGGAGTCCTCATGGTGATGGACTTATTGAATCGATCGATAGTGGTGTAGCTAACACCTTGGTCAATTGCGACGGTGATTGTCTATACAATGCAACTGTACAGTCATTGTGCTGTTGATCCTCGCCTTCTCAATCTTTGTCGGTAGAAGCGTTCCGGACTTCCAACCCCAAAGAAAATCAACAATCAAGGGGAAGAAGAAGGGATGAAATAAGAAAAAGAGCAAGAATGGGAAGGGTAGTAAATATATCCAACGAGCATGTTGGTGAGGGTCCAAAGGATAAACTAAAGTGAAGTTTCCATGCAAGTTATGTGCGGAACCATCTTACTCACCTTTGCCTAAAATTCGGGATGTGTAGCGCTTGTTAACTCGGCGGGGTTCTACTGGTTCAGTGTGTTGACAAACCCCTTTTCCCCGGGGCAACAAGCCAGTTTGTTAGCGCGAATCAAAATGCGGGGCTTCCTGCGGGGCACCCGGGGGAAGGGGAAAATCCATTAAACATATATATGATGAGTGCTCACGTGGATATCACCACGACATCCGTGATTATGGTGGGAACTGAGACTTCAAAAAGCTAAGGGTGCTCCATATGGTCTTGAGCGCTTCACTTATTACGAGGCCTCTGGTTGAGTCTATACCTCGGATGTAAGCATCTACTAACGCCACTGACGATTAATCCGAAATTCCAGAAATTTATGAACTACTCTATTGTGGAAGATGCGGCACAAAGCCCTTGTGCCATGTCGGCTCTTGAGGTGCTCCGATCTTGCCCGGCTCGGTAACGAGTGCTACGCTCTTGCTGACGCCCAGAGCAGTCCAAAGAACTCTCTTGTGATTACATTCGATATGTCTAATTTTAGAGAAGAGACTCCCCCATCATATGGCTTTCCTTATCAAATCTCATCCTACGGAAGTTCAATATCTTTTGGACGGTCATTGATGAGGAGTGCTTCCACATGTGTGATGTCTCTCACATGTTGGAAAGTCTCCGTAGCTGTTCCATACGCTGCTCTTACGGCGCATTTGATGGTCATTCTCCACGGACCGCATGGTATTGTCCCGACTTTGCCCATCTATGTTGGGGGAAAAAGCTGTAAATATATAGAGGTTGAGATAGTTGGCACGCAAGCTTGGACTACAACCTTGTTGGGCGAAGCGGATTTATGAGATGGATGCTATCACATCCTCATTATTTCGCATTATTTGTTTCCCCTCACACGAAGGGAGATTGTTACGATTGACCAACTATTGTTCTCTTGTAGACCGAATGCATCCACTAACTCACTTCTTCAGAATTGGATAATGTGACGGCTTTGTGGATAATTTAGGGGTTGGGATGTCTTCTTATTTGATGGGTACTTTTGATATTCCACCTCCTACGTTCATATAAATGCAATTTCATCCTCCAGGAGCTCCTATTCAAAGAGTTCTTGGAGAACTCATTATTTTTCGGATCCTTGGAGACGCCTTCCCCTACCTCCACATTAGCGAGTCAAGTGGGTGGAATGGCATTTCCAATGTGCAGGTTGAGATTTCTTATCAATCTATTGTTATTTCTGTGAGAGTCCATTCCGGCTTCTCTTTCAGGAAAGTTGGATGGCGATGTGGCTCCCGGCTTGGACACTTAATTCTTCTTAACGAATTTCCTTGATACCACTCTTCCATACGGAAAGAGCCATCCACCTTGGAAGCTATGAGGCGGTGTAGATAGACCATGGGATGATTTGCATCATCGGTCTTGCTTCTTACACGATTTGAGCGAATTTAAATCTAGTTTTCCAAGTCCTTTGTCTCCTGGTCTTTGTTCGCCGATCCTTGAACCCTTTGGCACCAACACGGGTATATCTTGAAGGGAACATGTTTGTGATCTCTCCAAACACCCCGATGAACATTTCCGGGGATCCCAATGTTATAGAGAATGTTTTCATCGGAGCTAAATGTTCCCACTGAAGAGATTGATTTACAGGTCTCTTTAAAAAGTTTAGGGATGTGTTCACTTGGTCTTATGAGGAAAAGCTGGTATAGATCCATCTATTGTTGACATGAGATCAAGACTTATGAAAAATGCTAAGCACGTGAGGTAAAATCTTCATCTGGTCAATCCTAGGAAGATTTTAACGACTATCGAAGCCGAGGTGGAGGAAAATTTGCTTAATGCGGGATTATTTTCACATTCCTTTAAGCGAGTGGGTTTTGAATCCTGTTCCCGTAGATAAAAAACAAGGAACTATTCGAGTTTGCATTGACTTCGAGAGACCGCAATAAAACATGTCCAGAAGATAATTACCCCACACCATTTATAGATCGGATTATCGATGAGTGTCTTTGATAAAGAGATTTTCTCCTTCATGGACGGTTTCTCCGGATATAATCGGATTACTATCGAGTCACGAATTAGCATAAGACTACCTTTTATTTGTCCACAGGGGTACTTTTTCTTACAAGAAGATGCCTTTTGGTCTTAAAAATCACGAGGGCTACCTTCCAACGGGCCATGTCATATGCCTTCCACAACATCGAACATATTATTGGCGTATTTGGATGATTTGTTTGCTCGTTCTCAAAGAGAATGCAGTCATCCTGCTCACCTTCATCAAGTATTTGAACGATGTCGTTTCACCACAAGATTAGGTTGAACCCGAACAAGTGTGTTTTCGCGGTCACATTCGATCGGTTATTGGGATTCATAGTGTACGGGAAGGGATTGGGGTAGATCCCTTCAAGGTTGAGGCAATACTACGGTCGCCTCCCATCGTCTATTCGTTAACTTCAAAGTCTACAAGGAAAAGCTAATTTTCTTAGGAGATTTATCGTGAATTATCTTGAAGTTACCAAAGGATTTATGAGATTATTGAAGAAGGGAGTTCATTCTTTTGGGATGACTTCGCTCAACTTACTCATTCGATGCTTTGAAAAAAGCATTGACCTCTTGCTCCTTTATTGACTCCTACGATTATAGCAAGGATTTCCTTTTGTATCTTGTAGCGGTAGAATCTACCATTGGTATGGTTAAGTTCGAGAGGATGATGCCCTTGCGAGCATGTTATATACTATCTTAGTCGAGGCTTGGTAGGACTTGAACTTCGATATACTCCGATAGAAAATTTGGCTTTAGAAGCTAATCATGTTGTGCGGCGACTGGACATTATATTCTTTTATGAAAAACTTATGTTTTGAGCGAGAGCCAATCCATTTCAATTTGTTCTCGGTAGGCGAGTGATTGGGGGCAAATAAAATAGATGGATTTTGATTTGCAGGAATTTAATCACGAGTTTATGTCATAGCAAGTCCAAGAAATCATTGGTTTTTCGCGGAATTAATTTACGAGTTGCCCTGTGGAGAAGAGATAGTCTATGATGAATCCTTTCCGGATGAACATTTGTTTCTTATCTCTCCGGAAGGATCTGATATGGAGATATCATTGTGTATCTTCGGTACTTCGAAGTTTCCATCTACTTTTTCGAAAGATGAGCGTCGTATCTTGCGTCACTTGGCTAAAATTTATGTGATTATTGGTGATGCTTTATACCATTGAGGGGTTGATTCAATCCTGAGATGTTGCTTAACTCTTAAAAAAGAGAAGTCGAAATTTGTCTTCGAATGATTGCCACGGTGGAGCTTGTGGTGGTCATTTATGTTTGGGCTTGCTACGACCCAAAAAATCTTGCATGCGGATACTTTTTGGCCTTCGATTTTCAAAGATTGTGTAGAGTCGGTCAAAAGTATCATCCATGTCAAGTTTATACTTGAAAAATGCGTGCTCATCCGGCTCCGCTTTTTCCGGTCATTATTGTCGGTCCCTTTACAAAGTGGGTATTGATTATACTACTTGTAACCGCCTTGACTAAAGGTCACAAGTACATTATTGTAGCATTAGACTACTTTACGAAGTGAGTCGAGCTATGCCGCACAGGAATGATGGTGAGACAACAAATCTTTTTCTTTTCAACCGGAGTTATTGCTCGTTTCGGTATTCCTAGAGATATTTTCAACGAGCATGGCGGTCATTTTCAGAATAGCATGATGGCTGAGTTGGCTCTAAGAATTAGGTTTCCGGCGGGAGCATTCATCTCCTTATTATCCTTGGGCCAATGGGCAAGTGGAAGCCGTGAACAAATCCTTGAAGACCATTCTTCAAAAGATGATTGATAAAGCTCGATCCAAGCTGGCATATCATGCGTATCACACACTTTGGGTATATAGGACATCGATGAAAACTACAGCGGCTTTACCCCGTTTCCAACTAGTTTATGGGTTGGAATTCATATTTCCTATTGAATGTGAGATTCCTTCTCTTAAGTTAGCTATTGAACTTCTTCTGACACTTATAGTCTTGAAGAACGTCTCCTTCATTTGGAACATCTTGATGAGTAGCGTCGGGATGTTTCCACGATCGATAAGGGCGCATAAGAAACGATTCAAAGTTCGGTACGATAAGGCGATCAAACCTAGGGTTTTCTTGGAAGGTGACCTTGTTTTGGTCTATGCCCAGAACAAGGATACTGAGCGCGGGGAAAGTTTTAAGTCCATGTGGTATGGCCCCTTCATCGTTAAAAGTCCTTAAAAAGGAGCATATACCTTGGTTTATTTTGAAGGGAATGAGTTGTCGAACCCGAAATGGGCTCTATTTTAGTATTATGCCTGGGCTTCGGCCTGGCATTTCTTTGTATATAATAGTTTTTTGTACATATGTTTGGTTTAGGTCTTTGATGTGATGGTGAAGTTTTTGATACTGCTTTGGCGAGTTGTGTCGAATGTCATGAGTCATTGTGGTTTGCAGTGCTAGTAGACACCGGTGGCTCGCGCTTCGTTCTTCATCATCCATCCGGTCAGCTGTTAGTATCAAGAGGAGTACGCATTGGTCACACTTCCAATAATGTAGCGGAATACCTTTGCGGTTATTCATCTACTCTCGGAGGCAATATCTTTGGGTGTTGATTCGTTGGTAGTTTTCTTAGACTCCCAAGCTTGGTGGTGTCACGGTTGAACAATACTTATCGGGTTCGAGATCCCATTTTTATTACGAGTTTTTTTAGGGTACATTTGTTACAAAGATAAATTTCAATCTTTAACATTCATTCATATTCCCTCAAAGTGACAATTGGATAGCGGACTCATTAGCTAATCAAGAAATTGATTGGCATATTAATCATTCCATACATTAAAATTTAATCATCAAAAACTTATCATGCATTTGTCACACATTTGTCATCACATCATAAATCGTTGTATATATATCATCGTGTTCAAAAAATATACAAAATCTAGATCCAAAAATTCATACAAAAATTTGGGCTTATGCCGATCATGTTGATATCAAAAAATATATACGGTCATCCCGATAATCATGTCTATCTACTCTGTGAGCCCACGCGAGTTTGTGTTCCTATAGAACACGACCACGGTGCTGTACGGCGAGAATAGCCGCACCCGGTCACGTGGTACCCACACTACCCATCTGCAGAGGCCTCAAGCGAGATCTTCCATTGCGGCCATAGGCACATGGCGGGGTCAAACCCTCCGAGTTCCTCACCGAACGGCATGGAGGGTCCTACAGATCTTCAACATATGTATCGCCTCTGTGGCGCTTATGCCTTAGGTAGCCCTCGGGACACCTTTGGTCCAATATACGTATCGTGATCATCATAATATTGTAATTCATTTGAATCCAATCAAAAACATGTTTTGTTTGCACATTTTTTCAAATATATTGAAAAAATAAAAAAAAATAAAAAAATCATATAAGTTAGAAGTCTTCACAGTTGTGCCCCATGTCGTGCTAGGTGGAAGGACGAGGGTTTGGATCACCACGGAAGTCCATCTCGGCATAAAGGTAATCCTCCACTTCTATGACTTGTTCTCCCCACCATAGGAAGAACTCGTCATCCCAAGTGGACCAAAGGGGAACTTCACTTCCCCCCGAGTCTCTTCATCGAATCTGCTTTGATTATGAAGTGTCAGGTCGAAGCCCGAGATATTTTAAAGAAGAATGTTGTCAAAATGGTTCCATAACCAAAATGCTTTGTCTTAGCTTTCCGGATAGAGGTCAATTGTTGCTTCATGTTCATTAGTAAGTACATTGCACCAATCATATATGGAGTGAACTAAAGCATTCCATGACTATGCTCATCTGCGTCCTAGATGCACGATGTAAGGGAAGCGAGATCTTGCTACTGCCAATGGTAAATAGGAGATTTTCATGTGCAAGTCTCTTGGAATCTTTATAGCAATTTGAGTCCCCACTTTCTTGGACCCCTCTACACTGTGAAGCGTGGACATAGTCATCCCTTTATGGCCTCCCAAAGGCTTACGAAGTACAAATCTATTAGGTCTCCCCTCCGGGAGAGTCTAGTAATGAAGTAGATGTCTTCCCACCTCTATGTGTATTGGCATTTGATCAATTGTGAAGCAATCTTCCTCCGGTTCCCAATAATTTACAAGAATTTGAACAGCCAAGACATTACTCTTCATATTTGGCATTTTGAAAAATTTGAGCAATCCAAAATTTTGGAGGACATTGGCTTGTTGTTGATTTTGCATTACTTCACTATCAATCACACTATGCTCACGTTCCCTCCAAGATATAGTCATCCTGAAAAAATCATGAATTTATCCATTAGAAACGTGTTTTTCATTTGGTTGCGCATACGTGACTTACTCTGTACATAGTCATGTATATACGTGGCGAGTCAATACAAACCCACGTATGCGCGGGGCCACAATTTAAAACAAAGATTCTAACGGTGAAATTTTCCAATTTTAACCTTATGAACGGACAAAATTGATGACAATGATGGATTAAAAGCTTACTTGACTAGTTTGGCGAAATTTGACGATGATTGCTCTGTTTTGACGAAGAGGCTTTTTCTCGAGCTCTTTTTCCCAAATCACAATGTGATGAACCAAATATGAGGTAACATGTGTATTTATGCCCAAAAATTGAAAATTTTCTCAAAAAATTGTTATGCTTATTTTTTCAATCTATCTTAATTTGCCTCTTGGGATTGCTTGTAAGTGCCAGTTGGTATATTTTCGAGTACATTTGACAAAGTTGAGATTTTCGATTTTTGATCCATAGCTTCCTTTGACCCGTCATGGTAGGTATATGATCTTCAACGGCATCTAGGTTAGAACTCCACTTTTCTGTTGCATTTTGCATTCTATCCTCCATTACGATCACTTGCCATAGGGGTCAATCCCATCGGTCATGAGTATTTCACCCATTTTCACTGTCGATTATTTAATCATGACTTGGTGGTAGAGCCTTCCTTTACATGGGCTTCCTAGTTAGTTGCTCACTAGCACTTGTTGCCCATCTTTGCACATTTTATGTAGGCTGGAGTCCTCTTTAGTCACGCCATGAATTATGTGTTGAAGCTTCATTATTATTTACTATTCCTTATCATTTTTCTGTCTGTTACCCTAGAGGCTCCCCGGTGTTGTTGAGTTGTGTGCGCATTGCATATTAACTACTTGTTTATCTGACCTTTTAGTCGGCTTCATTTGGACTCGATTTTTAAGCCCTCTTTTGACCTTGACTCTGTATGTACAAGTTAACCATTGCATGCACTTAAATATTGCGACTTAAGCACCCTTTTTTCCCATGGATGGAACATTCCTTTGAGTATCGCTTACACAGTTTCGCCACCTTGCATTGAGCATAGGATCATTCCTATCCCGGGGAACTAGTGCATCTATTTCACGTACTCATTCTATCTATTGTACCATAGCATTCTTTTATTCCTTTTCGGAGCTTATTATATGAAAAAGACAAAAAAAATCAAATATAACAAAAAGAGCGGGAACGGGATATTACTTCATAACTTTTTTTGTGGAAGTACAGTATCGATTTGTTGCCCTTCAGAAAAAAACACATACACTTATATATTTCCTCCATTTGGGATGGTTTTAGTTTTGACCTAGAGTTCGGCCTTATCCTTGTTTCACTAGTCGGTCACTCCCCCGAGTTGGTTATCTCTTCCAATCATATGGAGGTTTTTGCCTCACACTGTGAGACTTATACGGTGTCATTGTTTCTTTGCCATAGTCATTACGAGTTGTGCTTTTGTTGAAGGGAAGTTAAACGAAGTCGGCCATTCGCTGGTGTCTCTTGACTCATTATTCGATCGGCCTTCCGGTACGAGTCGGTATCTTGTTCTATCACATCGGATGTTTGGTCTTGCACTCGTCTTTGGTTTGAGAAGGTCTCCATTGACTTCTGTTTGGTGGGTTGTCTCTTATTGACTACGACACATTGCTATGAGAGTAAACCTAGAGCCACACCACAGCTATTTCCATCATTGATAGGTGACCTTGTGCTCGGCATTTGATCATTTATGGGTCTTTGGTAGAGTGGTTTTCCCTTGTGTTCGACATTATCACATTATCACACTTAGGATTCGTACGTTACCTTGATTTCCATTTGACCCTATCGGTGGATATCTCGCCTACCTTATTAAACTTTCATTATTGGTTGGTTCGGAAGGGTTTCTTCCTTGCGCTAGCTTCATCTTGTGCATGTCGAAACGTACTTCGGTTTTAGTTCGAATCACTTCTTCATTCGTTCCTTCCAAATATTGGCACCATGGTTACACTGTATTTGGTTGATGTGGATGCCTTAATGCCTTCCTTCCGGAGAAGATCTTTTCCCATCGACTCGGAAAGCTCATTGCTATGGGAATAAGGTCTAGAAGTCTTTTGTCGGTACCTTAGGGTTTGCGGTCATCGGTGGTAGATTCTTCGCTATCAACGATTGGGGATTCATCATTGCCCTCCCGATTGGTAGATTCTTCCAAGTGTTCAACTTCAACTCATTTATTCGCACTTGTTAGATTGTCTTTGGGGCACCTTGACCTCATTTCATTATTGGTGGGTTGTCTTGTGTTTGTTAACGGTATACATCATTGACCGGTAATCAAAACGATTTCTCCACATGGTCAACTACAACTCATTTATTCCCATTGTGTAGAATTGTGCCATAGTGATCGGTGAAGACCTTGGGTTGCATCAACATCTTTCGGTTCACTTTTGACGGTCATTCAATTTACGCACTAGTGATGTATTACCTTTATATGTTGCGGTTTAGTACGACAGCATCCTATATGTTGACTCCCGAGTTGCGTGATTTGTACCATGTGTTCCACCCATTATGACTAAGTACTTGGAGATTCGATTAATTTTGTGATACCACATCCATTTTCGGCATCATTGTTCGAGTTCTTTATATGTGATACTTGGACATTGATTCCAACTTATCTATACAGGCGCGATGCTCGGTACGATTCATTGTGTACTTTCAATTCAGCTAAACTTGCATACATTTTGGATCTATTATGTACTTTCTATGTAGATATATTTTGTTGAGCATGGGTATGCCCGCCTCGGACATGAGTTGACTCTCTGCATTTTTCTTTCATTGGTTTTTGGCGAGGGGCGGGGCTCTGGTGAAGTCCTCTCTTGTCCTTGAAGTTCTTTCTATGTGCATAATACATTTCGGCCATCACGTACCCCTTCGACCTCATACCATGGGGGCATCTGTTATAGCATCATTTTCACCCTCATGTGATTCATGATTGTCTTTTTGGCCCAGCAGGCACCCATCCCCAAAGACTTGAAGAAAAGTTCACTAAAAACGGTGTTTCAAATCCCATACATGGGTATGCCCGAGTTTTCCACGTGTATACGTGAGTCCAGATATACTTTTCCATGTATTCCATTAAAATCATTAAGAAATATAAAAATCCCTATTTTCGAGGCCGGGTTGGTGATTTATTCCGGTAATTCCAACCACCCCGGCCGTGTGCTTCATTTCAAGCGGTTGAAACTAATTTGAGAGTATAAATCCCCTCATATGCATAGCCTAAGGGAGAGAGAGAAATCATAAAATTATACTCTGTTGGAGCCCAATTCAAGTCGATTTCCCATGCCTCACCACTTCCCCCGAGTTTATTACAAGAAACCCTTGTTTCCTGGAGATGTTCATCGGCTTATATGTCATCTGGAAATTAATAGCAAGTCTTGGAAGAATCTTAGCAAGGCAAGGGAGGGACGGATCCGGACGACGGTACGTTCGAAGATCGTGGAAGGATTAGGGTGATCTCTCCACTTTTCTATTACTGTACATGTTGTTCGTAATGAAGAAGAACCATATTGTTCCCGAATTCACGTGTTTATCTGCTTGCATATGTGAAAAGATTGTTGTTTAAGCATTTATTATTTTTATATGATGTTTCACATGAATTGCAACGACATTTAGGAGAGATATATGTTTTAAAACTAGATTTCCATGCACTTTTCTTCTTGATTTTCAGGTTGAAGAGAAGAAAGGTTCTTTGGGGAGTTTGAACTTGGCAAGGATCTACATCAAACGTAGGATTCACGAGTAGGTTCTACAATCTATCGTATCTAGTTTTAGCATACAAGTTTGGTTGTGTGATTCCTTCTTGAATAGCATGGCACGATATGTGGAGGTTTCGACCCAACGACCTCTAGGGAGATATTTCCCGAAACGGTCATGGCACATTCTTTTCATGTCAATTCAAGGGAGTTTAGTAATTTTATTATTATAATTGTCTAATTGAGCTCATTTGCAATCATAATTATGATGGTTACGAGTATGGTCATTTGAAATATCCTACAATTTTATCCCTCATTTTTATTTACCCTATGCTTGCGATTTCACCTCCTATTTCTCCATTTACCCATTTACCATTGTTCATCCCCCTTCATATAAATTTACATCCTATACACTTCCCATATACCATTAACCTATCACCATATTAAAATCATTTTATTCCCCTTTTCATTCTAAACCATTTTCCTATATTAACATTACCATTTCCCATACTCATATCATATAACCCTCATGCATAATACCCCATTATCATATGTAAAACTCCCATACCAAAGGGATATCATACCCCTTATACCTAATCATTACCTATGTTTTTATGCACATAGAAGTCGGATGGAGCGCTCCAAAGCATCGAGGTCAAAGCATCCCAATACTACTTAGATTTTCTCGTTGCACATACTCTATTTCTTACATCCTTTTGAAACAAAAATTCCAACCACATAAAGTCCAATTATGGAAAAATAAGAGAGTTTGTTCTTAGAAAACTTAGTCAAAAAAAAAACTCTTCCGGTTTTTCACACAAGTGTCACACATCAGAAGTGTTATGAGTGCATCTTTAAAGCTCATTTTTCATAGTTTGTAAATTTCATGTTTTGATCCATGGTTTTACGAGAGAATTTTTTGATAATATGGGAAAGGATTTGCGAGAAACTAAGAGAGGTATTTCTTCCAAACACTATCATATAAAATAATCTCCTTCGGTTTGAAAAATATGTTACATTTTGGAATATACCCAAAACAATGTGCGGTATGCGATTGTTGCGCAACCCTTGCCCTCTTTTAAGTTTCACTCATGTTTTGGAGTTGTCGATTATCAAAGTTTTGAGAGGTCATATTTATTTACCTGGATTTCATCTCAGCTTGACTTTCATCGAACATGTCGGCCATAAAGGAAATATGTCATTATTCCACCAGTGTTCGTAGAGTTGTTAGTTCTTGGTAGCCTTTTGTGATTTTGTCCAAGCTGGCAGAAGTATCTTTCTCCCTTCAATGTAATTTTGTGATCTTCTTCTTTCGGTACTTATTCATTGGGCACATACCATCCATCACTTTCATCATTCCTTCATAGAGTGACCCATCAATATTATCATCTAATATAACTTCATTTCATGCTACTATTTTCATACCATATTTCTTTAACGATCTTTTGTCCTACTATATGGTCATCAATGGTGGAAGACATATACATCCCTTTGTTAACTCTTCATAATCTCATCGAGATATTGTTCAAAAACAAGAAACGAATACTTAAATCAAAAATTACCCTTGTGATGGTGCTTTCATCATGACATCTTCTTGTAGATATCAAAATCCTTCATACATGTTGACACATCTCCCCGGGTTATTTATTATCAAGGTCTCTATCTCTTCCATCAAATACTTCATATTTTCTAAGAGATACTTTCTAGTAAAATATTATTGGCCTTCTTAGATGTGCATTTCTTCTCCACAGTTTAATATCTTCATGATATCTTCCTTTCATCACACATGTTTGTTAATAACTTCCAATTCAAGTTCCTTGATTATATTTGGCCACCTCATACTCCATAATAGGACATATTATCTTTGATTTCATGTAGTGTGACTTTATGCTTCGATAAATATAGAGGCTATAGAAGCTTTGATAGCACATCCCATCACAATATTTTTTGTGATATTAAGAATGTCTGTCCATACATGAGGCCACTTTGTGTTCACTCCCTCGTTGATTATTCTAGGTAAAGATACTATTGTCAACCTCCACTAGGCAAGAGGAAGCAATTGTTTCTTGAAATTGTTTTGCATACGCATACAACCTTCAAATATCACCCTTCCATTAAAGTTGCTTCCATTAACCCATGGAGGGATATATTAGGAAAACTATTTTTAATATAGAATTAAAAATCCATGGCTTATCATTTAGTAAATTTAGGTAAACGCGTTCGATAAGTGATAATATTCTTCGATACCACAATCTAGAACTTGGTATCGAAATGAGAAATATGAGTGAACATATTGATGAATGAAATGTATTTTTATCATCATATAATAGCTAATAATATAGATAACCCCTGGGCTTCTATTTCTATTGTTTAATCTTTCTACCTTAAGTTATTTGTTTATTCTTTCCGAGGCCTCCCCAAAATTTTAGTTTCATGGATTTAATCATTATTGTTGGTTTTTCATCCATCCATTTGTCTCTCGAGTTCATTAGATTTTCTTCTCTTCCCCGCAGAAACGTACTTGAATCCTTTTAGGAATGGCGAGAAAATGCAAACGGATCACATGAACGTGCACAAGGCACATGAGCGGTCCATGACTTAGCATTTTTGATACGGCTTCCCTCATGCAACTCAACTCGACTGACCCACTAGAACGCATTTCCTTGGGCACCCTCACGACCCGAAATTGTTTCTTCTCTTGCCCATGAAACTTCCTTGAATCCTTTAATGAGTGTGTTTGAACCCCAAGGACCCATGATTTCTACTACCTAAGTTGATACGCTGCTACATGTTTATACTTCAAATAATTTTTTACTGTGATAAATAAACTTGATGTTCGGAAAAGTGAAGGGATATTTACCTTTCCATTATTTCATCATTTTTGGTACATTTAAAACATCTAAATCATGTCTTTAATCTATTCTATAAGTGATTTTCCTCCCTCGGGAACTTTAGGAAGCATTGTAGGGGGAAATGTTAGCTAAATTGAAGATTCGGGGGAGAGCAACATCGATGTCACCCACTTTTTAGGTGGTTAGATGAGAATCATTGAGGACTTGGGTACACTCCATGGAGGAGAAGGACCTACCAACTCCTTCATCTCTACATTGGTCGGCTATTTTTATTGGAATCGTCAACTTTATGCATTGTTGTAAGTGGCTCGTATCTATTTGCTCATTTTTTTTTTCTTGTTGTATTACGATGTGAGGAGGCTGTTTCGGGTTAGATTGACTATGCTCAAAAGCGTAAACCCATTATTTTCTTGATTTGACACCAATTCATGGAATTCATCAAATTTACCAACAAAAAATGGTGATATAAATGTATGTACTCATGACATATTCAACATCTAAAGGTAATATGCTCATAGTTGAGTGTCTTCTTCCACAACTCATCTTGAAACGGAATGCTCTATTGATTAACAAGGGTCAAATATGTTCATGTATACACAAATGTAGACATGTGATATATATCGTGCTTGCTTCATTAATTCGGAGGGTTTTAATTAAATTCCCAAGCACATTTCCTATTCCGGCCAATGTCTCGTCTTCCCAAACTCCCTTGGAAGCTAATACAATCAAGTCGAACCAAATTTGTCGTGAAGCCCTCATGCTCCGGGGAAAAATTTCTTTGTCTAGAATGAAAAGTAGAGCCGAGTTGAGTTGAAAAAGTATCGACCATTCTTGAAGACAAAATTTGAGTCTTATAGCCTAGTAGAAACACGGTAAAAAAAGTCTTTTGCTCTAGCTCCAGTTTAATGCACCCCTTCTATTTTTTTCCACAATCAATTTCGGTATGTGTTTGCATTTTCTAGTAGCGACTTTAAATAATCGAGATAAATTTGATGAAGATACTTTCATTAAAAAATTACTAATTTACACCCTAATGATGCAAAAGTCAAGTTAACCCCTTTTGCTTCACAAAATTAGTTCTGCGTAATACCCCATATCTCTCACACAATAGGAGTTCAATTTTCAAAGATATGATTGAATTTCCATCACTATTATTTCCAATAACCAAATCAAGTTGACCTTTTAGCCTTTGTTTTAGAAGAAACCATGTTATTTTTGTATGAAAACCTTGAATATTTAAAGGTAAAAGATGAAAAAACAATCACGATAAATTTCCATACAACAATCATGAGCTCTTATGGCTCACTTACAGAACCATACAATGTCATATTCTGACCATCACAATCTATCAAAAGTGTTTACTAGGGAATAAACTTGGTCAGATCAACTCCTCAAATCCAATCAATGATAACTAACAACTTATAAGTATTTGGTTTTGTACGAGTAAGGAAATGTGATGGAGCTTTAATCACACCATGAATTTTTCACTAGGAACCATGAATTGACCATGAAGAATGGGGGATTTTGAGCTTGTGACTTATTCTTTGTTTGATTCTAGCCCTTTTTAAAAAAATAGTAAAATTACAAGTAAAAAAAACCGAAGTGTGTGTGTGTAACCAAATGGTTTGAAAAGTATAATTTAGGCTAACATGACCACAAATGGCCTGAATTTCAAAGGCTAAGAAAAATTAATGTTATTGTTTTGAAAGGCTAGTTTTCTTCATAGTGGTTAGTTTCTATTCTTTGTATCAAAGAATATGAGCATAGCTAGTTTTGTGTTTCATGTTTTTGTGTGCTTGCCTCTTCATTTCTTTATTTTTAATCAAATATGAATTTTTCTAAGTTGAGGTTATAAAATTGCTTATTGACTTGTTATTTAGTATGAAGAATTGGAATAAAATGCGGTGAATTTACCATGCATGTTGCCTCTTAATTTATATAAGTGGTAGCTTCATTCATTATGTAATGGATTTGGGTGTAGATTTGGGTTATAAGTGAGTATGGACCATTCTTCATGTGAAATTTCCTTTTTGAAATGAGCATTATTCTCTTTGAGTAGTAGTAGGTTTGGTTTACTATCCTACCTATAAACATCCAAGCTCATTGAAGGAAAGGGCTATTGACATGAATAAATGAGTTTCTTGTGCCCAAATTTTGACTCCATATTGTATCCATGGGAAGTGCTTGGTTGGGTCTTGTGATATTTTTAAAAGTACCAACCCCCATATCTGTGAAAAATTGAATCTAGCTTATACCACTAGATAATCCAAAGACCCTTGTATTAGGACTTATGGAGATCCATATTTATTGTGAAGAGTTTGTCTCCAACTCTTCTACCATGGAGCTAGAATCCACAAAAATTCTTCCATTGCCAACTCTTCATGAGTAAATTATGATAATAATTCAAACTTTTCACATGATCAACGAGGATTCCCTTTACATCGTCCATTGTGGATGGTTACAATGCCACAATGACCAAATTTTGTTAATGAATAATGGTTGTAAAGTAGAAATGTTCATTATATGTCATTCAATTTTTTGTTTCATGTTTGACCATTTTTTTCTTTAAAAATCATGCATAGTTTAACTTATGGGTAATTTTTTTTATTTTTTATTTTCCCTCTCGAATTTTTCTTTGCTTTTGCCTTTGCGCTAATAAGGAATGTTTATTTCCTCTTGATTTGTGCTACTATGAAAAATTTTTCATCTTGAAAAACCCTTTCCTGGCAATTCCTCATCTTGCATCACCAGGACTGCCCCTAGGAAAAAACATATTCCTCAGATTAACATGGATTCTTGCTACTAGGTGATTGTGGGCGGACACTCATTTTCCTTCAATATGGTGAGAAAAACCTATTCCTTTGTTAACATGGATTCTGTTTGTAGGTGATTGTGGTCAAACCTCATTTGCCTTCAGCCAAGGAAAAATATTCTTTGGATTTTCTTCACTAGTAAGATTCTTAGATGGGTTTTTGTTATTTTTTGTACGGGCATAGGTTATAAAAATATTTTTATTTAAATTTCAATGGATTTTTTCATGCTTTCTTGTTTCTAGAATGTTGGAGTTAATGAATACTTAATATTTTCCAATGGCTTGATTATCTTCTTCAAAAGACTATATGGTAAAAAAAAAAAATGGCAATATACAAGAACAACTTGAGCATAGTTAAGGTGCTTTTACTTTTGGAACATTAAACGTACGCCGGAGAAAATATTTACGGTTATAGGACACATTTTCTTACTAGAGTTTTTAACATCACTAAAGCAATGTCGATATCTTGGAGAAGCCTTTAACATACTGCTATTGTAGGTAGCCCTTCGATTTAGTCTTTTTGAAGAAGTGCTTTTATTTGACTATATAATTTGAGAATGGGAACACAACCTAAAAATCAAGCACGTCGATCTCTTCTTTCCTCTTATTCTTCTTGTTATTCACGATATTTTTAATTTCTACGCATGGATTTTTTTTAAATATTTAACTTTAGAAAGTGAATTCTCTTTATATTTGTTTAAATAGAAGAAATTGAAACGGTTTCTCGTAGGTTGTTTCCGTTAAGGAGAAATAAGTGAAAAACATCGCTGTGGAAGGGGGAGGTAAAGGGAATAAATTATTTCATGTAGGAGGGGATGGATTCTTGTGGATGGGTGACAACTTTGCATATCTCAAATAGAGGATAAATTTTGTGGTTGTTGATAGCCTCGTACGCGAGTTGTTTGACCAACAACTTTCGATCGACTCTCTAACTTCCATTGTCTCAATTTAGAAGAGACGGAAGTAAAGTCTCTCGCAAAAAACTTGACCTCTTTGTGAGAGATGTTTTATTTTTGATTCCCTTGTAGAGACTTTCAAGTCCTTTGAACTAGAAGCGATGCATTACACTTTGGAGAACGGAGGTTTTCTCCTTATTCCATGATAAGCGAGAAGAAGAGCGAGTTTCTATTCAAGATAACAATGTGATTGGAATCATGAATGTGATTTTTTATTAAAGTTTAGCCTAGAATTCCATTTGGTTAAACTTGGTACCATGGATTATTTTTAGGTAGCCAAATAATAAAATTCGGACCTATGTTCATTGCATCTATGAGAGGCGTGTTTTACACATACTTACCCTTGTGAAATTTGCATGTTTGCCGAAGAACATTGATCTATGTTTACGTATAATTTGCAAGAGTGAGGAAGTATGAAAATATGTGACCTATATAGTGGCCTATATGAAATTAATGAAGAATTACCCCTATCCAAGCCTCACTACTATAGCCTCTGTAAAACCTTGGCTATTAAATGCACACCCAAATGAAAAACCTTGAATTTTTTGTTTCCCATGTTGACTTGTGTCAATTTTAGGTCACCAACTTCCATCAAGGTAGGAGGAATATCAAGAGTATATAAAACCAATCTTATAGCTACATTGAGAAGAGGTCTAGGCATTCTTACAAGGGAAGAGCTTGTGCATTATTGCTTTGTTTGCATTAAGACTAGTAGTAATTCTAAACGCTATTTCCTGAGAAGCTTATTTCACCACAGCAGGCTTATTTCACCCTTAAGAAAAATGTACGAGGTCTATTGGGAGATTTATAACTCACTTTACATAGGATCTCAAGATTGACTTGTGGTTACTTATCCTACATTAGAATATGAGTAAAATAATATCTATATGTGACTAGAACTAGTTATGTTTATTTATATTAGAACATGTTATAGTTATAGTTGTAGCCTCAAAAGTTTTTTTAATGATTTTGTATCGAAATTTTCCAAGTGTCTCCTTACGGCGGAGATTAAAATTACTCTTACCCTTTGCAATGTGCATTCTTGTTTGATGTCTATTCTAATTTAGACAAAATAAGTTGTATCCATTCTTGTGATGATGCTTGCAATTTATAGAGGTTGTGTTTTTATTGTCTATAACCGATTATATCCATGGTCTACATTTATATTTTCCTCGGTATTATTTGATTTCTCTTCAAAGTACGAAATATTTGAGCTAAATCACCTTGCCTAACTCCAATTTTGAAAAACAAACATGAAAAGGTACGGAGAATTATATAGATGCGGTGGAAAATATTTGATCGTAGTGCTCCATTGTTCATGTTTAATACTGTTTTTAGTTGAGCCGGACAAAGATGTAGCCACATCAGTGTGATGATGCTTGTGATTTATGGAGGATTCTTTCTTAATTTTCTATAAATGATTATATACATTTAACCATCCATGGGTTAGAAGGATGGCTCTAGATCGTACGAACTATAGGCAATTAGTAAATACAAGTATGGAGATAGCCTAACAAAGTCGGATTTGTTGATATTGCGGGACTATCAAATATCTTAAAGATGAAAGTGAACCATATCACCAATTGAGACAATTGAAAAGGTAGATGCCAACTTGGGAGCTTCGGTCTTGAAAGGTATGACCTTGTGTTTAGCGCTTCTTGCATAACTAGACTTCAATGGGCATGTGAAATCGAAGGGCACATAAACTTGATGCACGAGACCTTGTGTATGGTTTTTCTTGCAAAAGCTTGGACTTTGATGAGCATGAAAATCACATAATCGAAATTGGACAATATTCTTATGGTCTACATTTATCACTTTTCCTAAGTAGTGTTTGATTTCTCATAAAAGTCTAAAGTATTTAGAAAAGCTATCATTCACTAGTTGCAAGTTGTAAACTCGACTATTTTTTATTTTTTATGAGGTAACATATCCTTAGGAGACCACTTGGGTAACAATTTTATCTCATTATCACTCGGGTTAAACCCAGTTGACCTATTCTAAAGTTTGAATTATTTTAAAATTTTAAATGCTTAACCCATAGCCAACTCCTCTAGAGAGCGAGTGCGGCTAAAATTCTCATAACCTCGGTTTTTAAGTCTATCCTGACATCTTATTTGTTGTGACAAAATATATCTATGGGATTCTTCAAGACATTGATTTTCCCGAGAAATTGTGACTCTACACATTGTATGATATCATCATGTACAAAATTTACATTATATCTGCTTTCTCTAGTAAATTGGGAAGTTGATACGAGTTTGTTTAGTTTGAAAAATTTGAATCTAAGCTAAGTGTATCTCAACATGGTATTTCTTTTCACAAACAAAAAATATGCCTATAAGTTTTTGAATACATTCATTTTTCCCAACCACCTCTCACACTCTAAAATTTTGTATTATATCATTGCGTACAAAAGCTACGGAATATCTGCTTCCTCTAAATAGGAGCTAGAGAATTTGATACAAGTTTGGTTAGTCTACAAAATTTGAAGCTAGGCTCAAACTTCAAAGTTATTTTTCTTAAATTACAACAAGCTGGTTTTCGGTCTTCTATAAGTGTAATATTCCTAATTATCTTGTCGCTCGTTGAATATTAATTTTTTTCTTTGTCATTTAGATAGATGAATAAGAGGGTAGGGGAGACCCATAAATCTCCTTAGTAGGAATAAAACACTTCTAATGTGAATGTGGATCATATTATAATTTGGATAAAGCACTCTTAGGTGTGAATAGAGGTTGAAGCATGTATGTGGGGTAAATTTTGACCAAATAAACAATGCTAGTATGGAGGCGGTGGAGAGTTATTGAGGGAAAGTGCATTGTTAGTGGGGAGGAGTCTCCATGAGAGTAGGAGAATCTTAAATGAGTGGGGCCAAGGGTGAGGAGGCTCCTGAAAGAATATAAGGGAGAGGAGCCATGAAGGCATTCTAGATATTTTTTATGTATTTTTCTTTTATGACTTCACACACTTTAGTTTTCTGATTTTGTTGTCTGATTTAGCACAAGGGTGTTTCCAAGCGGGAGTCCCACCCTCATCCTCGGGAAGATTTCAAGTGCCCACTCGAGAGGTTCATTAGCTTGCACATTTCCCACCATGCGGCATCGGGGAAAAGCTTTAGACATTATTCACAACATAGCCTCCTTCGGGATTGTGTTGTTTTGCATAACGATAGTAGTGGAGGAATGATAGATCAAGTTTCGAGCTTGTTTTCCATTGAGGGAGCGACCCTTCATCGGGAGGCTAGAAAGGAGGGTCATCGAGCATTATTTTTTCATATGGCATCAGGTAAATATTTTTCCATCACCTACAACGTAGTCTCTTTCGAGAAATTGCGTTATTCTATAGAGAAGCGATTTGCAATGGAGGGCTTAGTGCCCAAGTTTGAGTTATATTTGTAGTGAGAAGCCCTTCATACGGGAGATACATTGGAGGAGTACTAGCCACTTCCTTATCAGATCAGAAACCTCCTATCATCTATCCCTTTGTAAAGCATTATTCAGCCCTAGGGCTGCATTTTGAGCATTTTGTATTTTGTGTGTTTCTGGAAACCATTTGTAGGTTTCTTAGAATTGTGTTAAAAGGCCTAGATCTTTGATCCTGGAATTTTTATAAGCACTATATTAGAAAATCCATGTAATTTCATCTACAACAGAAATTACCCTTGAAAAAGTGCATTTTCTTAGCCTCTAACATTCTTATATAGCGATTGTTCTTCATATTTCATGTATTGGGTCCTTGGAGGCTTACGCACTACCTTGAATACCTTTTTTCTCAATATCTTGTATACATATAGATTTATGCTATATTGGCTAATAAAATGGCTCTATGATATTCTCTTATTTGATATATGTTGATATTTCACTTTGAAATTTCTAGTTATATGTTCTACATTCCTGTTTCCTAATTTTGAATATTACATTGGTATCGGAAGCATAATCTTGGCTCGGCTGTGTAGTACGACGACTATGTCATCGAGAGGAAGAAGAAGAGCCACTCACAAAAGGGGAAAGAATGTTTTAATAGAAGCGAGGATATGATTATCTGAGACCCCAAAGGAGACAAAGCCAAAAACTCTAATATCGGGAGAGGTGGATGAAAAGGTTTCCCAATCTCCTCCTTCAAACCACATAGGATATTTCCCCAGAGAAATCAAGGAAATGAGAACGGAGAAACACAAAGAATCCCTATAGGTTTCCTACATGAAGAAAACTTTGGAATTTCACATCATTAGTATGAACAAACAATGAGGCAATAAGTTTCCCATTGCCCCACTATGCCTACATTCCTAGCGATTGGAAATGGAGGTGGAGGACACGAGAACAAGAAACTCTTGAAGATTACTTTCTAGAATATGAATCTCAATCTCGGAAGCTTCAAATATAATTTGAAATTACCGGAGTTTTTAGATCAAAGGACAACGAGAGGGAAACCACGACAAAAAAATAGAAGTGGAGGATTCATACGGAGAAATTATCTGTGACCTACGGGTAGATTCTTCTTGGACGGATTTTCATGGGTCATCCAAGTGCACAACAAAGTATTGGGTGAAGAAGCTAGACATTTTATTCCCGGCTTAACCAAGTACCGGGGAATGGAAGCCATCAAAATAGCAACATTGCACCTTAAGGGTGAGGCACATGATTGGTGGTTTCATGGTATTTCAAAATTGGGGCATGCCAATGTGATTTCATATTCGAGAGTTCACCCGAGTTAGTAGAGAGGTTTGATTGAAGAGAGATCCGGAGGCACCTTTTATTGAGCTAGTGAAACTCAAGTAGTCGAGTAATCTAGATACTTATATCTCTAAATTTCTAAAAATTTATGTCATGGTTCCATATATATGTGGAGTTAGAAGGGTTTATATGTTCATTGATGGGATAGCAAGGCCTCTACATGGGTTGGTGGAAAATATACTAAACCAACTACCTCCCGAGGATGCTATTGAGAGGGCTAGAGACTTATAGGATACTTTGCCAAGAGAAAGAGCTCCATTTTAAAGAATGCACTAGGTCAAAAAGGGAAGGATGTAGAGGTTATTCCTCAAGAGGGAACGAACAAAGACCTCTTAGTGATGATGTACGAAGAGACCCCGAGGAGGAGGAATATTTGCTTCACATGCCAGAACCATGGGCACGGGGCATCGGTGTGCTGCGGAAGGCACACTATGGGAGTATTCTGCGATGGTGAGGAGGAAGAAAGAGGATCAAAAGGATATAATAGCGGCGTGATAGTAGGAGAGGATCCACCACCATAGGGAGGAGTGGGGAAGTGGGGCATTTTTCTCCTATTGGAGAGGCACTTTCTTCTTTGTGGGGGTACCATATCTAACCTTGAGAGCACGAAGGCACAATTCGGGATTAGAGAGTATCGAGTATTGATTGACATTGGGGCTTCCAAAAACTTTTATTGATGCTTAGCTAGTATAGAGAGGAGAGCAATACCCACTAATGATTTTTTAGGGATTCTCGGTTTTGGTCCCGGGGCTAAGACATGCGATTGTATGAAGTGTGTTTTGGCATTTTCAGTATCCCTAGGGACATATAATTTGACTAATAACTTCTTTATGAGTGGACATTCCTAACACTAATGTGATATTGGGGGTGCATTGGTTGATTACACTTGGAAATTCACCTATGATTGGAAGAATTTGTAGATGGAATGGGTAGACAGAAGAGTGGTAAGAATCGAGATGATCGAGGCATGCACAACCACAAATAGCCTGCACCCTTAATATGGATCCTAATTTGCGGTAGGAGCAAGGACACTTCGGTCCACTCATATGTAGTTGACTCTGAATCATGATGTTGTGTTATTTGGGAACATTCCACAAAGAAGGCCCCTAGACCAAGAGTTGGTTAAAGAGTTCTCACAACTAGTTTCCCCATTCATAGATGCGGCTGGGGTGGGAGCTTTGGGTGAGTCTGATAGGTACGGGGATTCCCTGGTAGGCTCAAGGAGGAGATCGGTATTCATCCGGTATCAATATTACCAACTCCCACCAAGCATATTGCACTGAGAGATGTTCCGGGGATGGATGATGTCCATGATCATAGTTCAAGGGATACTCCATAGCCTTTAAGAATCGAGAAGATACGTCCACATAGGAAGGAATCCTCCATATATGGTAAAGGGTTATTGGAATTCATGCATTGTCCAAACTGGAAGTTTTGGATGGAAATAGCTTCAAGTGAAGACTAGCCTCCATAAATTCCAAAACCCTATTTGAGTAGAAGCATATGCAAGGGAGCCAACAAGAAGCGGAAGTCGCTTAGATTGTTTGTCATAAGGATTTGGAATTGAGCATGTCAAAGAAAGGAGCAATAATGTGATAGGTGCCTTAGCACAAAGGCCCCGAGAAGTGTTGTCATTTTTATTATAGATCCATATTGGGAGTCTAGCTATTGGTGGAGCATTCCAAGAATCACTTCACATGTGACGTTCTTGATGGACGAGTAATAGGCTGAGAGGTATAAGATGATGGGTGGATTCATCTATTACCGGGATCGGATCTATTTATTTAGATACTCTCGGCTTAAAGAAGAATATTCTAAATGAACCACATGACTCACTCCTTTCCGGTCACCAAGATTTCGTTGGGACCTATCGGGACATTAGGGAGATATTCGATGGGAGGGTATCAAGGAGGATTTTCTCTAGCATATCATGGGATGTATGGTTTTCTTGAAGGATGAGGAGGAAAACAACCACTCTGCAAGTTTTATAGCCACTTCCCTTTTCGATAGAGAGATGGGAAAAACTCATTTATGGACCTCTTCATGACTTGCCAATAGTACATGGTAAGGAGGTTTTGTATTTGTACTTATTGATCAAATAACAAAATATTTGTATTCCTTTCCATTCCTTTATAGATATACATTTCTTCAAAAGAGGAAAGATTCTCTTTAGACTTCATGGTCTTAGAGCCACAAACGATGATGGGGATGGTCATTTCCTAGGAGGATTTGGGGAGATGATATCTTATTTGGGGTGTGCTCAATTGAAGCCAAATATCATCTACTACACCCCGGACGGATGAGAAGATGAGGAAAGTAAGAAAGTGGTTGGGAAGCTACTTTCCACATTGTGTTACGAGACGTGAGGAGCGAAATGCAGTTCCACTCGAGGGACTATTATCCACCCTCCATTATTTCATATGGAAGTCAATGTATCTCTAATCGTGATTCCATATGTTGATGATGTTTTAATCATTATTGTTGGAATGGTTGGAGGAATGGCACATGGATTGGAGTTTCTCATTAGAGATGAATCTCCATAATTTTTCATGTCCACATGCTTCGGTGAGGACATTAGAAAACATATAGTTTCCACCATGGATCTCTTACTTCCTTATCATGTGAGCCATTTGGATAACTTGGATACTAGGGAGGAGCATCTAAGTGGTAGATTGATTGGAGAACACCTAATTCAGTGGAGGAGCTTATTGGATGTGGATGCCATCGAGGAAGGAGAAGAGGTTTTGCAACATTCATCCTTTGATTTAGCGAGGAAAAGAAACATTTGGGAGGGGAGGACGTAATATTAATAATTAGCTTTTAGCTAGTTGGAATATTAATATTTTTTTTTCATTTAGATAGATGAATAAGAGGTAGGGAAATATAAATCTCCTTAGTAGGAATAAAAACACTTATAATGTAAATGTGGATCATCTTATAAGTTGGATAAGCACTCTTAGGTGTGAATAGGTTTGAAGCATGTGGAAATTGGTCAATTTTGACCAAATCCTTAACAACGTGATATGGAGGTAGTGCAAAGTTATTGAGGGACAACACATTGTTAGTGGGAGGGAGTCTCCAAGATAGTAGCATATTTAATGAGCGAGGAAAAGGTGAGGAGGCTCATAAGCATACTCAGGAAGAGGATGGAAGCCATAGAAGGAATTCTAAGTATTTTTATGTCTTATTCTTTTATGACTTCCTAAGCATTTCAACTATTTAGTGGATTATACTATCTTTAATTTTTAGCACAAGGGGTGTTTAGGCAGGGAATCCCACCCTCATCCTCGGGGAATTTGATTGCCCATTCGGGAGAGGTTCATTGGTGCATTTCCACCATCTTTGCATCCAAGCCAGCTTCAACCATTATCAGCACAACCTCCTTTAGGATTGTGTTGTTTTGCGAAGTAGCAATGGAGAATTGATAGATCTAGTTTCGAGCTTTTTTTTCCATTGAGAGAAGCCCTTCATTCGAGAGGCTAGAAAAGGGAGGGTACTTGAGCATTATTTTCATTTGGAATTAGGCCAAGTTTCTACAATCACCTACAATGCAATCTCCTTCAAAAGATTTGCGTTATTCTATAGGGAAGTTGCGGTGGAGGATTAGTGCCCAAGTTTGTGAATTAGATTTCTAGTGAGGGGAAACCCTTCATCCGAGTCTGTTGAAGGTATCATCAAGTTCCATATCGAGATCAGCCACCTCCTATCATTTATCTAGTTGCAGAGCATTATTCGGCCCTAGAAGTGCATTTTGGGCATTTTGTATTTTGTGTATTTCAAAACCCTTTCTCGATTGTCTTGGAAATGTGTTAGAAGGCCTAGATCTTTGATCCCAACATTTTCTAACCACTATGTTAGAAAATCCATGTACTTTCATCTAAAGTATCAGCTACCCCTATAAAAATTGTGTTGTCTTAGCCTCCGGCATTCTTATATAGCAATTGTTCTTTATATTTCATGTCTTGGGTCCTTAGAGCTTGTTTTGCCTAGCTTGAATGCCTTTTTCCTCAATATCTTGTATAAATTTTAAATTATATTGGCTAATAAAATGGCTCTATGATCTACTCTTATTTGATGTGTTTATATTTCACTCCAATTTCCATTTATATGTTCTACATTCTGTTTTCTAATTTGGAATATTACATCTCGTTTGGTAAGGTTAAATTTATGAGATGTAAGGTATGTACGTTGTGTTCCCTTGTTGAAATTTTGGATATAGCCTGCGACTAATAAAATTATCCGGACACTTAATTGTAAATAGTTTCTCCCTCACCAACAAATCATTGGCGGGTTGTTCTCTAGACTCCTTGTACATAAATTTTGTTATGCCGGTAGGGTGGAGATCGG
This sequence comes from Pinus albicaulis, assembly GCA_034641835.2. Taxonomy (NCBI): domain Eukaryota; kingdom Viridiplantae; phylum Streptophyta; class Pinopsida; order Pinales; family Pinaceae; genus Pinus; species Pinus albicaulis. Next base: position 440,065,476 of record CM076579.1, on the reverse strand, counting down.
ATAAGATCTTTGGACTCCTTGTGCCGAAGACAATGTTATGTGAGAAGTGTGGAGATAAGATTGGAATCTCTGGCTCACTGTACCTAAGCTCTTTGTTATACGAAAAGGGTGGAGATCGAGTCGGATCTACGGATTCCCTATAGTATTTGAACATGGTATTTGTGCTAGAAGGGTAGAGGTTGGATTAGATCTATGGAATCTAGATTTTGGTCATTGTGATAGTATTCATGACCTAGGGGGTGACAACTAAAATAGAAGTATGTTAATGGTTGGGAGGATAATTGTCAACTATGTCCACACTTACATACTAAATTGCAATCAATCCCATATCAATCCTTTGAAGGACAAGAAACCCTCTCAAAAGTTTGCAAGTCTAATCATGGAAGAAACTACCTTTAATAAATTTAAATATTCTTTAAAGTAGGATCTTAATGAGCCAAAAGGGCTCTAATTATTTTCCCAAATCTTGTATCCGAGGAATGTAGATAGAAGGTTTTCATTTTCCCGTGTTTCTTACAACTATTGCATGAAAATGCAAAATACAATGTCATTTTTATGCATGCTAGATAAATTTAATAATATGCGAAGAAAGGTACATATATGGTGACAAGACCTCCTTCCACCTCCTTACGAGGGAATCAAAATGGAAAAATTTTCCTCTTATAAATATCTAATTAACGAATTACAAATTTTCAATGAATTTCAACCTATATTAAATTGATTTCAAAATTTTGATCTAGAAATCATCAACGATAATTTAGATGGGAGAAGACAACAATCGAAATCCAAGATTGCATCGAATGCACTACATCAATTGCTAGAACAAGAACAAATATTTTCGTTAGATTGTGGGTTTTTCAAGATAGGAGAACTATAAAATTTTATTACGCAGATTATGCCTTCCTCTTAAGGCATTTGAATAAGAAAAATTTAAATATAGTTTTACATTTTAAGGATAAAATATATAGAATCTTTCATCATGACAACTATAGTGTCATTTAATAGACATTGAGGTTTGCAAGTTTTATCTTTAGGTTAGACCATTGTAGAGCATAATTTCCGGGGGCATATGGTAATATTATAAATAGGATGTTGGGGGCTCTCACGATAATTGTACAATATGTATATGTTATTTTCACACATAAATGGTTTCCAATATGAAATCAAACCCAAATCAACTACAACAGTAGGGAAGGTTTACTCAACATCTCATCTTCAAGATCTCTCCACAAAAACGATAGGCGATAAATGAGGCGAGGGAGGCTTCGAAGATGTAATATAAGGTTAAATTTTTATTTTTTTTTGGTTAAATTTAATATAATACATTTTTTTTAAATGGATCTACATCAAGCACTAATTGTTATAACCTTATTCTCCATCTTGAGAGTTTAACGAGACAATGCGACGTCACCTTGTTGAAGAAGCACCACTTTTCTTCCTAAGAAAAAAAGATTAGTAGCTTCATTTCTCCTTGTACAATGAAAAGGAGCAATGTATCTCCTTTGCCTTATTGCGAGGAGAAATCATTTCTTAATGACATCAATAGAAATGACCTGGTCAAGCTTATATATTTTCTCAATTTTAGGGGATCGGTTTGAAAAGGTTTGAATTACCTCATCTAATGGCACAAGAACTTATACTAGATCTTAAATTCACTAAGACATAAGGTTATGAATTCTTCCTCTCCTCTCCTCCACCAAGTCTATGTAGTGAAGTTATTCTAAGGGGAGAGAGATATAGAGATACATAACTACATTACGCTTAAAAATCCTAGAGAGATATTTCACCTTACCATGAGTTTTCATTTGTGGCGAGAAATAAGCTCTCTCTAATATTTTTCAATAGTATGTAGTTACATATATCTCTCAAGAGTGGCTTCATTATATATATTTGGTATGGAGAGGATGAATCTAAGCCCTTAGGTCTTGGTAAATTCGAGTCGATATGTGTTACCAAGCCATTAGATGAGAGAAATTCAAACCTTTTTAAAATGATCCCCTTGAAAATGAAGGCAAATCTAGAAGCTTGACCGAGTCATCACTGCCACCGAAGGGAATTAAGAAATCATCACTCCTTGTCAATGTAGAGGGAGTGTTGAGCCTACTAATATTTGTTTCCAAGTAAAAAAAAAAATGGTGCTTCATCAAAGTGTCTCTAAGGTAGACTCTTAGGATGGAAAATAAGATTATAACATTAAAATTGACTTGACGGAGTCATTATGTGGGCCAGTTGGAATAAGTCAACTCGGAGAAGACCATTTGTTGACATGTATTTTGAAGTCAATTAGATACATTCAATATGTTTGTCACCATGTTGAGTCCAAAATCAACTAATTACGAGTGAATTTGATGAGTTTGACCACCTTTGCTCTACAACGGAAAAGTAATCTTCCATTTATGAAATGCAATTGTCACCATTCAAACTATCTTTCCATTCTTCAAAATATAAACTCAACATGAAGTTCACAATATGTCTATGCTCATATGAAGGCGAAATATCTAATGAAAATAATCCTAGAGGTTGTGGATGTAATGAAAATCGGTAGTGACCCTAACACATTTGGGGGGGCGGGAGGGGGGGGCACGGAGGAATGAAAATCTAAAAATAAAACTTTGAGACTCCTAATGTGTTTGTATGGGGTTCCATTTTACAATTATTAAAAGGAGAAATAACACGATCATGTTTCCTAATACTGTTGGATAAAATTTGAAGAATTACGGTAAGTTGTAAGAAATATAGGCGGACTTCAACGAAAATCCAAAAATTTGAGGAAATTGTTGAATGCTTTATGCAATTTTTTTCACTGCGAAAAGAAAGGCGGTAGCAACTATACATTTGAAGCACAAATAAAATCATATTGTCTACGTTGAAAAACTAATTTTCACATATCCTAACAATACGCTCACCTGGAAAAAACTTCAAATAAGTTTCGCTCCCCACCTTGCCCCATTAATTTCTTTCAATCCATTGCATTAAAGCATCCACCACAATATCGATGGCATTAAATTTGGTAGAGTTACATCACTAGCTCACATCACCTCTTAATATTGTATAATTTTGCCTTGGTATGCTTCTTTGAGAAAGGAATTTGAGATTCTTTCTCAAAAATCGCATTTGATTGTCACAACCAATAGGAATCTTCCCCTATTAAAACCCAATATATCTGCATAATTTCTTCAATCAAATGACTTCCTTCATTGTTTAAGAAACTACAATGTTCTCTGCTTCCAATACTTGATTGGGAAACCACTCATTTCCTCTTTACTCCAACTCAAACTCCTTCAAAACATGATAAATAGATAAGTACCGGATATAATTTCCATTATGCATATCATCATAACCCAATCAACATCAACAAACCCATACTGGCCCAGAAAATTACACACCCTCCATCTTCCTCATAGAAAATAACATAGTCATTAGTGCCCCATATGTACTAAAGATCCCCTTGACACATCTGATAAATGTCTAGTCTTGTACATGCTACTACCACATATAAGGCTACCAACCACACTACGTATGAAATTCTTGTTGTCTCCTCTTCTTCTTTTTGGCTCTTAGAACTCATGTGAGTGGACAAACACGATACCACTTGAGGTTGAGTGAAAATTTGTTTACACTTATCCATATTAGGACCTAAAAGCTCAAGAAATTTTTATAAATAGTTTCTATTGTTGGTAAAATGTTGCTAATTTTGGTGGCATTTCTTCATTTTTTAATTCCCAAGAAATAGCGCAACTCGGCTAAGTTCTTGATGTCAAATTACATGACAATTGGAACTTGGTCTCCAACAAGTTAGTTTTTATTGTGACTAATCAAACTTTTTTTCATCAAAATATAAACAAAAGCAGTAGTTATATTGTCTCTTGAAGAAAACACACTAATTTGCATCCTCCTTATGTCGCCTTGTCCAACAACATATTTCTTAAATCACTAGGGTACCAGCATCTTGCTTTGTTGCTTCTATCCATATATTGATCTCTTCAATTAAAACAACACGTCTTCTCTTAATTCTATCACAAATCCTTTCCTTCTGATTGATTCATGAATATTTCTTCTGCGAGCTCACCATTTAAAAAATTTCTCTTGCATTTTTTTGCTCCACTTCCAAATCATGAGTAATTTCTAGTACCATCATCAACGTAATGCAAGTCATTTTGGACATCAAATAAAAGGCCTCATGTCAATCAACCTACGACACTCGACACCCCTTTGTTACCGGTGGGGTTTATTTTTGCGCATTGGACCATTTGTCTGTCCTTCTCCTTAAACACTCATTTGCATCTATTGACACCTTCCTTGGGAAACCCCTGGAAATTCTAGGTTTGATTCCATGTTCCATGGTATTTTTTTCTTCACCCACATGAATTTCTTATAATAGAAGCTTCATCTACACTAAGAGCCTCTCTAACATTTTTTGGATCAACACCCATGGAAAATAAAAGAAAAAAAAACTAAAATTAGATGCCTCATAGCCATATCACTTAGGCGGCTAGGTCCCATTCAATTACGAAGGTTCCTCAAACTGCGACCCCTAATTTGGTTGATCTTGCTCATCTTTCATTGTTAATTGTCATTGATGATTGATTTTCATCTCTGGAATGAAAAAGGAAGATGAATTTCATCTTTTTTTCTCTAGAATTTAAATATTCAACATCTTTTGTAGCTATTGATCTATGCTCATCAACAATGTATAGGATGTACTTTTGTTTTTTAATGGATTCTTGATGTTGATCTCCAAAAGGTTATATATAGAAAATCACATCTGGTTTGTAACATGGTTGTAGGCATGTTGATGTTTAGATGAAAACCACAACTTTACAGCAGCCCCTTGATCTTCTAAGGGTTACCTTGCCATTAACAGTGGTGGATTCATACTCCTTATGAATGTAGCTAATAAGGGTCTTTATGAAGTTGACAAATATCTTTGTCAAATTTTCTCCCTATCCAACAGTGGCTATGAAAGTTCAACTTTTTCCTTTTATCTTTTAAGCTTATATTTTGTTGTACTTGTAGATATGGATAACCTTACCCCAGGTCATTCTGGAGGCTTGTTAAAAGGATGGGTATATGATTGTGAGAAGCATTTGAGTAACAATTTTTATGTTAGCAGAGTTTTGGGAGTTGAACCTTCATTATGGTATAAATGATGACCTAGATGATTTTATTGAAAGCCAAAAATCATTTGAGAATAATTGTGAGTAAATAATTCAGTAAACAAAGCATTAAATAGTGGTGATTTAAGTTATCTAATAAATTAGGGAGTTTCTATAAACTTTAAATATCAATTCTTTAAGCTAAGAACTTGACATTCATATGCAATTACTTGATGGTATTTCCTTCACTTTCTTTTTTGGTCACTAACATTGAGGTGACATTAAAATACTTATAACTATGTTTAATTTCGGACAATCTCAGACTTCATGTAGTATGTTTTAAGCTCTTCAAAATAGTTAATTTGTCTTGTTCTACCACTTCTACTTGTAGTGGTCAAGGATTATCAGCAAGTTAAGGGTTTTCCATAATATAATATGTAATCATATTGTTTGTGGATATGTTGGTCTATTTTCTTGTTGGATTGGCAGATATGATTTAATTTAAGTAGTTATTTTTCTTATCCTAAGGGTTTTCCTTTGTCTGTGAATTCCTAACTCTGTCCCTACATTCTTTGCATTTAATATTAGAATCATTTCTTTTTGGAGGTAACTTTAGTGACGAAGTATGTTTGTGGGAAGGTAGCATCTTTGTCGACACAGTGTTAGCATTTGAAATAGCCGGTTGTATGTGTGGCTCCTTTGCAGGCCATAAGAGTTACCCACATACATGCATGGATTCCTGACAGAGTTTGAATTAAAATTCATTCTTCAGTATGGCATAGTCTTAAGGAAAATTTTAATTCATTCAACTTCTGCAAGGCCCCATCTATTACTTGAAAAACACCTTTTTACTCGGTGGCAACTTGTAAATATCTTGCTATGTTCATTTGATCTAAACAATTCGGTATACTTTGAAAAAATTGGATATAAACTCAAGATTTCATTGGGTAGTTTAGATTTTGTTGATTTTCACATTGGCATTGGGTTGAAGTTGGCTCCATAATTGGAGATCATAAAGGATACGTAGGATTTTTTACCTATGTGATGAGAAATAGATATCCTCCTAGCCCTACATATCACTTCTCCATGTGTTAGAAACATGGATATGAAGAAATACCTTGATTTTTACTATAAGGGAGTGGGCATTGTGTGAAGGAGAAGTGGCCAAAGAGCAGAGCAAGTATCATTTTGCTTCTTGTGAGTGAATAGAAAACTTGAGAGTTGTAGAAGAAAGAGATTCCATTTTAGGCGAGTTATTGTTGATGTTTTTTGTGAGAGACTACACTATCATAAATAAAATGTACCTATTGAAGGGTTTGGAGGAGAAACTCAAGACATGGAATGCCGATTACCCGAGATGTTTCTTCTAAAAATTAGCGAGGCGTTGTGGCCGATGGCAAGTTACCCAAGTGACTCGATATATGGGAGTTTTACCCATGTGGTATTTGGATTTTTAGTTTAATTTCTCCTTTGTAAAAGTCATGAAGTTTTTAAGTTTCAAGCCTTATTTTAAGGGGGTGGGTGATAATCTAGGAATGAAATTTTTGTGTTAAGGGGGTGTGTTACAACTTACAACATAACATGGGAAGTTGGAACATGTGTAAAAAACCACTTAATATGTCAGCGATGTGTCTATATTAATATTATAATGTTAGGTTTAGGGATTAGGTTGTTAAACCACCATAATCAGGCTAGGGCGATATATAATGATGTCACAACATTTAGATGAATAGATGGTAGTAAGAAAAATTTAAAAATTATGTGAAAATATTCCATTTTGTGATGGTCTTGTATAAAATTCCCATATTTGAATGTACGGAAGATGCTATTTTTTATATTTTCTGTAATTAAAATCATTTCAATGTGCACGGTCATACCATGAGAGAATGAGTTAAATTTATCATGGGAGCACCAAAGGGTTCAAAGCCACTTTAACATAACTAGTAAGAACTACCTTGAATGATGGAGTTTTGACTAGAGTGGACCAACAAATGTAAGGGGACAAAATGATAGTGGTTTAATATGGGTGTTTAATCATAATAGAGGAATTGGTTCTTTTTTAGGAGCCACTATTTCTTGCCAAACACCTATGAGCTCTTGTGATGATCCTTTTTCCTAAAGGAAATATATTTCTAACATAGACACAACTTCCGAATATGAGATCCTTTGGGATAATGTTCGAGAAGGTTTGAGCCTTAAATGCAATTCAGTGGGTAAAAAATGGAAACATCTATTTGTCTTTTTGTAGGCTTGATGGTGTATAACAAACCTTGATAATTCTTTTAGACACCATTTGCAATTCTTGAATTGAACAATTCATTACGAACATAGGGAAGATTGAATGAATTAGAGAGACAATTTTTGCGAGGAGGTCTGTAGAGCTACATTTTTTCAATCATCATACATGTTGTGTCATATACAAGTCACATACATGATCCAAAATGTTAAAACCAATCGAAACGAGGTGTGATTCATATATTATTCTTAGTGAATGCATTATTCAATGCAAGAAAAAATACACACCACTTTTTATACTTATATATAGGGAGAGAAGTGGATTTAAATTAGAAGAGGGAAAAAGGTCTAATGGGAGGACCAAGAATCTATGACAACCTATATGGAGTTTTTGAAGTGAAGGCCATTATATATCTTGACACTAATTCCGCTTCTTTAGGGAAAATATGATAGAAAAAATTGGAAATTAAATTGAAGTGTTGAAGGATCCTAATGGAGGGTATCATAAGATCAATAAGGTGGTGCAAACTTAACTCTCAATATTTCTTTTCCTTGGGAAAAAATTTTATTTTCTATTTCAAGAAGAATAAAAAACACATTCTTCATAGTCTGACAATACATGTATTGTTCAATAAGAAATTATTTCATAACGACATGTCCTCCTATCATTTGGATTATTGGAGCTTCCCGAATTGTTTACAAGGCATATACCTCAAAAAAAGACTCTATAGAAAAAGACAACTTGACCATAATTTTTCAAATTATTAACAAAGTAACATTAATAAAGTCCATTAAAATAGTCCATAATGGCATAATTACCTAAATATCCAACCACGGACACTTACAATTTGAAGGCATAGCTTGACATGTTGAATTCTATTTGATTCGGAAATGCGTAGAGAATCTCATCGGAAGGAGATTTAGATTACCTATAACATGTTAGTATATCCCGAGATACATCCTATTGCAATTCTCAAAATAACTTCATAGCATATAGTCATTTAATCACCTATGAATTGGCTCTTAAAAATTTATGTACTTCGAAGACTTCCCTCCTATACAAGGATGCCATGGATCTTTCCGGCTGCTTGATAGGCCATACTGAAGTAGTCTACTTTAAATATGAATATGTCCTTGATTCTTATGTAACTTTGGATTCGAACCTAGTCCCTTGTTGTTCAAAACATCTAGATTTTCCTCCATATTCTTTATTTTACGGAATGTGCATAGTCTATTGTGAGTGAGGAATAAGTGGTCTTATTTACGGAAGCATACTTCCAATTTGTGAAAATTCTCTTCTAACTATCAACAAATTTCCTTCTTATCATCATATAGACCAAGTGGAGAAAGTTTTGTTCAATCAAATTTCTGCAATAATTCCTTAGATATGCCTAAGCAACTTACATCCATTAACATTATGTCTTACATGCTATGATCAATAAGCGAGACTACACCTACTATCTTAGTGTTGAAAGCTTCAACCAGTGCGTAAAACTCTTGAAGAAAATTAATGTTGGAAATCTGAGATTGAGAACGATCAGTATCCCTTTAATATTATTATTAATCTTTTAGAAATTAATTAATCTTCAATTATTATCGGTGTTTGTACAATGATAGCGGTGAACAAAGGAACACAAATGCACACAATTTTTAGGTGGAAACCCCCTCCAGGACAAAACCCACACAAGATTTTTTTTTATAGTAATTCTTTAAAATTCAACTCCAATTGAAAATAAAGCTCAACTTCCCTAGAACAGAAAATAATTCTTCTCCAACTCCCTTTGGATGGATGCTCCAATGCTCGAGATTCTTCAATAGTCAGTTGAACATATTCCCCAACACCCAATGAGATACAACTCACCCTGGCACTACCCTAACACCTGCTTTTCCACGGTCTTGAACCTTTTTGTTGACTTCATGAACTTGGAAGCCTAGAACCACCTGCCACCCTATAGAAGAATAAAGAAGAATGGACTCATACCGGAAAGCGGTCCACTTTACAATGATGATAGCAGATGATGTAGAAGAAGAATACGCACTAGACCATAACCCCAACTATGACACAACCACCTAATGATGATCCTAGACCTCTCGACACTATCTTCAATTCTTGGTAGATAAACGAGTTGTACACATTTTACAATGATGCTTTTACAATGACTCGGTCTGATGATACCTTTAAAATAGTATTTGTATGTAGTCTTTTACCTTGCCAGAAGACTTCATGTTGTGAACTTCTTCTTTGTTGTTCTACACCTTGATTGGTTTCTCTTGTAATGCTACCCTTTCTCACTCTTCGAACATAAGATCATGCATTTAGTCTTGTCTTGATGAATATATAATACCTACAAAATTATTCAAGGAAATACCCATGACATGATAATATCAAAACTTACACTCATCCTACGGTATGTATCGGTGCTAAACAAACAAAAAAACAAATTAGAATACAAAGAACCTAATGCAATTAAGAGATGAACATGCATATATATATGCCTACTTTTGGAGCTTACCTTTGTTTACCTTGATTTTCTTTTCTTCCCTAGAAATTATGGTCCTTTGCAGCCCATAACATCACATGATCTAGCTTTTCTTGCCTTCTGAACTCGATATTGAATCTCGTATCTCTATTATTTCATATCCCAATATGTGATTTTTGGTCCTATAGTATCCCTCACGAGTCTTCTTTCCAATGCCACGGGTCTGGCCTAATTTTGATTCTTCAAGAAAAAAGGGTGTCACCCAAACTCTCCCTGAAATGACCTAGTTATGGACTAGTTCGGTAGAGAGAACTTGTATGACGTGCCACGAGTCATTGTTTCCTCCTTAAGCTCTAATATTTACAAAAATAAATCTATAGTTTGTGCACAATCCACCACGTTTTATAGAATTCCAATCCGTGCTCAAAGAGAGATTTATGACGATTTTCCCAAGGTCACCTCTTTGAGATGAAGTCCGAGGCTTTGCAAAAACCTAAGCACTTCGTAGATCATATCTCGGAAAATATTGCGAATCATGATCTAAAATTTTTACACGGGCTTCAGCAGGATCTCGTCTTCGCGTGATAATAATTTCAACTTTTTAACCTTCGTAGAAAAAAAATTTATAGCGAAAAATTCCACAATGGCACATTTCAAGTAGCAAAAATCCCTACATGAGGAGGATATGAGGATTACAATTTATATAAATGCTTAGGTTGAGAGGGTATTCAACAAGTGAAAATGGGAGGATTTTAGGAGCTTAAAAATTTATTAATTATTTATTTTGATGAACACAACCAATGATTAGTTTCATGCCATAACCCCATGGGGTTTTAGCCCACTAATTGGGGTTACTAACTTCAAACATGAATGTCTCTCAAACCATGAAGAATTACATGGTGAACCATATATCAGCAGAAACATCTCGACAAGTAGAAGCCATAAAATATGTCCTTGAAGCTAAGAATATAGTAATTTGGTAGGTAAAAATTCCCATGCAAGATCGGGGTAGCCCTTGGTCTTGCTTAGGTTGACATCAATGACAACCATTGATCAAAAATCTCCCCCTTTGGCATTGATAGAAACACAAGTACTCCCCACGCAACCATGACACCTCTTCCTAGAACATTCTCCCACGCTTTGAAATCAATGGAAGAGGGTAACTCCCCTAACACACAACCATCCTGTAGGACCTGCACACTCCTCCCCCTTTGTTTTCTGAATAAGAAAAAAATCTAATGAGAACTTGGGGGAGAATCCCAAGCTTGGTGAAGATATTCAAATGCTTCACGATGTAAGTTTAGTGAATATATTAGTGATTTTTTTCTTTTGTACCAACATATTCAATTTGATATTATTTCCGGTGACTTGTTCTGCGGCAAAATGATATTTGATCGAAATGTGTTTGTTTTAATGCATGATAGGATTCTTAGAGATCTTGATGGAACTATTGTTATCACGAGAATGTCACGAATAGGCTCACTAAATTGTACTTGAAAATCTTGAAAAGTTTGTTTCATCCGAAGGACTTGAGTACAACAAGTTGCCACTGCAATGTATTTTGCTTCCGCTGTATATAACAAAGATTGAGGTTTGCTTTTTTCTCAACCATGATACGAGACAACCACCTAGATAGAATGCTACTCCACTAGTACTCTTACGATCATCAACGCTTCTTGCCCAATTTGCATCTGTAAGGGCTTTAATAATGATATTGTTACCTAAGGATACCACAAGCCATATTCTGTTGTGCCTTTAGATATCAAAGAATTATTTTGCAGCAATAATATGCCCAGTTCTTGGTGTTTCTTGGAGGTCTTGCTACTTGTCCAGCTTCTTGCATAACATGCGGATTTGGGAAATTTGTTACATTTAGAAGAGTACCAATCATAGATATATAAAACATCGATCCCACATCCTTAGATGAGTCTTCTATGCTCAATTTGCAACCTATTACCATCGGAGTAAGGATGGGTTTGTAATATTCTATTTTGAATTTCTTGATTATTTCCTTGATGTACTTGGCTTGACACTCGATTTTCCTTTCTCTTTCTAAGATATTTCAAGCCCCTAAGAAGTATGTCGGCTCAACAAGTAAAGACATCTCGAACTCCTTTGCATCTTTCTAACAAAGTTCTTACTTAGTCGATCATCATTGCTACCAAATATTATATCATCCACATATACATCAACGATTGTTAAATTATCTTTTTCTCTTTGTACACCATCATCTCTATCGATAGTACCTTCCTTGAACCCTTGTTTACGTAGATATCCATAAAGACGAGCATACCATGCTCTAGGTGCCTTCTTGAGACCATATAGAGCCTTCTCTAACATGCAAACATAGTCGTCTTTTTTTATGATAGTAGAAAACCTTAGGGTTGTTCGATGTGAACTTCTTCTTCTAATTCGCCATTAGAATGTTGACTTAACATCCATTTGGTAGACTTTGATTTTTTCTTGAACATGCATAGGTGAGAAACATATGGATGGCTTCCATTCTGGAAACGGGGGTGCAAATTTTTCGATGAAAATCAATTCCTTCTACTTGTGGATAGCCTTTACGAACCAATATTTCTTTGTTTATGGTAACCCGGTCCATCTTCATTCAATTTGTTCCTGAACACCCATTTATTCCCATTGACATTTTTATCTTTTGGTCGTGGAACTAATTCCCGGAGTGTTATTCTTCTCGTTTTGATCCAATTTTCATTCATATATACTACCCAATGTTCATTACGAGATTTGGCTTCCTCCAAAACTACTAGGCTCAAAGGTTTCTATAAAAGTAATGTGAGCTTGTTGTGATGAACGAAGTTATCGGCTTTCATTTATGTCACCAATGATTTGATTTAATGGATGGTTCTTTGAATCCATTTATTTTTCTCTTTGGAGGGCTTCTTGTTGTTTTTCATGTATATCTTGATTATCATTATTTACTTCTTCCTAGTTGATAGTTTCTTCTTGTTAGATTTTCTGTGTGTCTTTTTCGGCCCTGCAGTATTTGGACGGAAATTTGTGAATTATGGATAAAACATGCTTTCCTAGATAGGTGCTAGTCTAGAACAACATATTAAAGGCTATACGACTATTTCTCCTAACTAAGAACAGACACACAAAATGGATTAGAGGCTTACTTGAGATCCAAGCACTTCTAAATGGCTCCTTCTGTCGCTTCCATTATAGCTTCAAATTCAAGCGATTTGTGCGAAATTCTTCCTGCAAGAATGAACACTAAACAACAGAAGATAGAAATAATACAAATTTCTATTCAATTTATTTTTCTAAATCAGTAAATCATAAATCATATACATCAACCAAGATCTTGCAATATGGAAAATCAAAGCCAATACAGATGCATATAGGGAAAAATAAGTTGTACTCTTTATTAATGATAGAAGGAGAGGTACAACCAAGTGACTAATTTGAAGTGACCCTTCCAGCAATGTTCCTCAACCTCATCACAGTATAAATCTCTCCAGCAATTGTTACACAAATCTAACTCTCAATTGAAAATTCACCAGCATCTCTCTAATCAAATTCTTCCTTACCAAGCACTCAGATCTGTGCTCAATTTATAGAGAAGATGAAAGTTTTTTTACAATAAATGAATTTCCAATAATAGGAAAGACATGTTCCCAATCTTGTATATTTCAAATGGACACTTGGATTCGAAGTTGACACATGTGAACTCTTCTAGAAGGAACTGGCCATGTGGAGATTCCGGAACAATGAGAATTTTTCTCCCAATATGACCAACGCACCTGTAAATGTCAGGAAGTGTATTGCATAGCAACCTTGCATGGGGCTACCTACATATGCGATGCACTTAGCCCCTTTAGATGTTGCATTGGTGAGCTCTCATATGCTATATAATAAGCTTCAAACTTTGGAAACCTTTTCTTGATGAAAGTCTTGCTTGACTTGTCTTGTTCTTGTCCTGGGGCATGTAGCAACTTGAAATGATAGGGAATGATAGACCCTTAATAATTGGTCCTGGAGATGATGCCCAGTTAACCAGGTCATTGGGAATGGTGCCCAAATTGACCTATAACAAATTCCCCCTAAAGCATGAAGCCAAAATAATAATAATAACTTTTGATTGAGATGGTTTACACTGTAATGGGATGGAGATGAAGCGAAGTGGTCACCTGCATCAATATTACAATACATTACATCATGATATATCCTCTTTGATCATAATCGATGAGGGTAGGCATTCCCATGTTCAGCACATAAACAATCTAATAACATGTACATAATTCAGAAAGTCGTCTTCATTAGAATGTTTCCCAAATGCATACGTGCCTACAGATATAGGCCCATGTTTTGGATGATAATCTATATGTAAGGTCACCATACAGATGATGTGTACAAAAATCCTAAAACCGCAGCTTGGATGGATAAAACTAGATTTGGTGTCTTCTTATCTCGTTCACTCGATCATTTGAGTACAAGTCTAGCCATGTGAATATATGATTTGTAGTCGAACATGGAAATACATCATTTGATTACCAGTCAATGATGTGAGCTATTAACAAATGTGAGAGAACCACCATTGATGTCAATGGCCCTCAAGGTACTACAGTAAATTTCATAAGGCATGAATAGATGATTTGATGTCGAACGCTAAACAAAATCTTTCAGTCAAAAAGCCAGAAGTGAGGATCTTGTCGATGTTGTAACAAGCCTCATGGTATTGGAATCTGATGTTTCTAAGTGAACTTCCTGGGTATTGATTTGTTGTTGAAAAGAAGTCACCTTATTGTGAAATGGGAGTTACTGATTTCAGAGACAAGGGTGTGACTTGATATAGCAATTTTCAGGGATGACAGTCATGAAAATGAAGGTTTATGAGTATTGCAGAAGGATGAATTTTTCATTGGATGACTTCTTTTGAACATATCGATGACACTCTGATGATTTGGCAGCATTGACCAAAAACCAAAGTGAAGGTATGATGAACCATATGTATGAATGAACCGTTAAGAAGATTACCCAACCCAAACAGTCACAGACATGGAGTGAAGGAAGTGTCATGTTCAAGAGCGACTTGCTACCATAGAGAATTCTTGCTCATTTTTCTCAAATTTTCCTCAGTCATTTGTTGACCGGTACCTCTTTATTTTTTAACAAGATTTAGGAGGATAACATTTTATTGATCTATAATTCAACCCTTCGGGCGAATAAAGTATCGCTATTTAATAATTTAATGAGTCTAGCGATGAATGAAACTCGATTCTTGCCATGATTGACAAGCCAGTCGCTATTTTATGTTTTAACGAGCTTAACGACAATGATTGCTTGATCCTTTTTCATATTTAGAGAGTTTGAAAAAGAGGACGAAAGAAAAATCCATAAGTACTTTTTCATAAATTTGTCACTTGGATCCGAAAAAGTGTAAAATAATATCTAAGAGAACCTATTTGTTCATGTTTAACCAAGGTATTCCTTTTTCGTAAATAATCTATCTCATTCCGGAAAAGGGTTAAACTTATACTGAGTAGACATCAATTCATTTACTTTTACGAGCTCAAAAAGACAAGTTCTCAGCAATATTTTCACATTATCGAAGTCTGAAAAGAGATGAAAGAAGACTCCAGGGGTTCCTTTTTCTCTTTTATCGAAGCTCGAAAAAGAGATAAAAGTGTGTTTCAAATCCTTTTTCATTTTTAATAAAGCTCAAAAAATAAGGAGAAAAAGTATGCATTGTGGTCAAGTCATTCTTTGAATAGATCTACATGACTAATCTGTTCATTAGTTGTATTTCCTGTTCAGAAACACATCAAATGGATTAAAAATACATGTTTCATGATTAAAAAACATAATAAAACTATAGTCATAGTAATCAATTTACCTTGCAAATAATGAAATGACTATTAAAATTAGTTTCACTATTCATTTTTACCATTCCATAGTTACCATTTTCATTTTGGAGCTCTAAAACTGATTTTTACCCCGAACTTCAGTCGTCGATTGCGATCATTTCTGTGGACGAATTTCATCGTCGTTTGATCCAATTTAGTACCGTGAACCTCCTATTTCCTTTGGTATTCATTTCATCTTCATTTTTTGCAAATTTTTAGGGTTTTAAGGCCCCTAGGGTAAATTCTACCCAAATTGAGGGAAATTCACCCTTGAATGTCGAAACCTACATTGCATAGTAGGTACAGTGAAGAGTACTTGCATGTGAAACGCACTGTCTCTTGTTAGGGAGTGCATTAGGCACAGTTCAAATTTTTGATTTTCATGTTATGCCCAAAATTTGCCTAGTTTTTTACAATGAATGGAATCTAATGGATCTTATGGTTTTATTTCAGGTTTCCATCAGGTTATAATGAAGATTACATGGAGGGAAAGAGAACATGAGGAACAAGATATGATTGCCTTAAATAATCTGGGTACTGTAAGAGCTCTAAGAGATTGTGAACTGCTTAAGTACTTCAAATTGTCTGGAATGAGGCAACAAATAGAAGTCTTGGATTTCTTAGTTCAAGCATGGGATCCAAGAATATAGGCAATTCATATTAAGAACCAAGTGGTTACCATAGCAGTTGAGGATGTGTATTTTCTCACATTTTTAACGAGGAAAGGTTTTCCCATTTCACTCTCAAGATCTACCATTGGAGGAGAGACAATGAGGGATTATATTCTGTGGTATTTATATCCAAGGGAAGAACCTAGAAAATATGGAAAAATAAAAATCTAGAATGTCAGATATTTTCCTTTGAAAACTATCCTTTTCACGATCACTAAACTAGCTAGCACTAGTACACTACATGTAGCGAATAGATCATATATGCAGTACACACTAGAGTGCTTAGAGCCAACAGTCTTCAACTGGTCTGAAGCTATTCTTTCTCAGATAAAGGAACAACTTAACAAAGCAGAGGGGGGAAGGAAGAAGAATTTCAGTTATGGTTCAACCATTATATCCTTTGCTTTGGAATGGATTCCACTGATACAACCACAACATGTGACACTGGATATAGCTAGTCCTGGAGATCCTTGGATGCATAAATGGGTAGAACTCATGGGTCAGCATGCAGGCCAATCAACTATTGTGTTCTCTACTGCATTCTTTTCCTAGTTCTGGCGACATATTGTCGCCATTGATGATTATGCATATGCATGCGTTTATTTTCGAGCAGATCCAAATTTATCATTACCAGAAGGCACTCAGTGGGGTGCAATGGGTAAGAATTTTTTGACCATGCTTTTTTATTTTCCTAAGGTTTATATAGTGTTTTTCTATTTTCATGTTTTCCCAAGACTAAACTAAATGTTTGACGTAATGCAGATGTTGGTTGTGTTCAACCAGTAAAGGAACCAAAGTGCGATGCAGATGCGCCAACAGAGACGGTTGTCAGGAGAGCAGTCCTTCAGGATCTTGATATGGCTGAGACTTTGGCTGAGCATAGGTAGCACATAGAGGGGTTGAGCTTCGAGGTTCTAGATTTCAGATCGAAGAGCTTCCCATGCGACTGCAGTGACACACTATTGGGGTTCCTAATCATTGGATGTGGTTACTCCATAGGATTGATAGATCTATAGCATGTTACCATGAACACCACTAGTTTACTTGTGACATTTTACATAAATTTTGAGGTCATATGACCAATGTGTCTTGGGCACAAATTTTGTAAAAACCTATAACTATCTATTTATATGATTTCATAGTTTTTCCTATGTTTATTGTGCAATCCTATTCAATGATGTGAATGCTTTATTTACATATTTTTCAAATGTCTGTCTAAAACTTGATTAGCTAATGAATCAGTCAATGTGTTCAAATTTCTGGAAATTTTTTGATATTGAATAATATCAAAATGTCTTTCCAAAAGTAGAACTCTTAGGAACAATCTAAGAAGTGTTGGATTTCTAATAGTATAAACACTAGTAAGTTGTAATACCACAAGTTGTGAGTCTAACCTTATGATTATGTGGTTAATTCCAAATGAAATGGCATCAGAGATAAGTTCGATCAACATGCTATAATTAGCGACATTGTTCATCGATCTACCAATACAAATCCCTTGAAAACTCACTAACTCGTCGTTCGAAGCGAAAATGTCCCACGCTGCAAAGGATAGATTCTGCATACTACGACTAGCACCATCAGCATATCCAACAAATGGTTCTGAACATTCAGAAATTTGTGATGAAATGTAAAGAGGATTACTAATGTCAAGAAAACTCTAAAAACAAATTAAGATGGTGAACGAAAATCAACAACATGTATACAATATAATAAAAAATATTAATATGCTCATGATTAAGCATAGTAACATTTCAAATACAACCCATTTCTAGGATGTGCCAATGGAATTCCATCATAATAAACTAACTCATAAGCACCCTTAGCAAGAACTCTTTTGACAAAATAGGGGTCGTGACATAATGGCTCGAATTTCCCTATACCTATTACATCAGCTTCTTGATCATAAAGAAGGACCAAGTCACCCTTTGAGTAGATGCAAGGCTGGAGATTTTTTTCGTATTGTGCCTTTATACGTCTCTTATGTGCTTCGTTGGCAAATTGGGCTTCACGACACGTTTCATCAAGATGGATGAGGATATGGAGACGCGCTTCTTCTTCTTAGGTGTTAGGTAAAAATTATATTGTGAGTTTTAACGATGATATTTCACATTGGAATGGTAAGATAGCTTCCAGACCATACACCAATTGAAAAGGAGTAAATCCGGTTGCGTTTCTTACCGAGGTTTGATATGCCCATAAGGCAGAGTACAGGATCAAATGCTAGTTTCTTTTATGAGCTCCTATGATTCGTTGAAGCATTCGTTTAATAATTTTGTTAATAGCCTCAACTTGTCCATTTGATTGTGGATAATGCAGCAATCCTAACTTGGAAGTCAATTTAGACATCATGTGGTTGTGAAAATTCTTCCCATGATCCATAACTATAGCCCGTGGGACCCCAAACCGTTCAATAACATGATTAAAGAAAAACAATGCAGTTTTTTGTCCTGTGTTGCTGAATGTAGGCATCGCTTCGGCCCATTTGGTAAAGTAGTCGACTACGACAATAATATAACCATGCCCCCCAGACGAATGAGGGTTACAAGTCATGAAGTCAATACCCCATTTCGTAAATGGTCCCATAGATACAACAAGATGCATTGGCGTTGGTGGTTTGCAGATCTTACGATCAAAAATTTGGCACGCATGACAACTTCTGACTACGAGGATGCAATCTCAAAAAATAGTAGGCCAAAAGTAACTGGTGCAAAGTATCTTCTGCGTGGTAGCATATCTAGATAAATGTCCACCACAAGCCCCAGCATGACAATCATTTAACACTTTTTTGACCTCCTCATGAGTGAGGCACCTCCTTAAAATGGTATCGAATATGTCATTGTTAAAAGCGAGAGGTATCAGGTCGAAAAGTTTGGGTTTGGAGATAAATTATGAAATCTACATACCAAGAATCAAATGATCCAATCAGAAACAGAGACTCATCTGGAATTGATGGTTGTGACGTAGTTTTAGTACTATCAAAGGGAAGGTCACAGAGAAGCTCAGCCAAAACTAAAGACTTCTTTGACTTGGATTTGAAGAATTCAAAATCAAATTCTTGCAAAATGACAATCCATTTTGAACATTTTCCCCCTAGCAATTGACGTGATAAGATATAAGTCATGGGGTTGAAATATGAAATGATAGTTGTTTTTTGGAGTAGGATATAATGGCGTAATCTTTGGATAGCTTGAATAGCTGCCAAGGGAAAATTTTCTATGTATTAGTACTTAACTTCCGTATCATTGAGATTACGACTCAAATAATAGATCAAATGTTCAATTCCATATTCTACTTGGACCAATACCATAGAAATGGTCATTTTAGTAGTGACGATATATAGAAAATAATCATTTTGACAATTAGGAGGACACATTAATGACGCTCGAACAAGATTATCCTTAACAGCATCAAAAGAAGCTTGCGTAACTTGGTCCCAATGGAAAGGAACCCCCTTTTTCAATAATCGAGTAAATCCTTTAGCTATTTCGATGTAGCTTGGAATGAACCTTCTCAGGAAGTTAGCCTTTCCTTGAAGTTTTTGTAACTGAAGTAAATTTGATGGTGCATGCAAATCAAGAATGGCCTGAACCTTCAATGGGTCTATTCAAATTCCTTCTTTTGATACTACGAATCCAAGAAATCGACCCAAACCAACACCAAACACACATTTATGTAGATTGAGGTGTACTTTGTAGTGTCGGCAGTGTAAGAAAATGTCTCTCAAATGCATTGGGTGATCAGTCTAATTTCGTGAATGCACTGGTAAATCATCTAGATATAGTTTAATAATGTCCTTGATGTCATTGAAAGCATAATCCATTACTCTCTGAAAATTTTCCCCAGTGTTCTTTAAACCAAGCAGAAGTTTCCTATAACTGAATGTGCCCCAGGGAAAAATGAATGATGTCTTATGTTGATCATCTCGACAAATATTGATTTTATTGTAGCCGGAAAATCCATCCATGAATGAAAAGATTTCGCATCCAGCATAATCATCAATAATTTGGTCGATAAATGGGGTAGGATAGTTGTCTTTTGGACAAGCCATATTGACATCCCGATAATCGATGCACACTCTAATGGTTCCTTGTTTCTTCATAATAGAAATGATATTGGAAACCCACTCAATAAGTGGAATGATGTAAATGAAACCAGCACGCAAAAGGTTCTCAACTTCTGCTTTGATTGCAGTAGCTTTCTTTAGATGAACAGGATGAAGCCGTTGGCGCACTGGTTTGACATAAGGATACATATTAATAGTATGTTCAACTATACTAGTATCTATGCCTGGAATTTCCTCGTAATACCAAGAAAATACATCACAAAATTCATGAAATAAAGAGCGATATAATTCAACTTCTGATTGAAAACAAGATACATCAACATGAATATTTTCTACAATGCTAGGTTTGGTCAAAATATCGATAGAAATGGTTTCTTCAATATTTGATCAATTTCGCTCGAAATCGATTGCATTAATTGGTAAATAATTCGAAAATGAATTTTTGATTGATGGGTGATATAGTTCACTAAGATAGTTTTCTTCATAATAAGAAAGATGGGAACGATGATGATAATCTTCCCATAGTTCTCCTTCTGACATCATAGCTTCCAAAATATTTTCATCTTAAAAAAACATTGAGGAAAATGGATCGGATGGAGTACCAAAATCTAAGGAACGATCAACCCAAACACTCGGTGACGCTAATTTCAGATTTGTCGCCCAAGCCAAATAGATTGATTTCTATGCTAGCTCAATAGGGCTCGGCGGTAAAAATTCATCCAACATAGAAATATCAGAATCACTCATATTCTCCCTTAGTCCAAATAAAGTGGAAGAGATCATGTAGTAGGTCTCTATACTTGCAATTTATGTCGAGGTCGTAGGCGGCGATAATGCAAAGGTTCCCATGAGAGTGGAATCCTTGAAGAATCCTACACCAATGTTCTAAATTTCTAGTTGGGGTATGTGAACAAACAAAATGCTTCCAATTACTTTTGAAGAAGAGGCAAAGAAGAATAGCTGATTAATGACTATGATTGTACCTTTATGTGGAAAGGAAATCATTCTAAAGTATGTAGAAACAATTGCAGTCATTGCGTATACCCATGTCCTTCCAAGTAAAATATTATAGTCAAGGGGTCCGTCAACGACCTCAACATCAACATTCACTGTTTTGCCTCCTAGTTCAACATTCGGGTTATTGATAATACCACAAGGTTCATATGGTCTTCCACCAACATCGTTGATGATTGCGATAAGCATGGTGAGCCAAGTGATTTCCAGCAATTTAAATACATAATACATGTAGATGCTCCCTCATCAATAATAGTGCGATGAACAAGGTGATTGAGAAAATTTACTTGTATAGAGAATGTTAATTCTACTGGTAGTTGTGGCACATAGCCCATCTGATTAAAGACGACAAGATTAGAATCAGTCAGATCAATTCCACCAATGGCCGACAGTAAATCCTGTTTCTGGGAGGGAAAAATTTGTAATACCTCAAGAGCATACATAGCTTAAGGAGATTGAGCCAAATCTTCAACTATATTTTAAATTTGTGCAGCTCTTGCAGGAGGATTATATGTTGATTTATGAATTACTCCTTTTGGTGGCTTAATTGTCAATTCAGGAATAACAGTAGGCAGTACTGATTTCGTAGACGGATTCGTAGTCAAGGTAGTAGGTTGATCAGTTGCCTGACTACCATAATATTTATTAAGCATTCACACCAAAATATATGTTGAAGGTTTTGTGACGTATAACATCAACACTTGGGAACTAAGATCTGGATCAGTAGCAACCAAATTAGTGTCTGTATTTGGAAATTGGCCTGTCAACGCAGCTGATGCATGGGAAGTCTTGATGATATTTGAGACTTCAATACGGTGAGGACAATCCCTAACAAAGTGTTCCTCATTACAGATTATGCATGGATAACGAGGTTTCTGAGGTCCATATGGTTGATCAAATGATCTTTCCTGTGGGTTAGAAGTTTTCTTTTTCTTACTTCCTGGTTTCTTGTCACCTTTGCCTTTGTCAAATGACACAGAATTAATTCGGAAGTAGGAGCAGGATTAGATGCAGTAGTGTGGTGTGTGTTTGTAGTGCCTATCAAGCCGTCTCTGGCATGAGAGTCCTTTAATTGAGGAGGAACATTGAAATTAGATCGTGGTGCATTAGGAATTTTTTCATAGAGCGTGCTAGACTGAGTGTAAATCAAGTCTAAATATTGGGCATCAGCGATAACTTGCTCTTCTGTGACGACGCCACCCTTAGCCACATCTTCAGTTATAGATGGTAACAGGGACTTAATGAACCATTCAGCAAGTAGCTGATCCGGAACGAGTTTCTTAACCATTCATCGACAACGACACCACTCATGAATATGATCAAAGATGTGAGTAGCATTATTCTGTTTGAAGTTGGTCAAGAGTTCTGTTCCAGTTTCATATCTGATAGGTAACTGGAAATGGGTCAAAAATACAATAGCTAGGGTAGTGAAATTTTCAAAAGAAGCTCTAGGTATCTCAATGTACCATTTAGCAGCCAAACCTGTGAGCGTACGCTGGAAAAGACGTAGATGAACAGACTCATCATTCAAGGAGTTTGATGAACACCATAAATGATAAGTCATGATATGAGTCAACAGATCTTCTCAATGGTTTCCATTGAACTTATGAATATACAAGGGCAATTTATGAGGTATCATCGGCCACCAAGGAGCATAGTTGATTGGATCATTGGTTAACCAATTTAAATCTGGAAATTCTAAAGTTGCGACAAAAGGCAACTATCTATTAAGGTCAAGTTGAGCATAGCCAAGGTAAGATGTAATTTCTTAGGAAACAGGCCTTTAAGCACCAGCATAAGGGATCTACTGCTGGTAACCTAGATAGGGGTTGTTTTTCATAGCAAACACTTGAGGATTCTATTAACTAAAACCTGGATATGGTACTTGTTGAAATGAAGTTTGAGGCATCTGCGCCTGAGGTTGCCAAGGGGTCTGTCCACCAATGTTATAACTCAAATTAGGATAACCTAGATTCATTTGATATGTATAACTAGGTTGCGATTGTGACATCCCATAAAATGGTAGACCAACTTGTGAATAAATGATTCCTGATACAGGTTGTTGTAAATTAACCAAAGGATTTGGAACCTGTGGACCCAACATTTGATGATATTGAGTTGAAGGACTTGCTTGATAAGGTTGATGTACAATATTTTGATTCTGTAACAAGGGTAAAGATGTATTAAAAAGTGGTAATGAGGTGGGTGTAACAGGTTGAACTAGTTGATACGAATGTACAACCGTTTGTGGTTGGATAGGCAGAGTGGGCTGCCATTGACAAACATTCAATTCGACATTTTTTTGACCAAAAAGTGATTAAGTACTGTCATATTGGGTGACCAAAGGTTTCCCCCCGGCATGAGGAGAGTAATAAGACAGAAAATAATTCTCTACAAATGCTGGGAGTCCAGTTGATATGGTACTTGAAGGAATTGACCCAGAAGGACCGACTTGATATTGCCTTGATGATGTGTATAAGAAATAAAGCCGTTCAGTACTGACGATAGGATTACTAGTTAAAATACTGAATGATGACATTGGTAAAGTCCATGGTCTTGAAGATGCACCAAAGAAAGTGCCAGATAATGATTTGTAACCTATTGGGACCATAGGGCCACCATGAAAATATCACTTTGGTGAAGTTGTGAACATCGAAAGAGTAGTGAGGGCAGGAGCTGACGTAATTGGAACAATTTTCCCAACCGAAGATGTTGGTTTAGACATGGTTGCTTGACCAAATTTATACCAATTTAAAATAAACAATAGATTTAATGGGAACATGATCAACAAAATCATATGGAAACGATTAAGGAAAAGACTTATACAGGTAAAGGTCCCCCCCCCCCCCCAAAAAAAGGGTTGGAGTTAAAGGTGTATCATCTTGTGGAATTTATTCAATCGCAATTAAACCAGGTGGAAGTATTTCACCATCAGGCCAAAAGCATATTTTAGGCAGTTTACTATGTGATATAGGAGTTTCAATGGCTATAGAAATTTGTGGGATGACCAAAGTAGGAATAACTTCTAGTTGTTCAACTTCTAGATTCAGATGTTCTGGCAAAGAAGAGACAGGATCTGGATCAATTTTTGGTTGAACAACGTTGGGTCTAGGAGGTATGGTCTCACTAATTTGATGGATCGTGACCATAGGTAGCTATGAAGACTCTATTTCGACAACAGTAGACAAACCGATATGTGTAGAAAAAATTTGAGCTAACTCTGGTTTATTGGAAAATGATGTTTCACCAGAGGTACGAATTGTACTTCATTCGGCAGATCTTGATCGCCTTCGCCTACTAGAAGTAACTTATGGTGGTAAAGGTGTTTTTACAGCTAATCTACATGAACGATGGGGAAAAGGATTTTGTTCTTCCACGATTATTGATTTAACCAAAAACAAATAAACAAAATAAAAGGGTAATTCTAGGCAAAAGGGTTTACCAAGAAATTGTGAACTGCAGAATACCTCCTAGCGAACCAAGAAGTATGGGCAGGAAATCTCCCCGAATGTTGTGTTCAATTTTTCATAATTTACAAGGTGGCCAACTCGGTTCACTATGGATGGATAACACCTAAAATTTTTCCTCCCAAATATACCCAAAGGTACATGGAGGCCCAAGTCCGTATTAGTGTTGTCTAATGTGAAACTGCATAGTGAGAGCACCCCTTTATACTTATCGTACTGTAACACCGCCCGATATACCCAAAAGTACATGGACAAGCTACGATATAATTACGTATGTGGAGTGAGGTATCACACTTGGAATGTATCACAGACAAGTTAACGATAGCTACTATGTTTTACAACACCGGAACATGTCTCTAGCCTAGGCCTTCTAAATGTTATCATTATGGTTCCAATGCTTTGTTAGGTAAATTGAGATTAATTTTATGTTGATCTTACTTAACAATTTTCCTTTCAAAGGTCCACTGCGATGATGTGTAGGAAACTCCTAAAATGAAAACTAAGAATGATAAACAATATTTCACTTTCAGTTTCTTCAATGAAAAAACTAGCTACTAGGGGAAAGAGAAAACAATCTGTAAGCAAAGAAATCAATGAGCACAAACTAAATGTTGATTTCCTAATGGTCCTTTTGCAAAACACACAAAATTATACATGTAAATGCAAGTTTTTATTTTCAGTTTCTTTAATGTTATGAATGCAGAAAAGAAACTAAGTGCACTAAATAAACAATTCAAATGCCTTTAACTTTCAAGAAATGAAGAACACAAACAACAATTTCTATTTTGAAGGAAAAATGAGGATTTTAACAAAAATTTCTCCTATCAAGGAAATGAAGAATTTACGACAATTTCCTATTTCAAAAAAAATATATTCTTAATGCGAACATAAAAAAATACTTTGAAATCGACTTTTCAATGATAAAGAAAAACGTTTTAAAAAAACATTAAAAAAAATTCATTCAAAGGAGGAAGAATTATATAGATTCACTGGTCAATATGAGGATCAAACTTTTCAAAACACAGCAGAAAACAAACTGAATCAAATTGCAAAGGAAAATTCAAAGGAATCTAGATGGTTTCAGAAGTCAACACAGTCTCCAAGAGGAGATAGTGCTCTACAACGCAGGCCTTAAAGGGAGGCAATGCTATGCAAAGCACCGTGTCCTGTCCAAGGGTGCATTGGGCACAATGTATAAGGAAAAATATTGTTGTTCAACACACTCTCTTTGAAAATTTGTCTTTGAAAAAGTTTAATCTTTATGAGTAACAACTACTGGGTGGATAAACAAAGAAAATCAAAGGCTCAAACACCTAGAACTAAGATAAATTCTCCCCAGTGGAGTCGATATTTTTGTTGGACATAATTGTGAATTACGGATAAAACACACTTCCCTAGATAGGTGCTAGTCTAGAACAACAAATTAAAGACTATACGACTATTTCTCCTAACTAAGAACAGACACACAGAATGGATTAGAGGCTTACTTGAGATCCAAGCGCTTCTAAATGGCTCCTTCTGTCACTTTCATTGCAGCTTCAAATTCAAGTGATTTGTGTGAAATTCTTCCTGCAAGAATGAACACTAAAAAAACAAAATATAGAAATAATACAGATGTCTATTCAAGTTAGTTTGCTAAATCAGTAAAGCATAAACCATATACATCAACCAAGATCTTGCAATATAGAAAATCAAAGCCAATACAGATTCATATAGGGGAAAAATAAGTTATACTCTTTATTAATGATGGAAGGAGAGGTTACAACCAAGTGACTGATTTGAAGTGACCCTTCCAACAACGTTTCTTAGCCTCATCACAGTATAAATATCTCCAGCAGTTTTTACACAAATCTAACTCTCAATTGAAAATTCACCAGCACCTCTCTACTCAAATTCCTCCTTACCAAGCACTCAGATATGTGCTCAATTTATAGAGAAGCTGAAGGTTTTTTTACAATCAATGACTTTCCAATAATAGGCAATACATGTTCCCAATCTTGTAGATGTCAAATGGACACTTGGATTCGAAGCTTGACATGTGAACTCTTCTAGAAGGCACTGGCCAAGTGGAGATTCCAGAACAATGAGAATTTCACTCCCAATGTGACCAACACACCTGTGAATGTTGGGAAGTGATTTCCAGAGCAGCCTTGCATGGGGCTACCTGCATATGCAATGCACTTAGCCCCTTTAGAGGCTGCGTTGGTGAGCTCTCATATGCTATATAATAAGCTTCAAACTTTGGAAACCTTTGCTTGATGAAAGTCCTGCTTGATTTGTCTTGTTCTTGTCTTAGGGCATGTAGCAACTTGAAATGATAGGGAATGATAGACCCTTAATCATTGGTCCTGGAGATGATGCCCAGTTAACCAGGTCATTGGGCATGGTGCCCAAATTGACCTATAACACTTTGTCTCAAGTTTCAAAGATTCTAAGTCCTCATCATTATTCGTTAGAACACCATCTTCATCAAATGTAACATTTATGCTCTCCACTATCTGTTTTCGTCTTAGATTATAGCATTTATAGGCCTTTCTTTTGCATGAGTAACCAAAAAATATACCTTCATCAACACGTGATTCAAACTTACCCAAATTTTGATCTTCTATTTTGATATAACATTTTCTTCCTAAGGTTTTGAAATATTTTACATTAGCCGATTTTCCTTTCCATAATTCATATGGAGTTTTGTTACTACTATTTCTGTGAATACTTCAGTTGATAATGAATATTTTCATATCAATTTCTTGAACCCAAAAATTTTCATCCAATTTTGACTCCTTCAACATTTTTCTACCCATTTCTTGTACGATTATGTTCTTTCTTTCAACAACTCCAGTTTTCTGAGGTGTTCATGCTGCTGAAAATTGTCTTTTTATTCCATTTTTGTCATAGTATTGCGGAACTAATTTGGAAGTGTGTTCTCCGCCTGTTAGTGTTACATGATTTAGAATATTGGTAGACCAAATGCACAAGGTAACATCAGACCAGTCTTTGGAGTCCTAGGACCTATCCTTCCTAGACTCAGAGTGGGCTCTCTCTATTTTCTTGCAAAGGATGTGGGCTTGTTTGCTTTAGATTGTCGATTTTAGGCTAGTTGTTAAGTACAAGGTTTGTTTTTTGTTTTGGTTGGGTAATATGGTCAAGTAGAATAGATAGAATGAGGAAATATTCCAGTCATTCAGCAATGGATTCTATAAAATTCATCACAGGTTCATTAATGGATTGGGGAGCATCTCAGGGCAAAACTAACTTGGTCAATGGATCTTCAAGGTTTTTTAAGGGCAATGAGATGGACATCAATTGTAAAAATAAAAGTAGGAAAAAGGGAAATCAAGAATCCTTTATCATGTACCTTTAACAAGGGGGACTTAAATATCATAAGCATAAAGAGGAAATCAATAGACATGGAAAACCATAAATTCTTTGATTCAACTTAAGCAGATATTTCTTCAAGACAAACATTCCAATGAAATATAGAAGAGAGAAACTCATTTAACTTCTTTTGATTTCACCTTCAAGGACAGAAACAATTCTAGACACACATATAATTGTAATCAGAGAAGAGGTAACGCCTAGAAATCTTTGATCATAGCTATGAAGATCTCCAAAACAATTATTTAAGCAAGTACAAAGGGTATGATCGAAACAAAACCTCTTTGGCAGACCTGAGTAATGGTAATTTAGAGAGAGACTTTAAAAACAGTGTTTTAGTGACATCAAGTAAGCAGGCCTAGCTAGAAATCATGCTTGATACCTACTATATTAAACCATTCCTGAAATAAACAAGCTTAGGGGGTTTAGAGAGCAATTAAGAATTCTCTAAAACATCCTAGCAGAAGAAAACATTAAGGTAGTGAAGAAAAAACAGAACTAAGGTGCATTTAGAAACATTTATTAGTCTAAATCCTTTGCTCTACTGCAACATAGAAATATGGAAACATAATGAAATAGGAAATAACAATAACAGAATAGAAGCACTTCACCATCAACTAAGCTCAGGGATCCTGCAAGAAAGCCTCCTCCATTAACAAACAAATCAGGGCTTTCACAAGCTCCAAGACATCAATTTCTTTTCAACCTCCAAATGAATATGTATTACTTCAAAGAGTCATCAAATGCCAACAAGATAATGAGTTCAAATGCAATATTTATATGCAAATGAGGAGGTGAAGCTAAGCTCGGGTTTGGGTGTCATTTATTACAGAGTTAATGAATTCCCTGCCTTGAAGACCATGCAAGGCTCAAGGCAGGAACATCTGCAGATATTTCTCTGAATAATAACTTATATCTTAACTCCTAAGGGAATATAGGTGAAATTTTTGACTTTAAGGCCTACTGATAACTTTACAATAACTGCTTGCTGGATAGAAATTATCTCTGACTGGGTTTAATAACTGCCTAATGCTTTATTGAAGGAAACAAGCACCAGGTGGCAGAAATATCTTTGAAAGAAGTAAATGCCATAGGTTTAGTCATTCGAATGCACTTATGGGATTAATCTGCTTTTGTCTTATCTTTAAACCTTGTATTAGGCATTTAAGCTCCGTCTTTATACTCTAACTGTCTATTTCAATTTATGTTTTTCTTAAATTTGTTTGATCTATGTCTGTCATTAACCCTTTTGGTTTATCCCTCTGATCTTTTGTATTTATCTTTTATCATTTAACTGTATGCCTTTATCCTTTAACTTTTTCTTTGACTATCTAATCTCCTGTTTTGGCTTTTAATTAAGTATTGGTCCTTTGATCTTTCAATCTCCATTTCTTCACTATTTCCTTTAAATGTGTTTGTCTTCTGTGTGTAGGGGAGACTTTCTTTCATGGCAGGAGGGTTTCTTCGACCATCGATGATCATGTTTCATGATGGTTGGTCTTTGATATAAGGCATTTATGCCCTTGTAATTCAAATTAAGCTTCTGGATCATCATCTAGAGGCTAATTTGGTCATTTTTTGACCATCAAAATGCCTCTTAGGCATTTTTCCATTAAACCTACACACATAAAAAATAATTTTTATTTAGAAACCTACCTGGAGGGCGCATCATTGCATTTACTATGGTTTTGGGTTGTTGGAGGGTGTTTGTAGAGGAGGAAATGGTGTGGGAGGTAGGGTTTCGAAGGTAGAACTAGCAGAAATTTGAATGGAGGCGGGAAGTTTTGAAAAATGGCACAGAGGGTAAGTGGTTTCAAAAACCGGAAGTGGTTTATCGCATGGAGGAAGGGCGGTAAACTTTTCTTGAGGGGAGGCACGCAATATAGCCCAGGACGCGACATGTGGTGGGAAAAAACTGCCTATTTCGTGTGGGTTGGAAAATGTTAACTCCAATGCAATTATATATGCGATATGCACCGGGGACCATTAGATCTCAGGATGGGAGATCAATGGCTATGGCAAGTTTGGGAGGCGGCGAGTAGGTGATCGAGCCAGCGAAAGTGGAGGACATGTGGCAAGGTTTCATTGTATGGCGGGGTTAAGTGGAGGATGGGGCCTAGGGCCTTAATAAATTAACAAAAACACATTAAGTTATAAGGTTTTGGGAGGGTTGATGGGCATGGTGGAAGGTGGGGCCCAGTGTTTAATAAAACCAGGTTTATGAGCCCTTTTATAAGGTTTCACGGGTTTTATGAAAGGAAGGGTAAGACAAGATTTTTATACAGGAAATGGGCTTAGGGATAAGTGGAGGTTATGGCCATATGAGCACAAGGGGGTTGGGGTTTAGAAGAAAAGGGGCTTTAGGCCTATTTTATATAACGGAAATTTTTTAATATAAAAATCAGAGTTTTTATATAAAAGAAGAAGACTCGATAGGCTTAAGTTTGGGTTTTAAACAATGCAAAAGTGGAATTTTACATTGTTTAATACATGTAAGGGGAAATGAGGAATAGGGGTGTGCTTCATGAGGGTTTAGGAAAGGGAAAATAGGTTTTTCAAAGGGAAAAAGGTAGTGAATGAGAGTGATGGTAGGGTAGTGAAAATGAGGTTAAATAGACCCCAAAAATGAAGTATTTTTGGAGCACTGAGGTGAAATTTAGAAGGCAAGGAGGGAGAAATTTAGTGAAATAGTTTGATTTAGGATAATGAAGGTAGTGATATTTCTAAAACTCACAATATTTCAAAAATCTTGTTTTTAGAAATCTAGGACCATTACTTAGTCATCTTCAAAATCAACAAAAAATTATTGATGACCAACAGTGGCTCCACTTGCAAAGGGAAGCTCCTTTTTGGGAGGTGTCCATAACTTTCAGACATCAAATCTCTAAGTTTATGAAGACCAGTGCCTCCTCCATTGGGCAGATTTTTCCTTCTTTTCATTTGCTAATATTTCTTTGAAGTGGTGATCTCAATAATCTGCAACACATGATTTCTTCAACTTCATTTCTACCTACCCAACCTATTTGGCCTAACATTTTTTCTTCTTTGAGTGCACTTGAACTGGAAAAATCTTGACATTTTTATTTTGAAAAAAAAAATAAACTATCTACTTCTATCCTTATTTCTTCCAAGAGTTCAGATTAAGCTAGTGAACTCTTTTATTCTCTACCTAGACTATTGGACTGCCAAGATTAAGCTGTTTGGAAGTCTTGATTCTCTAAATTATTGACATAAAATTGAAAGCATGGTTTAAATCAGGATTAGGCAATTTGACTTACCATGGTTTGTGGCATTGGAAAAAGCTGGACACCAACATTATTTTGCATAAAAAGTAACTATAAAGTTAAGGGATGTGATCTATCATTTGTTATGCATCCTCATCTTTCTCTTTGGTTATGTTTTGAGCATGTGGAACCAATATCTTTCATTTCCTAATCTATCCTTTCTGATAAGTCAAGCTTGAATAATTTTGACAATCATTGTTTACGCTAACTTATCAACATAAATTTAAAGCATGTTCAGCCATGATTAGGCTAAATGATTGAACAAGTTATTCTTTTTGAATCAACAGTGGAATTTAGACTTGCACACTTTCAGCAGTATTGTTTTCCAATCTGCCCTCTTTTCCTTTTTTGTTTTCTCAATTTTTGTTTTTTATGATCTCTTATCATGTAATTTTATATATAATGAGTGAAAAATCCGAAGCTAGGACTCTTGACAAAAATAGTGTTTGAGCATCCTTCCATTGACAGGACCTCCAAATAACTCTTCTCCATTCAGCCCTTGTAAAAATAAAGCATTATGACCCCTAATTGAATGAATGATATAAGGCCCTTTCCATAAATTCTCAAATTTACCATGTTTGCTTTGTATTCCCTCATAGAATCACATTTCAAAACTCTGTCTCCAACTTGGAA
Source organism: Pinus albicaulis (assembly GCA_034641835.2). Lineage (NCBI taxonomy): Eukaryota > Viridiplantae > Streptophyta > Pinopsida > Pinales > Pinaceae > Pinus > Pinus albicaulis. The sequence continues at coordinate 440,033,285 of CM076579.1, read as the reverse complement.
ATTATTTGCTTTAGTCCTTCTGTCAAAGATCTTCTTGATGCTCTCTTGTACTGCTTGTGTTCTTTTGTAAACCTCCTCTCTTGACTGATGTAAATGAATGGTTTGGTTCAGCCTTCTCTGCGTGTCATTTTCTTCTGATTATACTTCTTGGAGGAGTTTCATAACTAGAACTCCCAAGGATGTTGGGAAGACTACATCCATGCCATATACCAGCTGATAGGGAGACATGTTGATTGATTTCTTGGTGGTTAGCCTATCAGCCCATAATGCATGAACTAGCTTACTATGCCATGATTTTTTATTCTGTTCTAGCAGTCTCTTGATAATGTTTATCAGACTTTTGTTGGAGGATTCAGCTAACCCATTTCCTTGGAGGTAGTAAGATGTGGAATGCCTCAATGTGATATGATATTTATAGCAAAAATCAACTATTATTTTGGATTAAATGCAACAACATTTTCTGTAATGATCTTTCTAGGACAACCAAATTGGGATAAGATGTTGGTCTCAAGGAACTTGATAATGACTGAGTCAGTATCATTTCTATAAGGGATGGCCTCTATCCACTTGGTGAAATAATCAATGGCAGTCAGGATCCACTTATGTTCAACAGATGAAGTTGGGTGAATTTCTCCAATAAATTCCAAACCCCATTTTCGAAAGGGAGCCTCAATATTGATGGGATGCAAAGGTAAAGGTATGAGTTTTCTCTTACCATCAGAAATTTGGCACTTATGGCAAGTCTTGACTAGTTTCTGAGTGTCGGGGAAAAGGGTGGGCCAATAATATCCAGCTCTAAGAATCTTGTTTGTTGTGGTTTTCCAGTAAAGGTGACCTCCACACTCTCCCTCATGCAGCTCATGCATGATTTTTCCTGCATCATTCTCAAGCAAACATTTAAGAAATATGCCAACAACATTCTTCCAATATATAACTCCATCTAAAATGTAGTAATTTAAAGCTTTCTATTTCAAGAACCTAGCTTTAGTCTTTGATAAAGAAGGAGGAGTATTGAGATAATGAAGCACATATATGATATCAACATACCAAGATGAATATAAAAATATTTATTCAATGTGTGGAGTTGTGAATAATTTTGTTTCTTCTAAAACATCAATCATATTAATGTCTAACGCTTGGAAATTTGATTCTGCCATGAGTTTTTCTAATTAGTGTCCTTTAATCAGCTTGGTAGGTTTGATTTCTAAATCATAATCTAAGATAATAGCAATCCATTTTCCCCTTTTACCATCAGGGTCTTGATTTAGAATGTCCTTGACAACTGTATGTGAGACAAAATCAATGATATGAGAGTGTAAAATGTAGACTCATAAATATTTCAATGCTTTTATCAAAGTTAAGGCTTGTTTCTCCATGATGTTATACTTGAGTGGATCATCTCTTAATGCTTTACTGAAAAAGGATATTGCTTGTTCTTGCCCCATGTTATTCTTTTGTAACAATGCTGCAGCAATGGTGTGTTCAGATGCAAATGAAAAAATGTAGAAATCCTTGGTGAAATTAGGACTGATAAGAACTAGTGTTTGAGTGAGAGCTTGTTTCACTAGTTCAAATGACTATTTGGCTTGTAAATTCCATTTAACACCTATCTCCTTTTTGAGCATGTTTGTGATATTTCTCAAAAGTTCAGCAAGGTTGGGGATGAACCTTCTCAAAAAGTTGATCTTCCCAATGAAAGATTGCAGCTCTTTGAGATTCCTAGGATGGTTGATTTTCAATATGCCTTCAATCCTTTTGGGGTCTACTTTGATTCCTTCTTCAGAGATTATGTGGCCTAGGATATTTCCTTCCTGGAGACCAAAGAGTGTTTTCTTTGGATTTAAATATAAGCCATATTTCCTACATTTCTAAAAAACGTTTCTCAAATGGACTAAGTGATCTTTATCAGTTTTGGAGTAAAAAATGATGTCATCAAGGTAAATGATTATGAAATCGCCTATGTAGTCTGAAAAATCTATGTCCATGTCCCTTTGGAATGTGGCGCTTGCATTCATCAAACCAAATGGCATTTTAACATACATGAATGTACCCCAAGGTGTGGTGAAGGCAGTTTTGTGTTGATCACTTGGGAGTACTAGCACCTGGTTGTAGCCTGAAAAACCATCCAACAGTGAAATTTTCTTAGATCCAACCACCTTTTGGATTATGTGATCCATCTTAGGCAAGGGATAATTATCTTTTAGGGAGGCCTTATTCAGATTTCTAAAGTCAATGCAAAGCCTAATCTCCCCAGTCTTCTTCCTAACAGACACAAGGTTGGAAACCCACTCTGAGTACCTAAGGGAAACAATGATACCAGCATCATACATATTTTTAATCTCTTTACCAACTAAAGGCAATAAAACATGATTTATACTTGTTATTTTTTGTTTGAAAGGTTTCTAATTTTCCTTAAGAGGAATTTTATGTTGAATGCCGGTATCATATGATTTCATATCCTTGTACCCCCATGCAAAAACATCACTAAACTCTTTGAAAAGCTCAATATATTACTGTTTTATGTAAGGAGAAAGAGTTTTAGATAGTTTGATCATTTTGGGTTCATTCATGGTACCTATGTTATATTCTTCTACATTAGTTTCTTTAGGCTCCATCTTTGGTTTTTTAGCTACATCATTGAAATCAAAAAGCTCCTCTAAAGGTGTAAGGCCCCTTAGTATTGTATCATATTTGCATTGTAAAACCTCAAGGTCATTTTGGGCTAGATTTTCAAGTAATTATGACTTATAAAGATGTTCAAACTGGTTTATATCAATAGTTGAGGACATCTATGTTTTGCGGGCTTGTTTTTCAGCAAAACAATCTTCTTCATGGCTTGAGCTAGGTGTTGGTATAGCAAAATCATTTTTAGATTGTAGAAAATCATCAATGTGCTTATCACCCTCAAACACTTGCCAATAGTTTTCATTGTTAGGTACTTTAGGCTGATTTTTTACTTTGATAGTGAATTGTTCATTTACATGGGGTATTTGACAATTGCTGGCTGCAAAGGCAAGTTCATTTGCAAGGCTATTTTGAGGTCTATGGATGAAAGCAAGTTCTGATTTTTCAAAGGTTTTCAGGAGATCTAGGGAAACATTCCTATATTCTCTTAATCTTAGGTTTTTTGCTGAATAATCCCCTTTTATTTTCCTAATGATCAGCTCTGAATCTCCTCGGATTGATATTTTCTTGGCTCCTATGTTTTTAAGCAAATGTAAGCCAAGGAGGAGAGCTTCATATTCTGCAATGTTATTAGTGCATTGGAAACCAAGTTTGTAGGAATTTCATTTGTTTGTGTTATGTATCCATACACCAGCTCCAGGACCTGCTTTGCCACAAGAGCCATCAAAACTCATTTTCCAAAGTGTTTCTATCTCATGTTCACTACCATTTTTTTGTTCAAGGCTGCTAAAGTTTGAGCTATTATGTTATTCATTTGAGGACATATTTGACTCTTCTGGTGGGCTTAACTCTTTTTCATTTTCCCTTTCTTTTTTTCTGATTTCATCTTCATTGTACAATATAAAGGAATCAAGGTTTGAAATAATGGAATAAACAGGAATGTTTTTTGGCCTATCTAGGTTGCTCACCATATATTTCTTATGAGATTCCTAGTACAATCTCCTTGTATGGTTAAAGACTGGGATGGTAGCATAAGACATGACCATCTGAAGGCTCCCTTGAATTTTGGATCCCCATGATCTAGATAGAAGCATGCCATACTTTGGGTGAATGCCAGCAACTATTATGTCCATGACTAGACCCTTAACAGGAATTTGTGCCAGATTCACACATAAATCCTTGATTAGACTAAGCATTTGACTCTACTTGAATCAAAAGAATATAGACCTTTGTAAGGTTTAGTAATTTCTAGGCCTAATCTCTCCATCACCACTTTTGGCATGAGGTTGTGAGGGGCACCAGAGTCTAGCATGGCATTGTGCAATATTTTATCATGTATGTTTAAGCTGACTTAGAAGGGAGGGACAACCCCTTCTTGGAATTTTCCGTCTACTTCAGGACCAAAAAATAATTTTGGCTTATCATTTGTCAAGTTTAGAGTATCAGTGTCACTTTCTATATTTAAAGCTCTCAAGATTTGATTTTTATACACATCCTGGGTTACTAGTTCAACAAGGGGTATGCTAATTTTGATCTTAGCAATTTGTTAGGTCCCTATAGTACTAGTATAGTCCCTTATTGTTGTTAGTGTAACCCCCTTATTGTTATTATTGTACCCCTATAACCCCCATATTGTTATTATTGTGCCCTTAAATTATTATTGTTAGGTTGGCTAGGATTACATTGTGGCCCCATGGACTCCTATATATAGAAAGGAGGTTTTTTATTTTGTATCATCCAAGGATTTTTCATTAATGTAATTTATTGGAGGTTTCCCCCTCAAAGTGGCTTATTTATAAGGCATTAATATCTCTTTTCTTATATTTTTGGAGCTGGTTTCACAACATTTGGTATCAGAGTTTGGGATTCTAGGGTTTCGCTGCTCCAAACAGGTCATCGTGGAATTTTCGCTATCATTTTTTTTCTATGAAGGTTCATAAGCTAAAATTTATAGAGTGTGAAGCCAAAATCTTTAGGAACGTCGTCACAAAATTTCAGATTTTGGTTCGTAATATTTTCAGAGATATGATCTATGGAAGGTAGGTCATTTTGCAGGCTCTTGAATTTAACCTAAACAAGTCATCGTGGAATTTTCTCTATAACATTGTTTCTACCAAGGTTCCAAAGCTAAAATTTTAAGAGTGCAAAGTAGAAATCCTGAGGAACATCGTCACAAAATTTCAGATCTCGGGTCGCAATATTGGAAAATATATGATCTGTGGAAGTTAGGGTTGTTTCAGGCTTCTGAATTTCATCTCAAAGAGGTGATCATGGGAAAATATTCATAACTCTCTCTCTGATCATCGGATTGGAATGCTGTAAAAAGTGACAGCAAGCACATACACTTTAGTTTTATTTCTATCAATTTTAGAGCCAAAGGAGGAAACAGTGACATGTGGCAAGTCATAAAAGTTTGCTCTACTGAACCAATCCATAATTGGGTCATTGTGGGAGATTGGACATAAATTTTCCTTGAAGAATCCAAATCAGATAAAACCTGTGGCATTTGAAAGAAGCTTCAAAGGGATACTACAAGGCTGAATTTTAGATATTGAGGATTCAAAATTATAGAGATAATTCAATTTCAATATGAAGCTCCTCAAAAGAAAGTAAAAGGTGTGTATTTTGTTTCCGAATTGCATAAGTCTTGTTTTAAGAATCAAGTTGAATTGATTCCAAGGGAATATTGTGGGATAGATATTAGTATTGGATTCTAAAATGGATCTTAAAAATAATTCAACACCCATTAAGCCTTTAGAAGGCTCTACTATGACTCATGAAGACGAAGAATGGCAACATGACATATCAAAATTACAAGAGCAATTGCAACAAATTTCGCTCTCGCAAAGAGCAACAAAAAATGACATGGAAGTTCTGAAGAAAGGCATGGAAACTAAGATGGATGGTTTGAAGAAAGGCATGGAATCTAAGATGGATGGTTTGAAGAATGGCATGGATGGCATGGAAGCTGGCATGGAATCTAAGATGGATTACATGGAAGCTAAGATCGATGAAAAAATGGAAAACATGAAGAATGATCTAAAAGAAGACATGGAAGGTTTGACAAAATTGATACAAAAAATGTTTCCTAATGGTGAAAAGATAGTAGAGGAAATTCATCATGAGAACAAAATAAATTTTAATAGTGATTTCATAAACTCTAATGTTGGAAGGAAGAACCACCATATTCCAAAAATGGATATTAGGAAATTTGATGGAAAGGATCCAATAACATGGATACTACAGATGGAGCAATATTTTGAACTCAATAATGTGCAAAACACACAAAAGGTATGCATCACAACTTTACATTTAGAACAAAATAAATTTGTATAGTGTCAATGGTTTTTCTCCCATAAAAAAATTGTCACTTGGTTAATTATTACGGAGGAAATGATAGCACATTATGAGGATACAAAGAGCAACACCTTCTTTAGCCAATTGATAAATCTCAAAAAAAAAGTGTTCAGTGGGGGAGCAGATTGAGGACTTCCAAAAATTGAATATAAGGGTAACTGATATTTCAGAGGAACACAAGATTGATCTCTTCATAAGTACTTTAAAGGATAAAATCCAACACGAAGTTCATGTTTTGGAACCTGATTCATTGGAGAATGCATTCAGGTTGGAAAGAAAAATTGGAAATAAAATTATGGTGACAAGGAAGCCTACAACTCACTTCTATAAAGAGGGAAGTGTTGCTACTCCTAGATTTCCACAACCTACAAGGTTGACACCACAACAATTGGAAGAAAAAAAAGTAAAAGGGATTTTCTACAGTTGTGATAGAAAATACACTAAAGGTCATAAGTGTGCTAAGAAGAAATTATTTTACATAGATTGTGAAGAGGAAGAAGAAAATGAACAAGAATTTTCAAAAGAAGAGGGTATACACCAGGAACCAACCCTAGAAGAGGAAGAAATGAGTCTGACCATATCATGTAATACATTGGCAAGAATTACCACTCCTCAAACTCTTAAGATAGAAGGACATATCAAGAAGAAAAAGGTAATAGTGTTGATTGATTCAGGTAGTACCCATAATTTTATTCATTGTAAGGTAGCCCAGGAATTGAATTGTTTCCTATATGCAGCACTAGAATGTGAACTGATGGTTGAAAATGGAGGAACTATAAATTTCTCTAGAAAATGCCATAATATCAAGCTAACCATGGGAGAATATGTATGGAATAGTCCAATTCTTTTGATTCCTATGGGAGGTGCTGATGTTGTACTATGTGTACAATGGTTACAATATTTGGGGATGATAGCTTTTAATTTTCAAGAAATTTTCTTGAAATTTTTTCAGAAGGTAAGGAAGTTGAATTACAGGGTATTGCAGGGAAGTCGAGAAAGATAATAAGCTCTAATGTCATGACAAAGCTTCTAAAGAAAGAACAACGAGGCGTAATTGCACAACTATGCTTACTAGAAGTTCCAACATCAAAATCATCTATTTTTGCAGATCTCCAAAAAGTCTTGGACAATCATTCCAAGGTGTTTGAAACTCCCAAAGGACTCCCACCTATTCGTGATCATGATCATGCTATTCATTTGATTCCTGGAAGTGTTCCTCCAAACATCAGGCCTTATAGATATCCTTATTTCTAAAAGAGAAAAATTGAACGTATGATTGCAGAAATGTTAGAGGTTGGTATAATTCAACCTAGTCAAAGTTCTTTCTCTGCTCCTGTAGTGTTGGTACACAAGAAGGATGGATCATGGCGCATGTGTCCAGATTAGAGGGAGCTCAATAAGCTCACCATATAAATTTCCCATTCCTCTGATTGATGAATTATTGGATGAATTACATGGAGAAAAGTATTTTACCAAGTTGGATCTTCATTTAGGATATCATCAAATTAGAATGAAGACCAAAGATATTTTGAAAACAACATTTCAAACTCATGAGGGTAATTATTAATGTTTGGTCATGCCTTTTTGCCTTACCAATGCACCTTCTACATTTCAAGGATTGATGAATTCCATTTTCAAACCCTTCCTTAGAATATTTGTTCTAGTATTTTTTGATGATATACTAATCTACAGCAAGTCTTGGAAGGATAATGTTCAACATGTTGATAGGGTGCTCAAACTATTGCAAGAGAAACAATTGTATGAGAAAACATCCAAATGTTTCTTTGGAGTACAAGAGGTGGAATATCTGGGTCATATTGTATCTCACGAGGGTGTTAAGGTAGACCCTAACAAAATTAAAGCCATTAAGGAATGGAAATTCCCCACAACCATTAAGCAGTTGTGAGGATTCATCTGGTTAACAGTGTATTATCGTAAGTTTGTTAAAAATTATGGGAGAATAGCAACACCTCTAACAACATTATTGAAGAAAGATGCATTTTCATGGACTCCTGAAGAAACTAAGGCCTTTGAACATATTAAAGAGGCAATGCGCCTAGCACCGGTCTTAGCTACACTAGACTTCACAAAAACCTTTATTGTGGAATGTGATGCCTCAGGAAATGGAATTGGTGTTGTTTTAATGCAATAAGGAAGACCCATTGCTTTTGAAAGTCTACCAATCAAAGGAAAGTATTTATAGAAAGTTATTTATGAGAAGGAAATGTTAGCAATACTGCATGCACTAAAGAAATGGCGACCTTACCTAATGGGAAGACACTTCAAGGTAAAAACTGATCATGATAGTCTTAAACACTTTTTGGAACAAAGACTATCTTCAGAAGAGCAGCAAAAATGGGTCACAAAGATGTTGGGTTATCACTTTGAAATAATCTACAAAAAAGGGAAGCTAAATGTTGTTGTAGATGCACTCTCAAGAAAGAATGAAGAGGTGGAAGCATTTCTTTGTGCCATTTATATTATCCAACCAAATTGGATAACCGAAGCAAGGGATGAATGGAAGAAGGATGAAGAAGTGTGGACACTCATTCAAAATTTGCAGCAAGATCCTAGTACATCTGATACATTTAGTTGGAAAAATGATTCCTTATGGTACAAAGATCGCCTATATTTTGTAATAATTCCCAACTAAAACAAAATATTCTTTTGTAATTGCACATGTCTCCTTTAGGAGGATGCTCGGGATTTTTAAAAACTTACCACAAGGTGAAGAAAGAATTTTTTATTTTTTTGGAATGGCCTTAAATATGATATTCAAAAGATTGTGTCAGAATGTTTGGTTTTCCAGTAGAATAAAGTTGAGACAATTAAGACCCCTGGTCTTCTACAACCTTTATCCATTCCAAGCCAATGTTGGGAGGATATTTCAATAGATTTTATCACAGGTTTACCTAAGTTCGAAGGAAAGAGTGTCATCATGGTGGTAGTTGATAAACTTACCAAGTATGCACACTTTTGTGCATTATCTCATCCATTTAAAGCTAGTATAGTTGCTACTACATTTATGGAAACAATTCAAAAGCTACATGGAAACCAAAAGGTTATTGTGAGTGATAGAGATCCCATTTTTACTAGAAATTTTTGGACAAAGTTATTTTCTTGTTTGGGTACTCAATTAGCTCATAGCTCATCTTATCATCCTCAATCCGATGGTCAAATTGAGATAGTAAATAAATGTTTGGAAGGATATCTTCATTTTTTTCTATCTAATAAACAAGTACAATGGGTCAAGTGGTTCCCTCTCGCTGAATGGTGGTATAACACTTCCTTCCATACTATAGAAAAAATGACCCCATTTATGGCACTTTATGGATATCATCCACCGTCCATCACATCATCTTTAAGAGAAAATTCGAAGGTTCAAGCAGTGGAGGATCACATCGAGCATCAACAAGAAGTTCTCAAACTCTTAAAGGATAACTTGAATTTGTCACAAAATAAAATGAAACAACAGGCAGATCAACATCGCAGTGAGAGAATTTTTGATGTAGGAAACTGGATATTTTTACGGCTACAACCATACAAACAAATGTATCTCAAGCAAGCTAAGAAGGATAATAATTTATCACCAAAGTACTATGGTCCTTACAAGGTGTTGCAAAATATTGGTACTATGGCATACAAATTGGAGCTTCCTCCTTCTTCACGAGTGCATCCAATTTTCAATGTTTCATGCTTAAAGAAGGTTATAGGTGAAAATCTTCCAGTTCAAAAAATATTGCCCGAACTTGATGAGGAAGGAAAAATCATATTGGAACTTAAAGAAGTCACGGAAACAAGAACTCAACAGCTACGAAATCGATCAATTTCAGAGTATCTCATCAAGTGGAAGAACTTACCCACTGAAGATTCTACATGGGAGGATGAGAATTTTATACAGAAGCACCCATAGCTACTCAAGAGTTGAGGACAACACTTTTTTGAAGGAGAGGGGCATGTTAGGTCCCTATATTACTAGTATAGTCCCTTATTGTTGTTAGTGTAACCCCCTTATTTTTATTATTGTACCCCTATAACCCCCATATTGTTATTATTGTGCCCTTAAATTATTATTGTTAGGTCGGCCAGGATTACATGGTGGCCCACTAGGATTACATTGTGGCCCCATGGACTCCTATATATAGAAAGGAGGTTTTGTAATTTGTGTCATCCCAGATTGTTCATTCATGTAATGTATTAGAGGTTTCCCCCTCGAAGTGGCTTATTTCTAAGGTGTTGATATCCATTTTTTTCTATTTTTGGAGCTGGTTTCACAACACAATTTATCCCTCAACGCTGAATGGTGCTAGTGTTTTTGACATATTTACATTTTCTTTGTCACACATAGTATTTTCAGCAATTTTGATCTGCTGAGTTTTATTAGGACTGTCATTTTGAACAAATTTTCCAGGGCCACTAGCAAAAGTACTAGGGCAGCTTGGGTCAACACTTTGCTGGCTGGTTTTAGCTTTGTTCAGATCATCTTTCTTGGTCATAGTGTTGGTATTTTTTGTTTTCTTTTTAGGAATATTTTCTAAAGTTTTTATAATAGTAGTGTCTGTGTTATTATCCTTGGAAGTCTCTTAGTTATTTTTTCTCCTAAGGTCATATTTCCTATGGACCTCCATTATAGCATTTTCAAATCCTAATTGGTAATCTTCAGACTTCTCATGGTTAGTTTCAGTTTGGTCTAAGGAAAAGAATCCTTGTTCTTCTTCAGTGAGAAAAACATCACTCTCACTATCAGATCCTATCAAATTTACATGATTTTCTTCCAACCTTTCTGTCTCTCTTTCCTCCTCATCTACATAATTGTCTTGGAAAGGAGGCCTAATTTGTTGGTCATTATCTCTTTATCTATTCTGAATAGGATATCTTTTAAAATTTGGATTCTTGTTTCTGTTTTGAGGGTTTGTTTGGAACTCCCTAGGAGGCGCTATTTCAGTTAATTTTATCCTATCCAGAATTCTTTCCATTACCCTCACTAAGTTATCAATTTTGGCTTCAAATGATGAGGTTTATGCCATTGTTTCATCTTTGTATGTAACTTTTTTTTCTTATTTTAACATAGCTCTTTTCTCAATCAGATTTTCTTCTACACTTGTAGCTCCCCTCTACATATCTTATAAAGTTAAGGGGTCTCTTTCTCTTAGTTGATAGGCCATTTCTGGGTCAAAACCTTCAGGAAATTTTGTTGCTAAGCCTAGTGGGGGTTTCAAGTTTGGTGGAAGTGCATTGTAAACACTATTGAATCTAGTGCAGTAATATTGGACACTTTCCCCAGCATTTCTTTTAAGGTTTCCATATTCTGAAAGGATTTGGAGAGGGTTCTTTTTAATTTCCCATTTGTTTGTGAATGTTTGGTAGAGAGAAGGGAGATCTTGTATGTTGTTAGGAGTTAATATTTTAAAACATTTTTTGGCTTCTCCTCCTAAGATTTGGGCAAATATTCTCATCTTAATGGTCTCTTCTTCTATTTCCATGTAGTCAAAGGCATCATTCATTTTATCTACATGTTGTTGGGTAGTAGTAGAATCATTTCCAACAAAGTGGGGAATTCTAGATTGATAAGAATTTGGTAAAGGAACCAGAGGTTGTGGTAACACTAAGGGAGCATACCATGCTGCCATGATGGGAGAAAATGGAGGATTTACAAGAGGAGGGTTTGTGGGAGGGAATGAGGGCTGAAATGGAGTGTTTTAAACATTGGATGTATGGATGGGTGTACTGGAAGTACTTGGACCAGAAAAAAATTTGAGCAGATTTGTTATGGAAAGCTCTAAAGTGATGGAGAAGCTGAAAATCAGGAGGAGTGGAAGGGGAAGCTTCTCTACGAGAACTATGTTTCAAATCTATGGGCTCAAGGTTAGTCTGGTCAATATCACTGTATGACTTGGCTCTAAATAGGTTCTTTGAATGGTGCAAGTCAAATTGAGGATCTTGCAAGGTTGTAAGGTGTTCAGGGACAGATCTTGCTTTATGAATGGTCCTAATAATAGTTAAGTTTCCAAATCTGGAAGTTTTTCACAAAAAATTTTCTGGGTCATCAACTATAGTAGGAGGATTTGGGTCTGGATGAGATCTGGTATTGATCCTTTCTAAAGCCATATTTCAAACTCAAAGTTTAGAGAGGCTGAAGGTTTAGGACTATTTTTAGAAGGCTGACCTCTCTTAGTGCTTAGGAAACTTATATAATATAGGATTAGGCCACTAAAATTTCCAAGGTTGTTTTGACACAATCCTAAGGAAGTCTAATGAGAACTAGTGAAGTGATAAGCCTACTCGATGCTAGTGGAGTCCCCAGGTGGATGTTTTTTGGTTATTTTAAAGACATAAATGTACGGTCCACCACCAATAAATGACAAAAAACCAATCTAGGAATGTTTTTGGGGTTTTCTGGGTACCTTTATGTAGCCCTAAGGTTTATATGAGTGTTTTATAGCTAAATCATCATTTAGCTAGGATGGTGAAATAAATAGAGTCTACTCTTCGCTATCAGTTGATTTTCTTAAGCTTAACTGAGGGCCAAATGAGTGTATAAGAGTTTTTAGGCTACTATGTACCGAAGGTCACACCGTAATCTCCATTATGTTAGTGTCCCATGATTTAGCATATTGGTAGACCAAATGCATAAGGTAACATCAGACCAGTCTTTGGAGTCCTAGGACCTAGCCTTCCTAGACTCAGAGAGGGCTCTCTCTATTTGTTTGCAAAGGATGTGGGCTTTTTTACTTTAGATTGTTGATTTTAGGCTAGTAGTTAAGTAGAGGATTTTTTGTTTTCTTTTGGTTGGGTAAGATGGTCAAGCGGAATAGATAGAATGAGGAAATATTCTAGTCATTGGGCAATGGAGTCTATAAAAGTCATGACAAGTTCATTAATGGATCGGGGAGCATCACAAGGAAAATCTAACTTGGTCAATGGATCTTCAAGGTTTTTTAAGGGCAATGAGATGGACATCAGTTGTATGAATAAAAGTAGGACAAAGGGAAACCAAGAATCCTTTATCATGTACCTTTAACAAGAGGGACTTAAATATCATAAGCATAAAGAGGCAATCAATAGACAGGGAAAACCATAAATTATTTTATTCAAGTTAAGCAGATAATTCTTCAAGAAAAACATTCCAATTAAATATAGAAGGCAAGAAACTCATTTAACTTCTAGTGATTTCACCTTCAAGGAAAGAAAACATTTAAGACACACATATAACTGTAATCAGAGAAGAGGGAATGCCTAAAAATATTTGATCATAGCTATGAAGATCTCCAAAACAATTATTTAAGCAAGTATAAAGGGTATGATCGAAACAAAACCTCTTTGGCAGACCTAAGTAATGGTACTTTAGAGAGACACTTCAAAAATAGTGTTTTAGTGACATCAAGTAAGCAGGGCTAACCATAAATCATGCTTGATACCTACTGTATTAAACCATTCCTGAAATAAAAAAGCTTAGGGGGTCTAGAGAGTAATTAAGAATTCTCTAAAATTTCCTAGCAAAAGCAAACATTAAGGCAGTGAAGAACAAATAGAACTAAGGTGCCTTTAAAAAAATTTCTTAATCTACATCCTTTGCTCTACTGCAACATAGAAAGATGGAAACACAATGAAACAGGAAATCAAAATAACATAATAGAAGCACTTCACCGTCAACCAAGCTCAAGGATCCTTCAAGCAAGCCTCCTCCATCAACAAACAAATCAGGGCTTTCACAAGCTCCACGACATCAATTTCTTTTCAACCTCCAAAATACTATGTTTTAATTCAAAGAGTCATCAAATTCCAACAAGATAATGAGTTCAAATGCAGTATTTATCTGCAAATGAGGAGGTGAAGCTAAGCTCGGATTTAGGTGTCATTTATTACAGTGTTAATGAATTCCTTGCCTTGAAGACCATGCAAGGCTCAAGGCAGGAATATCTGCAGATAATTTTCTAAATAATAACTTATATCTTAACTCCTAAGGGAATATAGGTGAAATGTTTGAATTTAAGGCCTATTCATAACTTTACAATAACTGCTTGGCAGATAGAAAATATCTCTAACTGGGTTCAATATCTACCTAATGCTTTATTGATGGAAACAAAGCACTAGGCTGCAGAAATAACTTTGAAAGAAGTAACTACCATAGTTTTAGTCATTAGAATGCATTTCTGGGATTAATCTGCTTTTCTCTTATCTTTAAACCTTGTATTAGGCCTTTAAGCTCTGTCTTTATACTCTAACTGTCTATTTTTATTTATGTTTTTCTTAAATTTGTTTGATCTCCATCAGTCATTAACCCTTTTGGTTTATCCTTCTAATTTTTTGTCTTTATATTTTAACCTTTAATTGTCTACCTTTATCCTTTAACTTTTGCTTTGGCTGGCTAATCTCCTATTTTGGCTTTTAATTAAGGATTAGCCCTTTGATCTTTCAATATTTGTTTCTTCACTGTTTCCTTTGACTGTGTTTCTCTTCTATGTGCAGGGGAGACTTTCTTTCATGGCAAGAGGGTTTCTTCAAACATCGATGATCATGTTTCATGATGGTTGGTCTTTGATATAAGGCCTCATTGCCCCTATAATTCAAATTAAGATTCTTGATCGTCATCCAGAGGCTAATTTGGTCGTTTTCTGACCATCAGAATGCCTCTTAGGCATTCTCCCATTAAAGTTGCACACATAATGCATGAAGACACAAAATGGAGGCGGGAAGTTTTGAAAAATGGCGCAGAAGGAAAGCAGTTTCGAAAACCGTTTGCAGTTTATTGCGTGGAGAAAGGGCGATAAACAATTTTTGAGGGGAGGCATGCGATATAGCCTAGGACGCAACATGTGGAGGGGAAAAACCGCCTATTTTGCGTGGGTCGGAAACTTTTAACCCCAATGCAATTATATATGCGATTTGCACTAGGGACCATCAAATCTCGGGATGGTAGATCAACGGCTATCGCATGTTTGGGAGGTGGCGAGCAGGTGATCGAGCCAGCGAAAGTGGAGGGCAGGTGACGAGATTTCGTTGGATGGTGGGGTTAAGTGGAGGATGGGGCCCGGGGCCTTAAAATATAAACAAAAACAAGTTAAGTTATAAGGTTTTGGGAGAAGTGCTTGGCATGGTGGACGGTGGGGCCCAATGTTTAATAAAACCAAGTTTATGAGCCCTTTTATAAAGTTTTAGGGGTTTTATGAAATGAATGGGAGGAGGATATTTTTATATAGGGAAGGGGCTTAGGGATAAGCAGAGGATATCGCCATATGAGCGCAAGGGGGGTTGGGGTTTAGAAGAAAAGGGGCTTTAGGGATATTTTATATAAGGGGGGCTTTTTTAATATAAAAATGAAAGTTTTTATATAAAAGAAGAAGACCCGATAGGCTTAAGTTTGGGTTTTAAACAATGTAAAAGTGGAATTTTACATTGTTTAATACATATAAATGGAAATGACGAATAGGGGCGTGCTTCATGAGGGTTTAGGAAAGGGAAAAATGGGTTTTTCAGAGGAAAAATGGGAGTGAATGAGATTGATGGTAGGGTAGTGAAAATGAGGTTAAATAGGCCCAGAAAATGAAGTCTTTTTGGAGCAGTGAGGTGAACTTTAGAAGGAAAAGAGGGAGAAATTTAGTGAAACATTTTGATTTAGGATAGTGAAGGCAATTAGATTTCTAAAACTCACAATATTTCACAAATATCATTTTTAGAAATCTAGGACCATTACTTATTCAGCTTCAAAATCATCAAAAAATTACTGATGACTAACACTGCCATTATCTGATCTTAGACACTTTATTTTCAAATCAGTTTCATTTTCAACCAACTCCTTGTAGATCTTAAAGCACTCAAATGCTTTAGATTTTTTCTTTAGGAAACAGACGGTTGTCATCCTGGTATAGTATCAATATGTATCAATTCCAATGGATGTGATGCAAAGTGTTCTTTTTTTTAATATTCAACTTTTTTCTACTTGCTGTGTCGACAGGCATCACATAATGTGTTGGAAGGTTTTGATATTATCGACATTTCTTATACTACTACCATTTTTCTTATCCTGACAGTATTTTCAAAGTTTATATGACCCATTCGTTTGTGCCATAACCAACTTTCATCTTCTTTAGCTAGTATGCATGCTTTAGTTACTTCATCTATAACATATATGTCATTTGGAGCTCGACTTACTGTAGCCACAATTTTACCATACCTGCCTTTCTTGATTTCAAATTTTGTGGAGCTGAATAACATTGTGTGTCCTTGATCACACATTTCTCCAACACTGAGTAGATTATGATTCTTGTTTTCAACCAATAGAACATTCTTAGCTAGAACATCTTTTCTTCCGAGAGTGATGATACCTGATCCTATAACATTTGAAGATCCATAATTTCCAAAGGATATAGTTCCATCCTTCTTCTCTTTCAGAGATAAAAATTTCTTTCTATCTCCTTTCATATGTGTTGAGAAACCACTATCAACATACCACACATATTTTTTATTTAGAACCTTGAGAGCGAGAGCTCAATTATCAGTCTTATTCTTCTTCCATGTTCGTTCGTTCTGTGGATTCGAAGATTCTTCTTGAGGCTTTTCAAGTCTGCAATCTCTAGCTATGTTTCCAAAGTTTTGACATTTGTAACATTCCATATTATTTCTTAAATGTTCAAATCTATTGATGTTTCATTGAGCCCTGGGAGGTTCATATTTGACAGATCTCCTGGAATTATATTGGTTCCTAGGGTACCTGTGACATTCTATAGTTTTATGACCCAATTTTCCACATGAATAACAATAACCATGAAAAATATGTTGGTACCTGGATGGAAATCTTCGCCGGGGAATTGTCTTCCAAGGTTGTTCTTATGAATATTGTCCAACGAAGTCTACATGAATGTAAAATCTCATAGTTTCGTTGTATTTTGTTGTAGAAGGTCTTGCTTCTTCTTCTTTGTAACCGAGGCTAGTTCTGTCGTTGTAACATCATTGATTGTTGATGAGTTCTTCCAATGCCCTTGAGATATTGGCATAGTTTTGGACAATTTTTCCCCTATTCACTTCCTTACATAGCGAGACTACTTCAAATTCTAATGCTTCCCTTTCTTGGTTTCTTTCTTCTAACTTCTTTTGAAGTGACACTTCCATACATTTGTGTTCTTCAACTTCAATTTTGATACCTTGAATTTGTTCTTCAAGAGTATTGCAACAGATCTTCTCAGCCTTGAGCTCTTTTATAAGCCTGATTGCCTCGTTAGAAAATTATTCTATGGTCAACCCTTCTTCTTCATTGTTTGATACCTCTTGTTTATTGTGGTTGGCTATGAACAATACTCTCTCATTGGCTTCTTCTTTGTTGTCACTGTCTTCATCAGATTATGAGCTATCTTCTTTAGAGAGAAAGTTCCTTTTGAATACTTTCTTTTTGCCTTGATTGTTGAATTTATTAAAGCATTTATTTCCTTTTGAGTTTCCATCACTTCTGTTCGAACATTTTGCTACGAAATTCCCAACCTCACCACAGCCAAAACATATCAATGGAATTTTACCTTTGAATTTTCCCTTACCAATTTTTAGTTTTCTCACAAATTAAGAATATTCTCCATTTGAAAGACCTTCTTCATCATCTTCCTTTTCTTCACACTTGCAGGTGTAGGTATTTTTATTTGAAGGTCATTTTTCCTTATTGTTTTTCTTATATTTTCTAGATGTGAAGTACCCTTTTCTTCATCAAGTATCATTTCATATGCTATGATAACTCCATGTAATTCCTCTTTGCTGAGTTTTTCCAGATTTTCACTGTATTCTAAGAGAGATACCTTTGGTTTGAATCTCCCTGGTAATGTTCTAATAATATTTCATATAATATTCTTCTCATCAAAAGGCTCTTCCAATCCTTCCAGAGTTTTGGTTATTTCATCAACGTGTTGGAAGTATGCAACAATGTTGCCATCTTCTTTCATTTTGAGTTGCTCAAATTTTGCTCCATAGATTTGAAGCTTTTATTCTTTGACATTTGAGTCACCTGCATATATATTCTCAAGCTTGTCCCATACATTTTTGGTGGTTTTATAACCCAACACCTTATGATAAGAAGATTCAATAAGTCCACTGATAATAATATTCTTTGCTTTTGCATCATTTACCAAATTCTTCTTACCTTGTTGATCCGTTGTTGATGTAAAGCCATTTTGAATAGTGTCCCATACTTCGTAACCTTGCACCAAGAGATAGACCTCCATTCTTTCTTTCCAGAGTGCATAATTATTTTCATTGTATAGAGTTACACCATTCTTGGTATGCACCATGACCTCCTTCCAATTGTTAAACTGCTATTGAAGGAACCAAGCTCTAGTTCCAATTGCTGGAAATAATGAGAGGGGGGTGAATCAGTATCCCTTTCCATTAGTATTATTATTAATATTTCAGAGCACTATTTAATCTTCAATTATTATCAGTGTTTGTATAATGATAGAAGTAAACAAAATAAACACAAATGGACACTATTTTTAAGGTGGAAACCCCCTCCGAGGAAAAAACCACACGAATTCTTTTCTAATAATTCTTTAATATTCAACTCCAATTGAAAAGAAAGCTCCAAATTCCTATAATCTAGAAAATCATTCTTCTCCAGCTCCCACTGGATGGACACTCCAATGCCCAAGATTATTCAGTAGTCAACTAAAAGAAGGCCCCTACACCCAATGAGCTACAAATCACCCTGAATTTTTCATAGGCTTGAACCTATTTGTGACTTCATCCACCAGCCTAGCACCACCCTACCACCCTATAGAATAATAAAAGAAGAATGGAATCTCGTACCAAGGAAAATGGTCCACTTTACAATGATATAAAATGATGTAGAAGAAGAAGAAATACTAGACCATAACCCCAACTATGACACAACCACCTAATGATGACCATAGACCTCCCGACACTGCCTATTTAATTCTTGGAAGATAGACACTTGTAAAAATTTTATAATGATGATTTTACAATGACTCAGTACAATGGTACCTTTACAATGACTATATGCAGTGTTGCCCACTTGAAGACTTCATGTGATGAACTTCTTACTGTTGTTTGGCACCTTGATTTCTGCTCTTGTCATGCTACCCTTTCTCACTCTTCACAAAATTATGTCATGCATTGAGTGTTATCTTGATTAACATATAATACCTACAGAAAATCTTCAAGGAAATACCCATGAAATGATAATAGAAAAACTTACCTCATCCTACAGAGCATATGTTAGTGTTAAATGAAAAAAAAAATAGAATACAAAGAACCTAATGCAATTAAGAGATGAACATGCATATAAATAATATACTTACCTGGATCTTACCTCTATTGCACCTTTCTTTTCTTTTCTACCCTAGAAATTCTATCCCTTTGCAACCCTTGACAACACATGATCTAGCTTTTTCTTGCCTTCTAGGAGATCAATATTGAATCTGATGTATCTTTTTTATTTCAGATCCCAATATGAGATTTTCGGTCTTGTAGCATCCCTCTCAGTCTTCTTTCCAATGCCATGCGTCTGACCCAATTTGTATTCTTCAAGACAAATTTATGCCCAATCTCTCACAATGACTTAATTATGGACTAGTTCAGTAGAGTGAACTTGTTCGACGTTCCATGTGCCACTATTACCTCCTTCAGCTCTACAATTGATACACATAAAAATAAATTTTGTTCACTATCCATAACTTTTTTATAGAATTCCAATCTGATGCTCAGAGAGAGAGTTATGACAATTTTCCCAAGGTCACCACTTTGAGATGGAGTTCAGAAGCCTGCAAAAACCCTAGCTTCCATAGATCATATCTCCGAAATATTGCAAACCATGATCTGAAATTTTTACACGAGCTTCCTCAATATTTCGGCTTCGCATGATAAAATTTTCAGCTTCTTAACGTTTGTAGAAAAAAAAATATAGCTTAAATTCCATAATTACCTCTTGCAAGTAGCGAAATCCCTACATGAGGATATGAGGATCACAATTTATATAAATTCTTAGTTTGAGAGGGCCTTCAAAAAGTGAACATGGGAGGGATTTTAGGAGCTTAAAAATTATTAATTATTGATTTTTCAATGACCACAACCAATGATTAGTTTCATTCCACAACCCCATGGGTTTTTAGCCCGCTAACTAGGGTTACTAACTTCAAACATGAATATCTCTCAAACCGTAAATAATGATGTGGCGAGCCATATATCAATGGAAACAAATCGACAAGTAGAAACCATACAAAATATCTCTGACTTGGAATATAGTAATTTGGTAGGTAAAAATTCCCATGCAAGATCGGGGTAGCCTCTAGTGTTGCTTGGGTTGACATCAATGACAACCACTAATCAACAATTAAAAATAACAGTACACAAAACTTTCGTTCACTTAATGATTTTTAAAAATGAGATTCCAAGTAGCAATATTAGTTCATGACTACAAGTATTATGCAAGACTTGATAGGAGTACTTCTACTTCATTTGAATGATCAGGATTTTGAAGACGAACTGGTGATTTAACAGAGGTATAAATATCCAAGATCAAGTTAGAGCATAGTCATATATTTAATGAATTTTCCAAAAATATTGTAATAACCTCAGGTCACTCTTATGGAATCTTTTCCATGCATCATAATGTATAATAGGGTCACCAAAATGATAGATTTTACTCCTCAAAGGTAAAGCTTCAATAAGATTAAAAACTCTAGGATAAATACTTCAACTCATGCAAAAGATGTGCCACAGAAAGAACAAGTCCCTCTATAGTTTGTTAGCAGGAGAATTATGCTCAAAATCTCTCAGAGCATTAGTTAAGCTTTAATTATTAGCAGTGTGTGTATAATGATAGCAGTAAACAAAAGGAACACAAATGGACACTGTTTTTAAGGTGGAAACCCCCTTCGAGACACCACCTGAATTATTTTCTAATAATTCTTTAATATTCAACTCCCATTGAAAAGAAAGCTCCAAATTTCTAGAATCTAGAAAATCATTCTTCTCCATCTCCCACTGGATGGATGCTCCAACGCCCGAGATTATTCAGTAGTCAACTGAAAGAAGGCCTCAACACCCAATGAGCTACAACTCACCCTAGAACCATCCTACAATTTTTCATAAGCTTGAACCTATTTGTGACTTCATCCACCAGCCTAACACCACCCTACCACCCTATATAATAATAAAAGAAGAATGAAATCTCATACCAGGAAAAATGGTCCACTTTACAATGATAAATAATGATGTAGAAGAAGAAGAAACACTAGACCATAACCCCAACTATGACACAACCACATAATGATGACCGTAGAGCTCTTGACATTTCCTATTTAATTCCTGGAAGATAGACACTTGTACAAATTTTACAATGATGCTTTTACAATGACTCGATACAATGATACCTTTACAATGACTGTATGCAGTGTTGCCCACTTGAAGACTTCATGTGGTGAATTTCTTGCTGTTGTTCTACACCTTGATTTCTGCTCTTATCGTGCTACCCTTTCTCACTCTTCATAACATTATATCATGCATTGAGTTTTATCTTAATGAATATAGAATACCTGCAGAAAATCTTCAAGGAAATACCCATGACATGATAATAGCAAAACTTACCTCATCCAACAGAGCATATGTCAGTGTTAAACCAAAAAAAACCAAATTAGAATACAAATAACCTAATGCAATTAAGAGATGAACATGCATATACAAGATATACTTACCTAGATCTTACCTCTACTCCACCTTGATTTTCTTTGTTGCCCTAGAAAGTATGGTCCTTTGCAACCCTTCATAGCACATGATCTAGCTTTTTCTTGCCTTCTAGGAGATCAATATTGAATCTAATGTATCTTTGTTATTTCAGATCCCAATATGATATTTTTGGTCCTGTAGTATCCCTCTCAGTATTCTTTCCAATTCCATGGGTCTAACCCAGTTTGGATTCTTCAAGACAAATTTATGCCCAATCTCTCACAATGACCTAATTATGCACTAGTTTAGTAGAGCGAACTTTTACGACGTGCCATGTGCCACTGTTTCCTCCTTCAGCTTTTCAGTTGATACATAGAAAATGACAGTCATTTCACTATCCACAACTCTACAGAATTCCAATCTGATGCTCAAAGAGATAGTTATGATGATTTTCCCAAGGTCACCTCCTTGAGATGAAGTTCAGGAGTTTGCAAAAACCGTAACTTCCACATATCATATCTCCAAAAATATTGCGCACCATGATCTGAAATTTTTACACGAGCTTCCTCAAGATTTTGGATTCATGTGAAAATTCCACAATGACCTATTTCAAGTAGCGGAATCCCTACATGAGGAGGATATGAGGATCACAATTTATATAAATGCTTAGGTTGAGAGGGTCTTCAACAAGTGAACATGGGAGGGATTTTAGGACCTTAAAAATTATTAATTATTGATTGTTCAATGATGACAACCAATTATTAGTTTCATGCCACAACCCAATGGGGTTTTAGCCCACTAACTGGGGTTACTAACTTCAAACATGAATATCTCTCAAACCGTGAAGAATTACATGGTGAGCCATATATCAATGGAAACATCTCGACAAGTAGAAACCATAAAAAATATCCTTGACTCATAATATAGTAATTCGGTAGGTCAAAATTACCATGCAATATCAGGGTAGCCCCTGGTGCTGCTTGGGTTGACATCAATGACAACCACTAATCAACAATTAAAAATAACAGTACACAACACTTTCGTTCACTTAAGGATTTTAAAAAATGAGATCTCAAGTAGCAATATTAGTTCAGGACTACAAGTCTTATGCAAGCCTTGATAGGAGTACTTCTACTTCATTTGAACGATGAGGATTTTGAAGACGAACTGGTCATTTAGCAGAGGTATAAATATCCAAGATAAAATTAGATTAGAGTCATATATATTAATGACTTTGCCAAAAATACTGTAATAACCTTAGGTCACTCTTCTGGAATCTCTATCATGCATCATAATGTATAATAGGGTCACCAGCATGATAGATATTACTCCTCAAAGGTCAAGCTTCAATAAGATTAAAAACTCTAGGATAAAGATTTCAGCTCATGCATAAGATGTGCCACAAAAAGAACAATTCCCTCTATATTTTGTTAGCAGGAGAATTATGCTAAAAATAGTGCCATCAGATTTCTAGAACAGTGAGGCAGAGTCAAGCAGAATCATGCAAATACAGATCTTGGGTTATCAAAATTCTTGCATTGTAAAAGACACCACTACTATGTAGAGGCTTGAGATTATGTTGGAGATAGTTCTTCTACCACTGAATTACTGTCATTAATAATTTACGTTGCCACATGATATGGAAACTGTAAAGTCACTGTCAGATTCACTAGAGTGACTCCCATCATTACCATTATAAAGAGGGTCCAAACTTTGGGCTTGACGATGTCTATTCGAAAGAAAATTCCTTGCTGCCACCTAGATTAGATTCATGAGATCAAGTTTTTTTGGGAGATGCCCTAGTACCAAGGTCAAAACCTTAGATAAATTAATTCAAAACATCAAATATCTGTTGTTCAAAAGGCATCACGTCTCTCAAGGAAAAATATCATGGCCGCAAAAAGATATGGGTGCAAAAGATAATATTCAAGTTAGAAAGAGGCTTTGCTCAACAATATCTCACCTTGGAATACTCATCTATTCAATGAGCTCCTGAAAGGACCAGAAAAATCCAAACAAATATGCAGCCCAACGTGTCCATGATCTCAGAGATGCTTCACCGATTTTCAGAAATCCCTCCATAGCAAGAAACCTCGATTTCAAGGAGATCCAAATCCATTGAACGTTCATTTTTTTCAAATCATTGTGGAATACCTTCAAGAGTACATAATAAATGATAAACAAACCTTATCCTCCTTTCTTATCCGTGTGATATTTCTCCTCGGGGATACTTATAGACCTTGATAAAGGTCTCAATTTTGAGAGGTACATATCCTTATAATAGAGATCCTTAGTACTTCAGACTTGCAAAGAGACAAAGGAGATCATGGAAATTTGTCCACATTTTTTTTGTAGTGATTTCTTTCTCTTCCCTGGGCTTGTCCTCAATTTGGCTCTGAAACCATGTTAATTTAACATGTTCTTTGCTACAATAATTTACTTCATTAGCTCATATCTAAACCATCTGCAATCAATCCTGATATGAAAGTAACTAGTGAAAGGAAATTAAATGAAATATAATAAGACAAGCCAAGACAAGAGAACACGGAGATATGGTACAAGTCAGGGAAAAACCCCAATATGGGGAAAATCTTAATCAATTCTTCTTATGATCATTATTATAAAATTTTCAATAGAGGATGAGAGAGTACATTCAATGTCAACATTGACTTGTCAATGTGATAACCAAGATCATTATTCAAACGCCAAATAAACATCTCAATCGAATATGAATCATGTAGCTCAAACGATCATTGTTCACAAGGCTTCATTTACCAGCCTTCACATAAAGAATATGCCACTGCACTCACTAAAATTTGGGCTACAACAATTACTGTCCCAAAACCAACTTCATTAACATGGTAGTCATAAACATAAAGAACCAACCACATACCTTCATCGTGTTATTTCTTAACCATGAAGAGACACAGCCTAGACACTCAAATGTTTTTGACCCTATATAGGCCTCTTGCAGCTACCCCATAAGTTGCCCTAACAACTGTCAAAAAAATCCTCAAACTCTACGTAAACCTTCCTTGTTAGACCCTTAACCTCTACGTATACACTGCTGAAGTGAGGCTCTTATTCTAGCATCAAACGCAGGTCCTATGACCTTCATGTACACCAAACTAAAGGTGCTTAGACCTCCTTCAATGCTCAATGATTATCTTGGCCCTGATCATAGAGATATTCCCTTAGATACACAAAACAAACTAGTGAATATTGCATTAGATGCAGGTTGGGGAGAAGAACCCTTGAACTTAAATTGAAATAAGGTGGAAATCATTGAAATAAGGCATAAATTAGGAAGACTAATTACAGAGTACAAGGTAGGACATGGCATTAAGACAACTAACTTTGGGGTGCATGGGAGCCCTTGAAACACTGACCACAACATCATAAATAATCAAATCCTGAGATATGATAAAAGAGTAAAAGTAATGGCTAGGAGCTAACACCACAATAGGCAAGCTGAATCTCCTAATGTGCAGCTTTAAAGAATGTTACCTCCCTTCCGCTTTTGACAGAAATCCAAGTGAAAATGTTCTTAGGTTTGATAAATGAAGTTAGGTTTTGTTTTTTTTTTTTCGGTATATAGGAAACAAAATGATAGATTTAAATCAGTGTTATTGATTTGGAAAACTGTTACAATATCTACTTTTGAAAATGGCAATATTGTATTTAAGTTTTATAAAGCCCCTTTTGAGTCCGTGTTAAACATGAGCTTGTACATCAATATATTCTAAATGTGAATGTCTAGCAAATGCTTTAATCTCATTTTTTACCGTATGACACTCGAGAATGAACTAAAACAGGGCCAAAGAATAGGCTTTTTTCTAGTGTTGTAATGTTTGATATTTGGAGTCTTGACTGTACTACAACAAATTATTTGTTTACCAAAGAAAAACAAAACAATTTTATTGATGAACATAAGAAAGAATTTTGGTAGGGTTTCCATTTATTTAGCCAAAGAAAAAAAATGTTTCGTTGATGCATCTCAACAAGTAGGTTGGTTGGGCTACTTTGGCAAAATTTTCATGTTCCTATTCCAAATAGGTGGTTGATGAAATTTATGAGATAACAAACGTAATGTATTGCTAGCTGGAGAAATGTATTTTGATTGTAAATGTGTATCTAGTCTATTGTTTTCATTACCAATGAACATTTTAATTCTAAATCTTGAGTAGTGTTACCCAGGCTGCATTGGAGTTACTTACAGGATTGTTCTTTAATATCAGTTATCGACTGAACTTTCCACCTATAGCCTCTTGAATTAGTATGGTGTCTCTTGACATCCTTTTAGTAACCTCTCATGTTGATGTCTCACAGTCCAATAATGCAATGTCTTGTCATAGAATATTTCCAAGTAGACACTCTTGATAAAGTAGCTTGCCTTTCACTTGTGCACAACCAAAAATCCAACTCTTCCAAGAAAAAATTATGAAGTTAGATGCTACAGTATCACAATGTACAAGGAAAATTCAAGTTTATTTTGATGCCCATTTAATTGCCTTATTATAACTAAAATTCATGAAAAAAGAAGAAGCAAACAATAGGGACTGAAACAAGAATCATAACCATAAAAATACCAAAACATAAGGTTAAGTTGCAAGTTTTGTAATAATTATGAAAGATTTTGTGCTACATAGAATGTAAGTTTTGGTGTTTGGTAGTGCATGGGAATTATTTAATAATTGATACTATGGTCAAATTGGTAGTGAATTATTTAGAAATATTTTAATTTATTCATTATGTGAAACTCCCTTCAAAGAGTAAAAAAAAGCCACTTGTAGTTTGAATTGGAATATAAATAATTTTTACATTGAAGGTCTGAAGATGGATTTATGGTTTTAATAAGAATTAACTTATTTAGTTTGGCTCATTTTCAGTCATACAACTAAAACAAAAATAGGGAATTGTGGAGTGCTAGTGAGGATGCATGGATACGATTTTTGGAAGGGATGTGGCATGGCTCCTCGTGTTCTGTGAGGCCTCATAAAAAATTCAACCAAACTGTTAAGCTTTCTCATTTCAGCGTCATTGTTAGCCAATACAACTGTGGAGATTCGGCTTTAATAATGTGGGTTGATTTTTTTTTGGTTGATTTCATTGTTATATGATATTTTCCTTGCCATCATGTAGTATTGTTGTCTATAGGGCCTTCTATAGGAAATTTAGAGGTTTTCTTGGTAACGTGGTGGTTCCCATTAATAAGGTTTGATGCTTCTTGCTAATCCTTAATTCAAATTAAGGTTCATAGATAATATAGTATTAGTATTCAGAGTCAGGAAAGAGGTGTGCTAAATTTTGGAGCAAATAGTCAAAATCTTGTCACAAATGTAAAATATTACCATGCTCTGTTTGTAGGTTGTTGAACATGGTGTAGACATTTTGAGCCTTTCCATTGGACCAAATACTCCAACTTCAAGTGGTAAAGTGCTACATTTCTCAATCCTTTTGATGTTTCCATTCTTTATACTATTAAAGCAGGGGTTTTTGTTTTGGTTGATTTCATTGTTATATAATATTTTCCTTTCCATCATGCATTATTTCTATCTATAGCACCTTTTATAGCCAATTTAGAGGTTTTCTTGTTGGTTTGGTTTTTCCATTGATCAAGTTTGATGCTTCTTACTAATCCTTAATTCAAATTAAGGTGCATATACAATATAGTAGTGGTATTGAGAGTTCAGCACAAGGTGTGCTAAATTTTGGAGAAAACAAACAAAATCTTGTCATGGATGTAAAATATTACCATGCCTTGTTTGAAGGTTGTTGAAGATGGTGTAGACATTTTGAGCCTTTCTGTTGGACCAAATACTCCAACTTCAAGTGGTAAAGTGATATATTTCTTAATCCTTTTGATTTTTCCCTTCTTTATACTATCAAAGCAGGGGTTTTTGTAGATCAAGCTAGAGGAAATAGTGGTCCATAGCTCAAAATAATGGTAATTTTTAGCCCATCAATAACTTCTGAGGAAGCTAGTGTAGATGATTGTAGCTACAAAAGTACACTAGCATCCACTAATTTTTGTAGTCAATTACTGACATGTGAAAATGGATACTATGTGCAACCCCGACATGTAAAGTTCAGTCTTATTCTCTCATTGTAGGAATTGGTGCAATTATAAATTAATTTTATGTGATATCCAGCCCCAAAGCTTTTAACAAGACTATAATTCAGGGTATTCATAAAAAATTTGCATATGGTTCCACATATGTAAGACACATATCATAAATTTCAAGGAGTTTAGATGCAGTTGGTTTCATCCTGGTTGCGGAGTCTCCATCTCCAAGAGCTAAATTTGATCTAGTTATAATGAGAATTCCAAGAATTATTATGAAAGAAGTAGATAAAACATATTTATAATTTACAATATCAACATTTTTGAGTTGAACTCATACATGTTGATGGTATTCTGGAGACCCTAGCAAATATTTTCTAGCATTTTTCCTTTGATTGAAGGAAATATTCTCTTAAGATCAAATAATTGATCCTTTTAATAAATCAGTAGTGTTTTTCAGCAGGCCAATAGTTTTATATATTTCTGATCGTTTCTTTGTTTGTGGCTAAAGGTTCTTGTAGATTATGGACTTTCACCTTGATACCACTATTTAAGCATGTTTTTATATTTGTAAGAGCTAATTAGAATGGAGAAGGTACCTTCTCAATTCTCAATTTCTCAATTAATATATCTAAATAGTTATTTCAATTTTCATATGTGAAATCATAGGATTTCTTTTTATAATATGGGTATTAAGAACGACACCTCTACAATTATTTCTTTGCAATATATAGGGAAGTTTATCCTCTAGCATATTAATATCCCAAAAGGATTTCTAGCTCTCTTTGGTCTCTCTAATCCTGCAGATTCATATAGAAGGACCTTTTGCATTGTGTTCTCTATTATCCAAACATGCCAAATTTATTCTAAGTCAAGTAGTTGACAAGGATCTCTCAAATTACAAATTTGATTATTTCCATCAAACAAAAACTAGATCAAGAGTGAAAAGTGTGCTTGAAAAATGTAGACTTTGTGGCACTCTATTGCTTATTGTTTCTCTAGTTGGCATCTACATGTCCGATAGGGTCATGAATCCTACCATTTATAGTATGTTGTGATCATATGATATGTTTTCATGACATCTAACTAATTATATTTCCTTTGCATAAAATACACTGATTTTAATGGAGATTTTTTACAGGCATTCACTAAAACAAAAAACTTATGCTACTGTGCATTTTTTCTACAGTCTCAGGCCTCAAACTCTTAATGTCACACCATGAGGGTATTATTTTTCTCCAAGTAAAATATCATGGGGAAATCCAAGGGATGATTGCCCACATTTGTGGATGATATTCCTTGTGAACCTATTGACATAGACTTGTGCATTTAACCTAGGGGGATTTGGTTTTGAGCTTCAGAGCCAAATGACCTACTATTGGAATGGCCCATTTTAGGAATTTTGAGCATTGTCAAGTGATTCGATGCATAATGTTTTCTCTTTCTTCATCTTTGTAGAATCATGTGATTTCTTCTGGTTTGGGTTTGGCAGGCATGTGTCTTTGGGTCATGCCCCTAATTTAGGACCATGTGATACATTTTTGTTTTGTATTCCCATCCTTAGCTTTGAGAAAGGATGGTTGTGGAATAGGATGGCCTATTCTTTGTTGATGAATTAATGCATCTTCACGGGGGAAATGATCATGTTTGAGTGCAGAGATAGGTCTATATTGTAAATCTATAGCAGTGTTATCCCTTTTTCTATATTTTTTTTCTTTGACAAATAGTGTAAGTGTTGTGCAAGATGCTTGTTACATGATTATCCTTTGTAGGGTCTATAGTGAGAAAAATGATATTTTGGTTCAGGATATTACAAGAGATCATTTATGTGCTTCCCTTACTTCAATGAAAAATGGAAATTATTTAGAATTGGATGGTTTGCCTTATGAAGTCTATAAGTTCACATGGGACTTTATTGGGGATCATATTTATTGTCTAGATGTAGACATTTTTTTCTTCTAGCTTCCTCTTTGAGTTTCTCAAGTCTCGATTATGGCTTGATGAAGCCTATTCATAGGAATGCAATGAGAGAATTCATAGGTGGTTGGAAACCTATTAATTTGCTAACCATTTCTTACAAAATTTTGAGAAAGGCTATGGCTTTGAGGATATGGTCAGTTTCCAAGTATGTAGTGCAACCAAAGTGGACTAGGTTTGTCCAGGGGGGATTCATCCTTGATATTGTCATTTCAAATTGGGAGGCCAGAGAGATAGGGAAAAAATGCCTTGAGTTGAAGATTGACTTTAAAAATCCTATAATTAAGTTCATTTTTATTTCATCTTTAATATGGTTGATGTGCTTAGGTTATAATTCACGGTGTGTGGGTATAATGAGTGATATTTTATCCAATTCCTTGGCCTTAAATTTAGTCACAAAGCCTTATCCCTGTGAATAGTGTTAAATTATTTTATTCAATAGGGCCATCCTTTGTGCCTTTCTATATTTATGGACTGTTGATGCCTTGGGTTACTTGTTGGAGGCAACTTTTATTGTAAGGTATATCTATATTATTATTATTTTAAATGGTTCAAAGAGGTTAATAGTAATAACTATTTTGAAGATGACTCTTTCTTGGACACCTTTTGTGGTGTCTTTAGCACCATTTTCAATCCTCAAAAAATTCATTTTTGGCTTTTTTAGTTGGAGTTGTCTCTGGAGTGGACTCCTACTGCCTCGTTTATATTTTTCATGGAGTTATTTTCAGATTTGATATTCTTTTTGAGACTGGGTTATCACCTATGGACTCGTGAGATGTAGAAACTTATCTATTTATTTCATTTATCGAAACTCTGCATTTTATTCATGTTATTTTCTTATACGTCACATATCAAAGACTTGATTTTTCCCCAGCCTAGGAATTGAACACAAATTAAATATAATGTTACCAGGTTTTCAAATGGAAACTTGTGAATCTTTTTATCTAGTTGCCTTACTAAAAATTGCATAGTTTGTTGACTTAAATAATTCATTTCCTTATTTCTAGAGAAATGGGGTTTTGGAATATCTATTTCAGGATTAGATGACATCAATATCAATATGGGCCTCATAAAATGTTAAGATATTCTACATGTTAGCCTACATTTGTGATCCAATATATGGTATAAATAGAGTAAAAATAACTTGAATTTTTCAAGGTTTTAGACTCCTTGAAACCATGACAATGAATGCAAGTGAGATTGAAATGGAGGGAGGAAATGGTGTCACATGGGAACATATTCAACTAAAATGCTAAATTCTCTTCAAGATTGAAAACAACTAATAACTCCATGGTATACTATTTGAGGTGAAAGTTTAGGCTTCCATATTTTGGGTTGGAACTTTTGGACCTATATGAATGTAGGTAAATAATATGTTTTGGGTGATAATTCAACACTGTAAATAATTGTCAGGTTATAGAGGTTTACGATTTGAAAATCCAAAGAGTTGGTATGTGCAAGGAATTTGTGACTCTTAGCTTGACTCAGGTGGAAAAGATAGAAAATTCATAAAATGATTGTGACTTGTGAGGTTTCTGTCAATTTCCATTTTACACTGAGCACATTGATCAAGCAAACAAGTAGACTTTTTTTGAAACTATCAGTATGCAATTGTTTTTATTGACTTGCATGGAGAATATAAGTAATGAATTTATTAAATATTATGAGAAATTCATAGATGATGAATTGAAATAGTGGAAATGGGCTTGGTGAGAGTGATGTTTTTTCAAACTATTTTTGTTCCATACAAACACTTGGGAAATGTTGCATTTCAAATGAATAGTAATTTTTTCTTATAATAAATGTTTATTGTCATCTCATAGGAAATTAATGACTTCTTGCACACTTAGGATGCTAATGGTATTGCAATCATTTTTTTTATATACGTTAGCACCATGTTTTTTCATACCTTGTGCTTTAATACAGACATTTATTGAAGCTTTGTTAACCCACAATCAAATTGATATTTCCACCTAGAACTGAACTATTACAAAAACTTTATACAAAATGTTAATTCACTATTGCCATCTTATTTAGTATGTTACTTATATAGCTAGGGATTTTTGAAAATCTGTTGTAAGCAATGTAAATGCACCATTGATAAAATGCATTAAGGAGTTGCATTGTTTAGAAAAACTGAAACGTACATGGTTTTTATTTTAATGTTGCAAATTTTTTATTTCATCTCACAGCTTCAATTTTATAGATTATAATAGGATGTAATAATTCGAGTACTATACCTTGTGGTTTCCAAGTGGTATAAACCAATTCAAAGACCCTTTAAGGAAGGTGATGAACATGGTTTGAATCTAGTTGTGAAGGACAAAAGACAATATTACAAAGAGGGAAGGTATGACTGTAGAAATGGGCTTTCATCTCGTTGTTGATGTCCAGTCCCTTTGAGTGATTTCTAATATTTTTTCATGAATATTCAAACCCATTATTGTTCTTCCTCCTACTGATGTATAAGTAATTGAGTGTGATTTTACTAAAGCTGAGAACGGATTTTATACATCTTTGTATAGAAGATCTAAGTAAAACACTTCTCTGGTCCATGGAAAGGAAATATAATAATAGTTTTGATTAATTTTTTTGCTATGATTTTGGTTTGTCTTAAAAAATATATGGTTTTTATTTCTATTTACAGGTCCAGTTTCATCAATTTGTTGAACAAGGCAAAATTCTTCACAATTATGCAACTATTATGGAATTTCTTTTGAGGTTGTGCCAATTTTGAACGTCCTTTTCTTCTCATGAGGTAAGTTCTACTATAGAATTTCCTTCATAAAATTATTTTATTGTCCTTTGTAAAATGATTTTTATTGAAAAACATTATGTTGAGCTCAAAAGATGAGGAGTTTATTTAATTGTCATATGAGATGTTATATGTTATAATTTGTTATAATTGCTAAGTTATAAACAACTAGGGTGATACACAATGATAATAGTTGGGTTGATACACAACAGTGTTCTAATTCGAATAAGATTGCATGGAATTTTTTCTAATTTCTACTTTATCAACAACAAGGGTGATACACAACAGTCATCTAATATGTATAAGCGAGAAAGGAGTTTTCTTCTATGAAGCCAAATGTGTGTTAATGGAGATTCTAGTTTTGTACCTTCAAAATATTACATTGAAGAAGTGGTCAAAGAAATTAGTACCAGTGAATGAAGAGAGTGCCCAATCTTCCTTGAATGAGTTGACGATTCAGTCATGGCTTTTTGTGTACATCATATGTGTCATCAATGCCTACTAGCAAGCTAGTGTAGCTCTTTGGGTGGTGGTTGTTGTTGGAACACCTAATCCTACATGGGTAGGTGTGGAATGCGAAAAGTCACAATGGAGTCCAAGTGACCTTGGAATGTGAAACCAAGAGTCACACCATTGTATTATAAATGTACATCATGTATAATGGAAAAAATAAGAAAGCCTCACGCTTATCTTTCATTGTGTGTTGAGTCTCTTGTGTGTTTGTTTATCTTTCTCATACACCATGTGTGTGCTTAACATGGTGTTTAACATGGTATCAAAGCTGAGAAGTCCATAACCAGCTCAACCTTGAGTGAGCCATTTGTGTTTATGGCATGTGCATATCTGCAAAAAATTTGATAATTTTTGCAGCACTCAGAGATTTCTGCAACAGTCTTTTTGCCACATTCAGAAATTTGTTTTGAAGAAAGAGCAGCATTTAGAAACTGGTTTTGAAGAAGAGTAGCAGTGTTTTTGGAGAAAAGCAGCATTGTGCATCTGAAGGTTTTCTCACTGCTTATTTTTCCTGTAATTTCTGCCTTTATTCTGCATTTTGAAGAGCTACTGAAAATTGTTTTACGTGGGTTTCTAAAGAAGAAGTTTCTGGTTTTTATTAGAAAATTTTTTGAGTTTTTCCATTGAAAAATTTCTAAGATTTTTGAGTTTTCTGCAAATTATTCTCCTATTTCTGCAATTTCTGCAATCTACTGCTGTGTAATACTGCTTGAAATCCTGCATTTCTAACAAAATTTCCTACTGCTGCTTCAAAGTATCGAGTCTCAGTTTTACTCATCTGCTGCTGGAAGAAAATCTACATTTTATGTTCTTCTCTTCTGTTTAAAAAATAAATAAAAAAATAAAATAAAAATAAAAAAATTTCAGACCTTTCGGCCCCCCTTCCCAACCTGCAATTTTTACTACAATACACCACCTCATACACTCGCTTCTGCAATTTGAATACACTCCTCACCATACGCACTCCCCATCCCGCTCACAATTACGCTCTCACCCCACCCAACACATCCCCACCACACTCAACCCGCCTTACGCCCTCCCCCCTCACGGCACCCCCCTACTCCCCTTTTCCCACAAATCACAACTGGCCCCCTCCCTCGAGCTTACCACTCCGCTCTACCTCAACCCACCGCTCTACACTTCTGTGCACAAGCGCTAACCCTCACCCCTCTGCTCGCACTCCCCACTCTCTATGGGCCCCCCCTTTACCTCTGCAACCTCCCATATGCTATACACTAACCTATATCCACCCCCACACCTTATCACTCCACCCTCACAATACTTGCAAACTCCCTCACCAATACGCCCTCACCCCACTACAGCCTACGGCTGCTCCCTCCCCCTCACCGCTACCCCCCTCACAACTGACTCTCCACTCGACCTCACTCTGCCATTCCCCCTTGGCTCTCACAGCCGTCTTCTCACACCCTCCTCTCTCCAAACCCAACCCCTCTCACACCTCTGCAAACGCCCTCCCAACTCTCCCTAACCCACCCTGCCTACCCCTTCTCCTCTACTCACTCTACTCTCATAGCAAACGCTCCCACTTCCTTCAATTCTACGCCCCCCTCTTTTAAATTAATTTTTAAATTTTTAAATTTCTTTTAATATCCCTCTTTCCCTCCCATATAATACCTCCCACCAATGAAAATTCCCTTTTATTACAATTAAAATACCTTTCCATATAATCGCCCCTACCTTCCCAATAAATTTCCCTCTTTTTGTAAATTCCCTCCATTTTTAATTAAATTAATTTTTTAATTAAAAAAAAAAAAAAAGAACAGCAGAGAGAGAGGAAGAGGAAGAGAGAATATGAACAGCAGAAAAAGAGGACTATACACATAGAGAAAATTGCAGTTTTCCATTTTATGATTTGTGACATATATAAGAGGGTGATTTTCTGAAGAATTGACATTTGAATATAGTTTGCCATCATTTTTAAAAAAACAGCCTTGAAGAAGAAAATTCAGCTGCCTTAAAGGCTTCTTGCATAGTGTTTTCAGCTGCACATATTTTGCAAAGATATTGTATTGTATTGACATTGTATCGTGAGCGGATATTGCTCATTCATAGTTGCAATCAGTACTTGAGTTGTTGAAAAATTGTTGATTTCCCTCCATCATTTGAGGAGCAGATTTTGTACTTTGAGAATTCCATTGTTGGAAATTCTTTGGAGTCATTTGTATTTGTTGTTGAATCACATTGTAAACGAGTGCATTTTCGGTTGAAGCCGACACCCTTTCAATTTTTGAGCCTAAGTTGTTGAAAATGGCCAAAGTCAATGAGGCATTAGTGTTGTTGAATAACCTCATTCACTGAAATGTTGATGATGTGATAAAAATGAGCAAGAATGCTCTTTGTAACATTCAAAGTTGTTTGCTAGATGCACAAGAAAATATTGAGTTTTTGCAGTTGGAATCTCAGCTTCAGCAAGACAAACTTCAGCAAAAGAGTCACCATTCTGAACCTGTTTTTATTCAGAAGATTGTGAAGGACTCTCATCAGAAGAAAGAAGATAAAGTTGTAAATGATTCACATTCAGTTCCTTGTACTAGAGCAGATGTACATGGAGATGCAACAGTTCAGCCTGCACTTCCTAAGCCCATCTTCAGACCTTGGGAAGAGCTTGTCCACAACAAGCACTAAACTGGTCTTGGATATGACAAGGATGTGTCCTTTCACATTCTAGATTACACCAAGCCCATTATATTTCAGAGTGCCAGATTTCTGTATGACAGTTCACCTGCAGCTGTTCCAGATCCTGCTCCACAACAACAACAACAGATTGAAAAATGCCAACACTGTGATCGAGTTGCCATATGAATATCACTATTTTGATCTTCATCCATGCAAGCACTGTGGTCGGCACACCCATTCTTCAGACACATGCTTCAGACACAAGCCTCCTGCAAGAACAAAGATTCATCTTGGATGGATCGCTTCTTGACAATGGGCATCAACAGCCAAGAAGATGTTTAAGTCGCATGTCAGAACATGTTCACAGATATTGAGCAAACTTGCAGTTGATTTTTCACCATCATCTCACCTTGTGCTTGACAAGGGGGAAAATGGTGGTCATGTAAAAGCTTTGACGTCAGATCAAGCGAGCCTGAGCCACAATCTCTCATTTCATGTTCAGAGTTGTAGCCAGAGACACAGCAGTACAAGCGAGCTTGAGCCACAATTCATCATTCCAGATTCAGAGATGTAGCCAGAGACATGGATTTCCATGAGCATGCCTTCAGTTGGTGGACAACCTTAAAGCATCATCTTTGGTTGGTGGACAACCTTAAACCACCACAGGTAGTAGACCTCCCTTCTTTTAGGTCGAAGGTCTCCCTTTCATATATGAGGAACACTTCCTCTAGTGGAAGCCTTCAGCTTCTTTCCAACATTTGTTGAGTTCCAGAAAATGCTTCAAAGCATTCCAGAGTTGTTGGTAATCCTAAAACCATCACAGGTAGTAGACCTCCCTTATTTTAGGTTGAAGGTCTCCCTTTTTTATGAGGGACAATTCCTCTAGCAGAATCTTTTAGCTTCTTGCCAGTTTTGGAAGAGTTCCAAGAACTACAACAAGTTTTGTGTTCCAATATTGGTGGTCATCCTTAAACCACCTCTTTTTTCCAACATTTCAAAGAGTTGATTCAGCCCAAGTGCTGCCATGCATACTTTGCAGATTTGTATTACAACTCTCTTCTTGGACTCACACATACCCCTTCGGATTGAGGGGGGATGTTGGAACACCTAATCCTACATGGGTAGGTGTGGAATGCGAAAAGTCACAATGGAGTCCAAGTGACCTTGGAATGTGAAACCAAGAGTCACACCATTGTATTATAAATGTACATCATGTATACTGGAAAAAATAAGAAAGCCTCATGCTTATCTTTCATTGTGTGTTGAGTCTCTTGTGTGTGTGTTTATCTTTCTCATACACCATGTGTGTGCTTAACATGGTTTTTAACAGTTGTATTGCTTATGCTAATTATAGTTAATTTTATTTTCATTGCTAGATTAATTTTATTGAAGATTATTTTTTATTATTAGTTGTTTGTGAAAATAAAGCTACAAGGGTGTCATAGTGAGCTAACTCCATTAAGTATTTTTTATTAAGTTAAAAATAGGGGCTTGCATGATTATATATTTTACAAGGATTATGTCATTATGTGTTGAACATTTTTTTAAAATCTATGCCTATTATACAATTTCAAGGACTGCCATAACTCCTCACATAATTCTTTAAAGGGTGCTAGCTTAATGGAAGAGCACCCACCATACAGGAGGTTGGTGGTTTGATTCCACTGTACCCTAATGTGAATTATTCAATGATATTGTAGTTTTTTTTAATTAAATATTTTTATATTGATTTATTTTAATGGTGAGATACTTTTTTGGATTCATTCTTTTATATTGTCTCTAGAGAGACAACAGATATGATTAAAGATATTGTCTCCATAAATACAATATGTCTTTAATTCCAACTATTGTCTTTGGAGAGACAAAAATGAAATTGTCTCATAAGGAACAATAATGCTTGCGTTATATATTGTCTTTATAGAGACAAATTTTTAAGACAATAATTTGATACACTCACTTAAAGACAATATTTAAGACAATACAAAGTTTTATTTTTGTCTCAAGTTAAGGCAACTTACCAAAAAATTGTCTTAAAACCCCCCTTTGTGTTGTAGTGCAACTATTGTCTCTAGGGAGACAAAAATGAAACTATCTCTAGAGAGACAAAAATGCGTGTGTTATATATCATCTTTATAGAGACAATATTTTAAGACAATTTAATTTTAAGACGATTTAATTTGAGATGCCCACTTAAATAAAATATTTAATACAATGCACAAGTTTTCTTTTGTCTCAAGTTAAGACAATTTACCCAAAAAATGTCTTAAATATTGTCTTAAAACACCCCTGTATGTTGTAGTGGAAGAACAAGTATTTAAAGACAGAAAATCAATCGACACATTCAAAGAAGATTTATATGATGACATTTGTATTTTGTACCATGCCCTTTCGAAAATAAATATATGACAATGGAATCATTTCATTGAGTATTGTGCTCCTCTACATCAACCAAAACATACTGATTGAGAGGAAGGGCACAATGACTAGCAATAATTGCTAAAAGAAAAACGATAGATTACATGTGAAGCATAAGATTTATTTTTAAGAAAATAAGCATGGAAATGATGTTCACAAACATCGACTTATAGTAATTGGAGTTGATGATGGAGGATTTGTTTCTTCATGAGATTTTTCAATTGGAACTATTCCAATCGACCACACTATAGAGTATAATTCCATAAAAGAGGAGGAAGCCAGCTAAAATAGCATATACAATAGAATAAGAATCGAGAGAAATATTGTGCATCAATTTTTGTCATTATAAACCTCCAACGAACATTCTAAATATAGAGTGGGAACAAAGACAAATGATATGAGAGGAAATAAGTAATTTGAGGGATACCAAGAGTTCAAATAGAAGTGATCCCTAAGAGTGGTTGATTTCTAGTGCAGTGGACTCATATGAGATTGATAATGACTAGCTAGATTTGAAAGTAGTATCTACGACGACTCTTGTGAGAAGTGTAAGCACATAGTAGATTGAGACAATAAATGGAATCCTTAAACTATTTGACATAGTGGAAAGTATCGATGTTGATGACTTTGTACCTACACTATGTCAATCTCCCATTAGATATGGTAATCTATGTATTAGATTTTTTATTTAGAAAATGTTACAAATAGATCTTGAACCCTCCAAGGTGTGGTATAGAAAAAATGAACATGGAAATCTATGTGACAAAATTTTGATCCAAATTACAAAATCAGTTCAAAGTTCGTCAAGGAATCAAAAAGATGAAAATATACCCCTTCACATTAAGGATCTCAAGGACACACTCCCCTTGTCAAATCTACTTATTAAACAAGAATATTTTAAATCTGTTAATAGTCAAGATGAATCGACATGTCCTCATAAAATATGGTTTGTAGAATATATATAGATAAATGTTCATAGAGTATTGTTCTATAGATATCACTTTTTATTTATTATATTTCTTTAATAGCTCAATATTTTCACCCTTACTATTTTCAATTCTTTATATTTTTCTATTTATAATTATTTCTTAACTTTCCCCTAATTTTATGAGCGTTCCTCTTTTTATTTTATTTATTTACCTCCTTGTTTAATTATCAAATACCTTAGCTATTAAAATTTTCTCTTGAAATCTTACCATATTTCCCAATAACTATTAGAAACCTATTTTAGTTTAATTTGCATACTTATTCTATTTTTTATTATTTAATAATTAAGTTAATTCTTTATATATTTCTCCCCTTTTTATTTGTTTTCCTTCCCTTTTCACTGAACTATCAAATTTCCTAGTTATTTTTTTCTTTGAATTCTTAGCCCATTTTTCTCTCAATGGTTAATAAAAATATCTATAAATTCAAACCCTCGCACTCTCACTTGCCATCTGTTGGAATTCACAATTCTACTGAGTGGGGTGGGGGGGATGAATCTGTATAAAGACAAATTTTTACTTATTTAAATCTAATTCAAACATCATAAAACATCTATATCATAATTTAATAGGTAACACAAGATATACCTAGAAACCATTACAGGATAAAACCACAAAACTCCTTTATATGAAATATCTTGTAGGCACCAACCTATTGTTACATCAATTTCTTATGCTAATTTTTAGACACCAATTTACATGAGATATGAATCCCCTATGTTGCTTTGTAGGCACCAACTTATAGGAGAAACCAATCCCCTCTAATTTTTTTTAGGAACCAACCTACAAGAGACACCAATCCCATCTGTCGCTTTGTAGGTACCAACCTATAGGAGACATCAATCCATTTTGTTGTAAATATTTTTAGGAACGAATTATGTTAGTTGTTTATGTTTTCACCAAGTCTACTTGTTGCTTCTATCTTCATGAGATTTGTTAGTTTTTATTTTCCTTCATGAGTTCTACCTAGTGATTCTTCCTTCACCAACTCTACTTCTCCTGGAACTTGTTTCTTTTTGCTTCTTCCAAGAACGAATTTGCACAGGATTCCATGTATCCAATTTTAAAAATATGGTTCTGAAATTTCTACCAAAAGTACCTAGAGATATCTTCTTTGTCTCATTCATGTTGCGCATTCTAAAACATCTCAGAAAGAATGTTATGGAAAAATTGATAAGCTAACTTGTATGACATATGTTTCATGAGCATTTCAGAACACTAACTTTCTCAAATTATATCTTTGAAATTATAGCGAACCAAGGTCTATAATTTGAACCATATGCACATGATGATATTAACTCTGTATCCTCCAAGTTTCATAGTCTGAAACATTATAGAACAAAATTTATAGAGAAAATTCCCAACTAACTTGTTTGAAGAAGATTTCATGAGTATTCAGGAAGCCTAACTTTGTTTGACAATATCTCTGAAATTATAGTGAATCAATGTCTGAAATGTGAACCATTGGTACTTGAAGATATTTTATCTGTATCCTCAAAGTTTCATGATATAAAATATCACATATGAAAATATATAGATAAAATTCCAAGATGACTCGTTCATTCCATAAATCACATTTTTGTTTCCACCTTTAGACTCCAATAATCACCGCAAAAGTTATTCCTCAACTCTTCTTATGACCTGAGATTTGTTCTTCGATGAATTCTTATTAAAATGAAATCATATGCCCTTTATTTATAGTGTTTGTATGTTCACTTATGGTTTTGAATTGTTAAACTGGTTGGGTTGTCTTTCTTGTACTTTGGATATGTCATCTTGACGAAATATTTCATATCTCCTCATTCCTATTAAGTTAGAGGGGGTGTCATATACCATTGGAAAGGTCTTAGAATAAGATTTATAACCATATATATTATTCTCCTATTTGAGCTTAGTAATTGGAGTAAAAATACATTAAAATATAAGGTATCTAAATGCGGCATCAAAAATCCAAAAACAATATTTCTAACAATCTTCACTTTCCAATCTTAAATATATTGGACAAAAAAAGGCTCCCTATGTATCTCACATCAACGAAAGAAATATTTCC
Organism: Pinus albicaulis; assembly: GCA_034641835.2. NCBI lineage: Eukaryota > Viridiplantae > Streptophyta > Pinopsida > Pinales > Pinaceae > Pinus > Pinus albicaulis. The sequence goes on along the minus strand of CM076579.1, from coordinate 439,992,246 downwards.
AATTATTCCCCCTCTTTCTAATTTATGGAAACCCTTATTCAATTCTAAAATTCTACAATTCTCTGTGTACCTGTAACTTCTCCCCCTTTGACATCAATGGAAAAGGGATTCTCCCACTAAACTTGTTCTTCTCCTTATCTATAGCTCTTCTTTTGTCTGAAAATTTTATTAGTGATTACAACTTCTCCCCCTATTTTTTATGCATATTCTCCCCCTTCAAGATATTAACAACAAAACAATCACTTTCTCTAATTTCTTACTTCTCATTTGTTTGAAACTAGGCTCCCCCCTATCAAGATTGTGTCCTTATGCATGCAACATTTATTCTTATGCACTTTCGAGGTTGTTCCCTCTATGATTGTGTTGTATATGAACAAAAAATTTGTCTTATGTTGTCTAGATAATGTAGACTCATCATTCACTACAACATAAAGGGGGTTTTAAGACAATATTTAAGACAATTTTTGGGTAAATTGTCTTAATTTGAGACAAAAGAAAACTTGCGTATTGTCTTAAATATTGTCTTTAAGCAGGTGTCTCAAATTAAATCGTCTTAAAATATTGTCTCTATAAAGACAATATATAACACAATCATTTTTGTCTCTCCAGAGACAATTTCATTTTTGTCTCTCCAGAGATAATAGTTGCACTAAAACACAAGGGGGGGTTTTAAGACAATTTTTGGGTAAATTGTCATTTGTCTCTCCAAAGACAATAGTTGGAATTAAAGACATGTTTTCTTTATGGAGACAATGTCTTTAATCTTATCTATTGTCTCTGTAGAGACAATATAAAACAATGAATCCAGAAAAATATCTCACCATTAGAATAAATCAATATAAAAAAATTAATTAAAAATATCAACAATATCATTGAATAATTCATGTTAGGGTACAGTAGAATCGAACCACCTACCCCCTGCATGGCAGGTGCTCTTCCAATGAGCTAGCACCCTTTAAATAATTATGTGAGGAGTTATGGCAGTCCTTGAAATTGTATAATAGGCATTTATTTTTAAAAAATGTTCAACACATAATGGCATAATCCTTGTAAAATATATAATCATGCAAGCCCTTATTTTTAACTTAATAAAACTAGCAATTGCACCATATGTTAAGCCCTTATTTTAATTCCTTGCATTGTACAGTGTGGATTGGAGCTTTCATGATTCTAACGTAAAATTTGAGCGGTAACAAAAGGTGATTGCTGATCTGAAGTTACAACGTTTATTTGAGTAAAAAATCCATCTGCTATTAAAGAGGATCTTGAACCTAGCAGGAAAAAATCCCCCGAGTCACACTAGCAAAACAGGTGATCAAAGCAACCACATTGATTGATATCCCATTGTCTCGTTTATAATGTCCAATTGAAGCAGTCTTATTTCCTTATATGTCTTTACCTTTTGTTTTTGAAATGCAGCTTACAATAACTTATCGCAGTCCTTTGGCTAAGTTGTCATGCTATGAAGGATTTTTCCAAGCCATAAATATCACCCATGACTTGTACCTAACCTCATCCATACCTACTCATTAGATTTCGAACCAGGTCTCGACATTGATTTGTACAATAACCTTGCTATTTGTTGAAAGTCCACAGACTTGTGGACATGCATTTATTGTTTTATCTTCAGTTGAGTTAACTTTCTAAACAGTTGGCATCTGTTGTCTATAATTATAGTTGTGATTCCTCGGCATCAATTAGTGTCTCTAGAAGTAAAATTTGGTGTGTTAAGTCATTGGCCCAATTTGTGAATAAAATAACTAATGCAGATTCGTCTGTTAAAAAATAGTGATAGAGTTGGCCCCTGTCAATAATTGAGCGAAAATGTTTTGATCTCCTCATTCAGTCTCATAAGCCAAAGAAAGTTATGTATTATTTTTTAAAGGTACAATGCTTCTCTTTTTCCCAAAAGAAAGGAAACATAGATATTTGTCCATTATTGCTACCTAGATATACTAATTTCACACTAGTTGCTTTAGAAATCTAACAAAATTATAAGATTTGGTGTTGAAAAAAATTCGCTCTTTACCAACCAAACAAGTATATGCTTTCAAAATGGAGTAGAATCAAACAAGATTACCTTTCACTCAATGCATGGGCCATCAATGGTAGAAAATGCTAATCTCAAATCCTGACAAACATCATCACCCAACTCTGTATTGGCATTTACAGCTGTGGCACTGTTCCCTCCAATATTTTGATGATTGGGAGAAACAAGACTGGTAGAAACATGAACTGGAACAGATCAGGAGCATTATTATAAGTATTTGTGGCTCGCAATGCAATATATAAGAAAATGAAATGTCGTGCACCAAATGAGAAAATAATTCAAAAAGCTAAACAAATTATCATCTGTTAATATAACATCTTTAATTTCTAGCTAGAAATAAGAAAAATCCAATTGACAACTTAACCAATATATTGCACAATAAAATTTTAAATTACAATTTCCCAATCAAATCCTCTTTGAAACAAGTTTAGAGTAGAGCATGTTTCTTATTAACTTTCTTCATCACTTTGGCCTTTAAAGATATTTTATTCCAAAAAATTCAAATGTCTAAACTGACTATAAGCAACAACTCCTCTTAACAATTCTATGCTTTCGAGCAGAAGAAGTGATCAATTATGAAACTTTTCTTTCCTTCATTTCAAGATCATGACAAGATTTTTTGTGCCTCCTATTAGAAATAGGGCATATTTGTTCACTGTTACCAAACTCTTGTGGAAGATTTCCTTGATTTGTTCTTTATCATTATTCTATAGACATGTTGCTTTTATGTGTAATTATTTTCAACCTTCACGTTATGCCAAAAATAGTTAAATGACCACAACAACCAATTGGGTTCTTCAGGTTGAAAATTTACCTATAAAATTATACAAGGAAACATCAACAAGATTCCAATCTTTTTTCTGCAAAATAAATTTATTATCATGATTAGAGACAGATTAAAAGTAGTATCAGATACCTACATTTTCTCCTTCCCAAGGACCTTTTAAAACAGAAAAGACAAATAAATTTGATCTTTAATGTTATAATTGAAGACCAATTTGACCAACCTTCCATCACATTAACAATCTGCCCTAAGGTAAGACATCCAATGAAACATTAACAGTATGCCTGACATTTAGCTTTAAATGGCCTCTACAGTTCAACAATAAGCATACTAATAACAATAAGTATATATGGCTTGTGGGCTATTGGACATACTCTTGGGTTATAAAATTATAGTGGCAGGCTAGGCTGGCAGTCAGTTAGTTTGAAGTTGAACCCAGGTCACTCTGACAAGTTACCTATTCCAACAGTTTAAAAAAAAAACAATTCCTATGGTTTAAATAAAAAAATATTAATTAATAACTATAAATTAATAATTTAATTAATAAAATTTTAAAAATAAATAGTTATAAAGGGAAAAAGGAGAATTAAATTTAAGAAAGGAAAAAAAAAAAAACCTTTACAATCTAATCGATCATACAATGAATGTTAAATTTTCAGACCATGGTAAACAAATTCTGCAGTAAGAAAATTTTACCTAAACTCTATGGAGATTAACAAACCTGCTCATTTGAAATATGCTAATATACAAGCAAGCAATGTTGGAAATGTGAACAGGCAATACACAGCATTGAACGCTAAACTTGCAATTTTCTTCTCATTAAATCTGAAAACAAAATAAGTAGTTATAGCTCAAAATGGGAATGCATAAATCACTCACACCTATCTTTTATGAATTAAGGCTAGTAGAATACACAAATAGTCTCTGTGAGCACCAAAATTAAAAAAACTAATATAATTTTGTCTAGGGATTAGTGGCCAGGCTGCATGAGAAACCTACTAGGAAAGAGCACCCTTGTCCAAACTTGGTATCCTAATTAACACATGCTATTTTCTAAAGATAGAAAAGCTCCCTAAGGGTGGCGCTAACAAAAGAAAACCTCCTAAAACTGGAAGAGGTGGAGAGATTCTCCACTCCAGGCTCAGTTATTCAGAAGAAAGCTTATTTCGAACCGCATTTCAGAAAAATAGCAACTCAAAAGGCTTTAGAACAGCAGGCTCAGCTAGAAGCCCATGTAAAGACTAAAAATGAAGTCCATTCAGAGACAAAGAATGATGTGCTTTTTAGTGAAGATCACAATCTTGAAGACTCAAGGGTTCTGCAAGATGCTGCTGAACAGAATAGTTTGGAAACTGAAGAGAATCCTTATACTCAGACAATAGAATATGACAATACACCTCACAATTTAGATACAGAGGAAGGGACTGTCAGCATGTATATAGGTGAAATAGAGGAGGCAAACCAACATTTACCTTCAATGTTGGATAATGTTCAACAAGATGAGATGGCTACAGAGGTCATTTCTTCTAGCAACAAGATGAAAGAAGAGAATAGAAAACAACACTGTACAGCTGAAAACGATGCAGATTTAGAAGATTTGGATCTGGGAGAACTTGAAAAACCAGTGCCATTCAAACAAGAACTAGAACATGGGTATAGCCCTAAAGAACCACTGGCTATGGAAATGAGCATGGAAGAGGCGGTGGAGGAAGTGACATCTAACCATGCCCTATCAGATTCCCAAAAGCAAGATCAAAGGAGAAAACCTAGTCATAAGGTGAGATTTCTAATTCTGATTCTATTGCTATGGCATAGGTGATAGTCTAGTCCTTCACACTGTTATAATTGGAATTATTTTATGTCAGTTCGAACCAATTTCAGGATATTGCTTCTTCAGAAGAGAAGATAGCTCAAGAAAATCGCAGCAAATCATCAATTTCAACAAAATCATCATCAAATGCTACATCTAGGGCATCAAAGCCTTTGGTTTCTTCTTAGCCTAACAAACTTGCCAAGGGGCTTCTGAAGGCTTCAAGAAAATTGGAGAATGGTCTCGCAATAAGGAAGGAGGCGAGTAGTGGAGAGGCAGCCAAGAGTAAAACCTCTCTTTCTATGTCTTTAAACAAGTCAGTGAGTCTAGTAGCAAATAAAGGAACTTCCACTAGATAGAGCTCTACAAATAGGAAACAACCTTCAAAACCTCTTCAACAGCGTTGATTTCTTCGAAAGAATAGGTATATGTCTGTTGGATAAATATTCAGTGGAATAATGTCCCTTGAGATTGATAGAGAATATCAATTGATTTTACACCAAAGATATTATTATTGGCTAGCGTAGGCAAGTTTATGTTGAAATTTAATATTAAGGAACTCATGGTAATGACAGGGTTGTAATTAATCTCTTAATGACACAAGGAGTTTTCTTTATGATGACATTAATTTGTTTCTACAGGTTTCTATGAATGGCATGCCAAAGATTCTTGACTTGAGGGGAGTTCATAAAGAGAATATTAGGTAAAGCTTGCTTAGGCTTTCAGGCAGGTGTTCTTCAGTGTGGATCTGTCAACTGTTATGCATGACTTTGATAAATAGAGTTTTGTGCCTTGAATGAAAGCTTTGAGCTCTTCATATTTGCGAAGAAAGCTATACACTTTTGCACAACATCTTGAACCATATTTTTCAAAAGTTTAATCAATTCTAGTTTTTATGAATGGTAGGCATCATAAAGAGAGTACAAAAGAGCCAACGAAGCAAGTTGAGAACAAACTTGTTCCATCAAAAATGGAAGGAACACTTCAACTTCCGCAGGGTAATTCTTCAAAGAATGATATCATTTTTAAATCTATTGCTTGTTGGGGAGAAGCCACTATAGTTTTATTTCAGAATGATTGATTTTTCTTTTATATGTATAATGTACTCCTTAGCTAGAATTTTGGTAAAACATTGGTTATGGGATAGTAATGTTACCAGTTTTCTAGTAAATCCATGCTGCACTCTTCATCCATTGAAATAGTTCCATTTATTCGCACTTTTCCCATATCATATATAATTATTATAACAAAAATTTGTTAAGATTCAGGTCCCACAGATTTATCAATGAAAGTAGGTTACAGAACAAGGCAACGAGAGCAAAATTCAGCTTTAAAAGTGACGAAAGAGCAGAGAAGAGAAAAGATGTAAATAAATTTTTCTTCATTCCATTTTGTTCTATGTGAAGATGCATTTTATAATTTGAATATGACATTTTACCCTATGTTAGGGTGCATTGTAAGTTAAAAATTCAGAAACCACTATCAGTTTAATCTTCAGCATACACTTCAATGCTTTTGATTTAGACCAGTACCCTTGTGTTACCCTCTTTTCAAAAATATGTGGCTATTGCTTTGGGATTTTGTCTGTGGTATACTAGCGTGATATCGTAAATTCCAATCCCAAGCCCATGTTTAAGTGTTTGTTGCATATTGTTTATGAACTTGATTAGAGGCCTCAAAAAAGAAGTGTGAATATGTTTTTGTGTTATTTATATTAATGTGGGTTCAGTAGTTTCATTTTCTATGGCCACCAAGGGTGGGGAAGAAATCTAAATGTAAACTTTACCCGGATTACAGTATCAAGCTAACAAGATGGGACTTTTGTGATGAGATTTCAGTATGGTTTTAGTCATACTTAATTTAAAAGTGTTATGCATAAAAGTGGCACCAAAATGGATATGGAAGCCAGGGATGGATTCTGTAAGGGATTTTGGCATGAGGTCAAATACCTACACAACTTGAGGTACCACTAGCAGTGACATGATGGATGGTGAGTTGGGTGAACTTGGTGAAGGTTGTATGGTGATTCTATATGTTTTAAATAGCCTTGGTGACCAACTTGTAGGTGGATGTTGCAAGATGATTAGGAGGGTATACTAGTCAAGTGTTGGCTATGAGGACCAAAGAACTGTACCTATAGAGGGGCAGAAGACCTACAAGACACTGCAATGCATGCTTTGGTGGAAGATGACACAATCTAGCAATGCGGTGAATAGTGTGTTATTTGGGCTAAGGCGACAATGTTGATGAGTGCTCTAAAGGTATGAGAATACTTGTCTCTCCCAGGGACATCAGCTTTACGGACTATTAAGTGTAATTACATTGGGAAATCAGTTGTTGAAGTGTAACTGGCTCGAGGGAGGTGACGGTTGAGCATCACCTATGGTTGGGTGGTGATGGAGGGGCATTTTCTATAGTGGAAATGAGTACTCAACATTCTGCACACTCTAAGGTGCCTAGCTTCTGTTAGGTCGGGATATGTTGAGTAGGCATAGTGTTAATTTTGGACAACTAGGTCCAAAATCCATGTTGTGATGCTCAGGTGAAGATGCCAATATTTTTATTGGACTCCTCTTTCGGAGAGGTGCCAGATCGATCTAAAGATCATCTTGATCCAATGAGCAGAACATTTATTTTGAATTTATTCAAAATATGTGTAGGTTGGCCTGAAGGTTTGAAGCCCCAGCAGTTGTGTCACACACCCTCATTGATGGATATAAATTGGTCAACGTTGGAGGACATTTTCACTCTTCACATCCTCATGCATTTCTCTCTCATCATCTGATTGGTTTGATCACCTTGGAGGCTCTTCTCTTCACACGTGGGAAATTGCAACTAGGAGAAAATCTGTTTTCGGCCTAGGGTTTCTACTGCAACGTTGACTAGCATTGACTTTGGTCAATGCAAGGTCAAATTGACCTAAAACTCTCCCATTCTTTCAATTTCCTCAAATCGCATTTTTTGGCACAATTACTGAGGCTGGACGTTGACTTTGACTTTACTACGTTGACCTTGTTGTTGTTGTTGTTTGCATTGACCTTTGACTGCTAGCGTTGACCTTTAGGGTTGACTGACCTGGCTATCCTAGAGGGTTGTGTGACATTTCTGGTTGGCTAACCATATTGAGACTTTGCTGGTTGAAGCATCTTATTGACCGCCTTAACGCACCATCACACTTATATATTTTGGCTTGTCTTCTATCGATCTACTAGTATGTTCTATCAGCATTTTACTTTCTTGTCTATGTGATTGCTGACTGTTATTGGGATAAAAAGTAAAGTTGCATCAAGCATAGAACATATACAAAAATTTACACATAGTTTGTGGATGATACAAGCATTTGATGGACATGCCCAAAAAGCAAGGTAACATAGGTGTAGCACGAAGACTAAGCTTCTTAAGTGGTGTAGGATGCTCGAGTAAAATGAAAAATCTTGCCTTGTGTGGAGGTGGATATGGCAAAGTTTCATAAAAGGAAGGATATGATATGGTGGGAAAACAAATACAATACACATGCCATAGTAAAAATATTCCATAAAACATAAAAAATTTAGATTATCATTCATCAATTAGAAGACTAAAAGAAATTTATCAATGTAGATCATCATCGGTACTAACTAGGATCATACTTATTTAATGTTGCACAATGTAAACATAAATATACGTTGCACAAGTTTGCGAACCCAGGGGCGGGGTTCTTGAACTTGTCATGGGTTCTCGTCCCAAGTATCGGGTTCGGGTTCTTCTAAAATGCACCTAAAAGAAGTGGGTTCTCTGAGTAAGCACCAGGTTCTTCGCAACCAAAATTTGGGTTCTTTTGTCTAATTGGGTGTGCCGAACCCTGACAACAGGTGTGTGGAACCCCAAAATCGGGAACGTTAGGGTTCCTTTGTAGTGGAATATAGTTTGCACTAGTGTGTGCAGTTATGCAGACTCAACTCCAACCTTTTCTCTACCTTCCATAATGTAAACCAAAAATTACAAAGATGTCTGCCCCATTCAGAGGTCTATACATTTTTTCAAATACACAGAAATCTAGATTTGAATACTTCGTTTTCAGATCTGTAAAGACTAGATTGTATTAAATGAAATTTGGACCTTCATTTTTCGTGAGATTGGATTCTAGAAATGGTTTTGAAGTCTAAATACATGGTTAATTATGCCAACAAGTTTGTTGTCAGTTCACATAATCTAAATTGAAAACTGTGCTTAGTGCAAGCAGCAGTTCTAACTTCTATCAAATATTAATGGATATGAAAATAGTGATTAATAGTGTTTTATCATATTCTGTCTTTGAAAGGTGGCTCGTGGGTCTTCTTTTGGGATGGATATTTAATATTTATGATAACAATGAAGCTTGTTTGCAGATTCAACCACTTTTAAGTTCCAGATCTTTGATTTAGCCAAACTGCCTTCAATTTCCTTTGTTACACAGGCTTTATTTTCCTCTTGCACGGCTTCAAGCATGCTCACACCAGTTGCGAGTGAAACAGATTTGCAAGATTTTCCATATCACATAAAGTGCAGACCAAGGAACACTTTATCTTTAGGTGGCCAATATATTATAAGGTTATATATATATATATATACCGATGAACCCATGACATACCAAACCCACCTTTCATGGCAACATAGAAATATGCAGCTTTTGAAATGAGTATCACACTAGCAAAATTCACGAATGAAAATGGAAGACTCCAAAAGAACCCCAAACCCTTATGAAAAATCAATTTCTACTCCAACAGTGCCCCAATCAGTCATAAACCCTCAAGCACAAAACTACCCGATGCCAACTTCTCTCCACAACGAATAACATTCAAATTGTATTTGAGTGTCGGTGTGCTGGTAGGCCCATGACTTTATTTTTAAGTTACGATGGCCCCATTCACGGTTAGGGTGGTTGTGCTTCCTTATGTTTTTTTCTTGAGTTTCTATAATGTTTTTCGCTATTTTATCGCGTCGAAATGTGGGTTTTTGGTTGACAGGTTTCTATCATCTGAAATCATGAAAACTTTAGCATGAGCGCTTGAAACGACACTAAAATCTGACATGTCATATCTGGAATCTGATACAGCGTTGAGGCATTTCAGGGGCGTAACCTCTCTATTTCAGACTCTGAAATGCACAATGGTGTTCCAGGCATTTCTGGCAGATGTTTCCCGTAGCACATGCCTTAATTGAGAAATCATTCTTGGAGTGTTTTGTTTTTTACGGTCTTTGAGCGTTGTTGATGTATCATTTTGAAAATGGAACAAATAAACAATCTCGATAAAGGGTTGCCTTTCATCTATCTACTCGTTGAAATTTCATGCCTTAAGCTACTATCTTTCACCAGTTATATAGTATGTCCCATCGGCTGCTACTATTCATTTTATATATTACTCCATAGCTAGATAATTGATAATGTCTTCTGCAAAGTTTTTGATTTAATTCTTTTGATTTACTCCAGTTATATATGAAATTGGAAGAAAAGATGAGTGCCAAGGAAGCCGAGATGAATCAAATTCAAGAAAAGAAGCAGGTTTGCCTCACGTTTGATTTTATGAGTTCTAGATATAGCTTCTGGTCAATATGTGATTCTCTTTGTAAGATGCATAAGCAAGGTTTAACTCAATCAGTTTCTTCTTTACAGAGACAATATAGAGAGTAGTGATCTAGTGGAATACTGTTCTTTGTTTTATTTCAAGATTATTTCATTTCTACATTGTGAAGCTAAAAGGACTAGATTTTTCTCATGATTTTTGGTTGGCTGGTAACATCTTTTAGCTTTATTCTATTTCTTACCCAGGAAGAAATGGAGTTTTAAATCAAGCAATTACGTAAGAGCCTTAATTTTAAAGCGACACCTATGCCTACATTCTATTAGGAAGGAGTACCGCCAAAAACTGAGTCAAAAAAGGTGAAGAGTACTGGAAAGGAACACTTAGAGTTCCAAACATCTGTTGGTCGTTTTTAAATAAAAGCTTCTCATATTTCTTTAACATCAAAATTTTCCATGGCAGCCGTTGGTTCTCAATATGTATAGGCACCTGTTTTAAATACCCCCTACTTGGAAATGTTGTGCAAATTATAATCCTCTGAGATGAACATGGTCATTGACTCGATATCTTTTTTCATCTCATATTTGTATCTTTATTGTCTAATAATTTTTTCAATGATTGTTGTAGATTTCAGCACCAAAGATTGGAAGGAAGAGTTCCAATTCTAGGGAAGATTCAGACAGTAGCTCTGCACGAGCCCATAAGGTTTCTGGGCCGGTGATCAAGAACAGTTGTTTTGCAGAGAAGCATGCCAACTTCAGAGTGAAAAATGTGCAGGTTCCAGTGGCTAGTATTAACAACCCTCCTTCTAGAAAGGCACAAAAGGAGGCAGGCTCTACAAATATATCAACTACAAAGCCCATAAAATCGAAGCATTCAAGTAATGCAAGCTCTAAACAGAAACCATGAACCATGCTAGAGTCTAGAACTCTTCAACAAAACCAGTTTGTAATGGATTGGAAGTAACAGTATCCAATACCGTGGAAAATCCATCTGCAAATGGAGAAAGTTGTGGGCAAAGTGCCAATATCTCTTGTGATAAAATATCAGTAGTTCATAATTTTGAACCCTTAGTTAAACTGAGAGGGGAGGGGGTGAATCAGTTTAACACATACATGGACTTTTAAAACTTTTCCCTTAAATATTATTTACACCTTTATTTCATGGTCAACTTAATATGTGAGCAATCTTAATTTGTGAGCAGCAAGTATCAAGCAGATTTGTTAATGTAACAACAGTCTTAATATGCAAGCAACATGTATTAAGCAGATTAGATAAACCACATCAATACATAGACATTATACACAGAGACACCAGATATAAGTGGAAACCCATAAAGGGAGAAAACCACATCTTATTATTGTTGTGATGCAAAGGCAAGCTCCAACTCCCTCTCACCACTGATTTTCTGTAGGCACCAACCTACAGGAGGCTCCAACCTCAATTCTGCAAGCTACAACTTTCAAGGAAGCTCCAACTCCCATCAATTTTCTGCAGGCACCAACCTACAGGAGGCTCCAACCTCAGTCAACTACAACTGACATTTTATCAAGCTACAACTTGATGTGGAAGCACCAACTCCCATCTATTTTCTACAGGCACCAACCTACAGGAGGTTCCAACCTCAGTCAGCTACAACTGACATCAATCAAGCTACAACTTGATAGGGAAGCTCCAACTTCCTTACTCTTTCAAAAGAAAACACTTGCTGATTTACCTTGGATATTAGCTCTGTTCTGTAGCATCTCTTCTGCTGTCCATCAGTCCTCATATCAGCCCTGAACCATCTCTGCTCAGCTCCTCATTCTTCTTGTCGCATTGCTTCATTTCTGCATTCTCTAACTTTTCACTACATCTCATTCTAATCCTCCTTCTTATCTTTTCTTCCTCAATCTTCTGTACTATGCATTCTCTTTCCTTATGCTCTCTAGCTCTCTAACCTCTTGCAGCTTTCTTATTTTCTTCAACTTTCTTCAATTCTGCTGCACACTCTCTTCTTCTCTCACTCTGTTTACGTCAACCTTCTTCCCTTGAATATAACCCTTTTTTATACAAAATAGCTTCATGGCTATTTTTATTCCACTGGGAATTCGAAATGGAGAGCCATGTCTCTTTGCCTTCTACCTTCTCATCTCTTTTCAGCTTACTCAGAAAAATGTAACTGTAGGTGTTTATTTTAATATTACAGTGGGATATTTTCTCTCTTCTAGAGACTTTCCAATGCATCACAAACAATAAAAACAATTAAAACATTTACATTTGAATTACAATGTGAATTACAGCTCACTCGTTCACCCTCTTGGCTAGCTGCGCATTTGTCTTTTCTTTGAATGTGTTTGTCCTTTCTATCCTCTGTTGTGGTGTAATTGCTGCATATGTGTAACTGAGCCTTTTAAATAAATAAAATGTAATTGCTGACTCTTAAAACAAGGAAATTCCAACCCTTTTCATGCCACAAGTGTCTTATTGATGTGGCGAGTTTCGCAGGCCGGAACATACATATATCACAATTGTATTACATTAATAATCACCCTCCCATTAAGCTGAGGCCTGTGGGTCTACAGACCACGCGGCTTAATTTAATATCATCGCAACCATCGTTTTATATATATAACAACCCTTTTATATATATAACCCAAATTTCACTACACTAACGGCCTTTTAATATACCTTTAAATCAACTCTCGGAGTAACTAATGAACCCTTTTAAAACATATAAGAACTCCTTTCGGGCCCATTTTCCACGCTTCCCGATGCAATGAGTCTCCTCCGATTGCAATCGATTGCTCCTGCTCCGATTGCGATTGATCGCAATCACAACTTCAAATACTCTGATGCGATTGAATCGCTATTAAGTTCTTTCGATTGCGATTAATCGCAATCGCAACTTGCGTTTGCATGTTTCGATGCCCTTCTCTAACTCCGATACAATTGGTCACTGTTCATTGACATTTGCCGATGCAATTAGGACTTGGAACTCAAACCAGTAAAAATTATAATTTATAGACCCATCGGGTCCAGGCTCTTAATCGCAATCACAAGTCTTTTAATATGTGTTCCGACGGTTTTTTTCTTTCCGATGCGATTGGAATTGGACTTCAAACACTTTGTTAAACATGATTTATAGACCCATCGGGTCTGGGCTCTTAATCGCAATCGCAAGTCTTTTAATATGTGTTCTGGCGGTTTGTTTCTTTCTGATGTGATTGGAACTAGACTTCAAATTCGTTTGAAATATAATTCATACATCCATCGAGTCCGAAACTCAATCGGGACTTCTGTCGATACGTTCCGCTACCACTCCTTTCTCTGATGCGATTGGGGAGGGGTCCCACCTTTTGTTTTCGGGATTAATAATATGAAACTTATAATAAAGCACTCCTTAGAATGTACATGCTTTGGACCTTTGCACCATATGTAATGCATGGCATTAATATGTATTGTAATGGATATATATATGTGTGTGTGTGTGTGTGTGTGTGTGTGTGTGTGTGTGTGTCCTCCATCTGGGTAGGCGATTCCCGGAATAATATTTGTGTTATATTAAATGTATAACGCCGGTTGGAGTGTGCGATTCCCGGAATATGGTTCTGTATTATATGCGTAATGCCCGTCTTGGGGTATGATTCTCAGAATTTTATATCTACTCTGCCTCTGTCTCGGCTGCTTCTGTCACTCTACCTCTGCTACCTCTCTGTCTCTTTTGCCTTATGGATAGTTTAGGTGTTGCTCCTGTCTTTACCTTTGCCATCTCCTTTGCCATCAATGATAACATTTCCAATAGTCTCCCCCTTTGGCATTGATGGCAACATACTTCCTCCGCTTGCCTTTTAAAAGCCCCCTTTTGTTTTTCCTCCCCCTTTGACATCAATGGCAAGGGGTTGCTCATTTCCTAGTTTTCTTTCTGCATTTCCTCTCTCTGAGTTATTTTTAGGCCCTCTTCTGCTAACTTTGTACCATGCTGCTCCAGACTGATGTACAAGACATGTTGAGAGAACACTTTGAAGATTATTGGACTTGAATATACACTGTAAATTGGTACAATCCAAGGCACAGTCTTTTTTTACTAGTATAAGGCTGAAAATGAGGATAATGTTCCTTCATAGAACACATTGTACCAGCTTTATCTAATCAGAGATGTATGATTGGATCAAAAACTAAAATACTGAGAAGGCTTCAAATATACTTCTGTCTCTGTCTGATGTAGTGAGCTAATATATTTTTGTTAAATAAAATTGTAGTTTGAATATGTCTTTTCCTGCAATACTCATCTGCAGTACCACACCTGTTCAATTATGATAATGATGCCAATATATCCTTTTATTGCTATGGTACACCTTTCCTGCCTGTTGGTGATGATATGAGCTAGGTTGTTGACAAGGATGTTACATTTAAAGACTGAAAGGTCCTTGTTGCTATTGTGAACAATGAATCAAACCAGAGTTTACAGCTTATTATAAGAATAGGCAATATCTTTCAATATTAGAGGCCAACTGACTTTCCTTCTTATACGATGTGCTTTCAAAACAAACCCTTCAATGCATTGGTTAGTTTCACTTATCAATTATGTAGTTTTATTTATGACACAATGGTATGTATGTCAATAATCAATCTCTCTTTAAAGGTGGATTACCAGTAAATCCTTTGTGCTAAAGTAGGATTTAGATGATTTTAAAAAAAAATTTGAGCTTCAGATGGTAATCACAGCTAGTCCTTTATTCTTCAGATACTTTGACTATTCTATCAAAATGAACTTCCACAAAAGCATAGTCAATATGTTTAATTGAAAACTCAGCTAACAAACTTCACCCAATTTATGAACAATCTTCAGATAGAGGCCTTGAAAATGTATGTACTAACTTCAAGAAGGCATGCAATTATATATATAGAAACAGATACTGCTGCAACACATAATATAATCCTTCAAGTGTAAACCTAATGCTGATCCTTTAGCACTGCTACTGACCTTTTCATGCTAAATGCAGATAACCCTGGGAATTTTACCTTGATGCATTCTTACCTTAGTCCTTTGATCCTGTGGACCTGTATCATATTGTTGCTCCACTGATACTCCTTGGTAATATGTTGATAAGCATGCTGCTTGTACCTAACCATCAATTGATATTATTTTGATAAACCATGTTGAGATTTCACTTTTAGCTTGCACATCTACCCTTAGTTTCTACTATTGATCTTTTCACTGTTCACACCAACCACCATCAATATATTGAATTGGACCTTGGCATCATTAACCTACTACTTATTCTGTCATCTTGATTTGAAAGAATGTCACTGCATTTTATTTTCTATGACAGTTCTAGAATCATTGCTGCTTTATATTGCTTTATATACCAATTCAACTATTCTGACATGATGATCTTCAGAAGGACATCTTCAATTTCTATACTATGAATCTTCATGGGCTGATTACTCAGAGATTTGTCACTTGTTTGACTTCATTCCTCGAAGGGGACTTTTCATAGATCAATTATGTACTGACATCAAGATAGTAGACTCTTTTCTTACTTAATCTTCTTAATGTGATTCATTGTTAATTCTAGTAGAATGATACACAATGTGATCATCACTTAATGTGCTGATGTCTTCCAAGCTTACATGTTCATAGCTGATGTTCTCTCTACCACCAAGGCTTCTTACTGTCTTCTCTTCTTTCATCAATCTGTCTGCTACTTAATACTTCAAATGATCTTCTTCCTCTATAGTCTTCTTTTAGAAAAAAAATTCTTTCCCTTCTTGATCTTATAACTGTTTTCATTCGAAGGAGCTCTTCTTAGACTAATTTCATGGGGTCTACATATGAACTACTATCCCCTTGAGATGCTACTTCATATCTATAACTGGTTAGATATTTGCTTTGTTTCCTATAGCAGCTCCCCCTGAGACTATGCTAGATTCATCATGTTATGGAGATAGTAGGCTCCCCCTTTCTCTTTTCCTTCCATACTTTATTGGGGTTCTTCATAATGACTGCTCTTCCTTTTGATTCATAGTTTTGATTGATTTGCTTTGATCCCATCATCTATCTAGAGTTCTTTAATGTATATGGCAGATTACAATCTTTTGCTTTGTGACCAAGTTTGAGGCATACATAACATCTTATTTGAACAATGTGCATTTGAGCTGATGTATAATATTTTGTTTCTCTTCTTGGATACATTTTACAATCAAAAATTTTATGTCCAAAATTATTTCATTCATAACAATAGCCATGGAAATGATTTGTGTACTTGGTGAAAGATTGTTCTTTCCATTTGCTTGCTTGAGGGATTCTTCTCTTTTGCTGCCTCCTTTGCTGATTGGACTGGATTGGCTTTGTCTTGCAATATGCTGCATTATGTCCTTGTTTGTGGCAGGAAAAACATGTGCTATTTTTCATAGGTGGAAAAAATCTTCTTTGACATCTTCCAAATTTATTCAATTCATCTTTAGGAGCATGTGAGCCTTTAGCAGCTGACTGTTTCATCCTCTCATTCTCTGTCTTTTCATGTTGCTGCTTGATTCTATTTGTTTCTCTGCAACTCATGTTCCTGCTAGTTTCTGCTTCTGTAGTAATCTGCTAAGCTGCTTCACTGTCCTTTACAGCTTTTACAAAGATGATTTTCTTGTTATCTTCAACCTTGGACTTACTGGTTTCACCTTCATATCCTATCCCAGCCTTTATGAGAGGTGACCTTTGAGCATTGAGAATTTGGTCCAACTGTCTAGAGCTTTTCATTAGAGGTGTATTCATTAATAGTTCTCTTTGGGCTTTTTCTAAATTCTTTCTCAGGCTTAGTACTTCTTCTTCCAATCTTTCACATTCCTGACTTTTCTCTCTCATTTGTTCTAGCAGAGTGTCTTCTAATTTCTTTTCTTCTTCAAGTTGTGTCTTTAGGCCAATAATTTCTTTCCTATCTTCATATTCTCTCTCATCACATATTTGCACCACTGTTTTAAGGTCTTTGTTTTCATTTTTCAATTTTTCTATTTCAGTCAAAGCAGTGTCAAGCTTGGCTTTTTCTTCAGCTGTAATTTCTTCATGGTTCTTATCTCCATTCACACTAGCAGGTACTTCATTTGATTGAATATTTTCCTGTTGACATGAATTTTTCTTCTTCTTAATTCTCTTATCCTTCTTGTCAGTGAAGTCCTTAGTGTCTACTCCATGTATGAAGTGTAATCTATCCCAAATTTATTTTGTAGAGGTTAAATCCATTATCAACTCAAGATCCTTGTTATGAAGATTGTCATATATCACACATTTTTCCTTGGCATTCCTTTGTTGTTCTTTCACCGTGGGGGAGTCTGTGCAGTAACCATCACAAACAAGCTTCCATACCTCAGGTTCATCAATCATTAAACCTGTCTTAACCTTATCTCTCCATTTAGGAAAGTTTGTTGTATTTAGCACAGGTACATTTTGATAGTCCATGACTCAACTAGATCTCCTTCAAGCTATTAAGCTTACACCAAAGGAACCAGCTCTAATACCAATTGTTGAACCCTTAGTTAAACTGAGGGGAGGGGGGGGGTGAATCAGTTTAACACATACATGGACTTTTAAAACTTTTCCCTTAAATCTTAATTACACCTTTATTTCATGGTCAACTTAATATGTGAGCAATCTTAATTTGTGAGCAGCAAGTATCAAGCAAATTTGTTAATGTAACAGCAGTCTTAATATGCAAGCAACATGTATTAAGCAGATTAGATAAACCACATCAACACATAGACATTATACACAGAGACACCAGATATAAGTGGAAATCCATAAAGGGAGAAAACCACATCTTATTATTGTTGTGATGCAAAGGCAAGCTCCAACTCCCTCTCACCACTGATTTTCTATAGGCACCAACCTACAGGAGGCTCCTACCTCAATTATGCAAGCTACAACTTGCAAGGAAGCTCCAACTCCCATCAATTTTCTGCAGGCACCAACCTACAGGAGGCTCCAACCTCAGTCAGCTACAACTGACATTTTATCAAGCTACAACTCGATGTGGAAGCACCAAATCCCATCTATTTTCTGCAGGCACCAACCTACAGGAGGCTCCAACCTCAGTCAGCTACAACTGACATCTATCAAGCTACAACTTGATAGGGAAGCTCCAACTTCTTTACTCTTTCAAAAGAAAGAACACTTGCTGATTTACCTTGGATATAAGCTCTGTTCTGTACCTTCTCTTCTGTTGTCCATCAGTCCTCATATCAGCCCTGCATCATCTCTACTCAGCTCCTCATTCTTCTTGTCTCATTGCTTCATTTCTGCATTCTCTAACTTTTTACTGCATCTCGTTCTGATCCTCCTTCTTATATTTTCTTCCTTAATCTTTTGTACTCTGCATTCTCTTTCCTTACGCTCTCTAGCTCTCTAACCTCTTGCAGCTTTCTTATTTTCTTCAACTTTCTTCAATTCTGCTGCACACTCTCTTCTTCTCTCACTCTGTTTTCGTCAACCTTCTTCCCTTGAATATAACCCTGTTTTATACAAAATAGCTTCATGGCTTTTTTTATTCCACTGGGAATTCGAAATGGAGAGCCATGTCTCTTTGCCTTCTGCCTTCTCATCTCTTTTCAGCTTACTCAGAAAAATGTAACTGTAGGTGTTTATTTTAATATTATAGTGGGATATTTTCTCTCTTCGAGAGACTTGCCAATGCATCACAAACAATAAAAACAACTAAAACATTTACATTCGAATTACAATGTGAATTCCAGCTCACTCATTCACCCTCTTGGCTAGCTGCGCATTTGTCTTTTCTTTGACTGTGTTTGCCTTTTCTATCCTCTGTTGTGGTGTAATTTTTGCATATGTGTAACTGAGCCTTTTAAATAAATAAAATGTAATTGCTGACTCTTAAAATAGGGCAATTCCAACCCTTTTCATGCCATGAGTGTCTTATTGATGTGGAAAGTTCCGCAGGCTGGAACATACATATATCATAATTGTATTACATTAATAATCACCCTCCCATTAAGCTGAGGCCTATGGGTCTACAGACCATGCGGCTTAATTTAATATCATCGCAACCATCGGTTTATATATATAACAACCCTTTTATATATATAACCCAAATTTCACTACACTAACGGCCTTTTAATATACCTTTAAATCAACTCTCGGAGTAACTAATGAACCCTTTTAAAACATATAAGAACTCCTTTCGGGCCCATTTTCCACGCTTCCTGATGCAATGAGTCTCCTTCGATTGCAATTGATTGCTCCTGCTCCGATTGCGATTGATCGCAATCACAACTTCAAATACTCCGATGCGATTGAATCGCTATTAAGTTCTTTCGATTGCGATTAATCGCAATCGCAACTTGCGTTTGCATGTTTCGATGCCCTTCTCTAACTCCGATACAATTGGTCACTGTTCATTGACATTTTCCGATGCGATTAGGACTTGGAACTCAAACCAGTAAAAATTATAATTTATAGACCCATCGGGTCCAGGCTCTTAATCGCAATCGCAAGTCTTTTAATATGTGTTCCGACGGTTTGTTTCTTTCCGATGCGATTGGAACTGGACTTTAAACACTTTGTTAAACATGATTTATAGACCCATCGGGTCTGGGCTCTTAATCGCAATTGCAAGTCTTTTAATATGTGTTCTAACGGTTTGTTTCTTTCCAATGCGATTGGAACTGGACTTCAAATTCATTTGAAATAT
Source organism: Pinus albicaulis (assembly GCA_034641835.2). Taxonomy (NCBI): domain Eukaryota; kingdom Viridiplantae; phylum Streptophyta; class Pinopsida; order Pinales; family Pinaceae; genus Pinus; species Pinus albicaulis. The sequence goes on along the minus strand of CM076579.1, from coordinate 439,972,385 downwards.
AATTCATACATCCATCGGGTTCGAAACTCAATCGAGACTTCTATCAATACGTTCCGCTACCACTCCTTTCTCCGATGCGATTGGGGAGGGGTCCCACCTTATAAACTTCATTTTGTGCGCTCCATAATATATATGCCTTGGACCTTTGGTTCTTTTGTTTTCGGGATTAATAATATGAAACTTATAATAAAGCGCTCCTTATAATGTACATGCTTTGGACCTTTGCACCATATGTAATGTGCGGCATTTATATGTATTGTAATGGATATATATATATATATGTATCCTCCATCTGGGTAGGCGATTCCCGGAATAATATTTGTGTTATATTAAATGTATAACGCCGGTTGGAGTGTGTGATTCCCAGAATATGGTTATGTATTATATGCGTAACGCCCGGCTTGGGGTATGATTCTCGAAATTTTATAACTGCTCTGCCTCTGCCTCTACTGCTTCTGTCACTCTCCCTCTTCCTCTGCTTCTTCTGTCACTCTGCCTCTGCTGCCTCTTTGTCTCGTTTGCCTTATGGATAGTTTAGGTGTTGCTCCTGTCTTTACCTTTGCCATCAATGACAACATTTCCAACACATAATGACAGTCAAATGGGTGCTGGGCATCAAGATTTGAAAGATGAAGTTACAGCTAACAGTGAAATGACCAAAGACAAGGTTGAATCAGAGATCATTGCTAATGGTGAAGAGAAGGCGGCAGTATGAAAGGCAGACGATACCAAAGAAAAGGTTGGGATTAAGAACAAAGACATTAGTAGCATGAGTTGTGGTCCTGCTTCCAGGGGTAAATCAAGATCACAAAGACATATTTCTACATCTAACAGCAATCAAGAGTACTCTAAAAGCAAGATAGTTAAACACTTTAAAGTCCCCACTATAAATCTTTCTAAAATCTTACTGTATATTAATGAAAGTTTCCTTCATTATTTAAAAAAATTCCAAGCAAAAGAAAAAAAAAGTACACATTTTAGAAGGTGAACCTAAGCTAGTTCATGATTTCACTCAAAGAAGATACTCACCGAACTGGAACAACTTTGTCAACTACAACTTCTTGAAATCCAAGCCCAAGGAGACCATCAAACTTAGCCAGTAAGGATGTTAGACAAAGTACCCTACTGTGACATCATCTTAAGACAAATATTCATAGACTGCACCATTTCCATACTGAATATCATAGGATTTTCCTGCACAACCAATAAAAATATCAGATCAATTACAATCTAAAATGACAATCCCCCTCAAAATGCATTATGCAAAAGAAAATTGAGAAAGATAAAGTACTAAAAAGCTCACATGATCTTAAAATCTCTTAGCCATAAAAGAAAAATGCACCACAACAAAACTCATAAAACTTGGATTTTAGTTAAAAAGTGTAAAAGGGTTTGGACTGAGCTACTCTATTTTCTTTGGTCTGGTAATCACCAATTCCTCAAGCTGTCTCTCTCCTGGTGGTGTTGGTGTTTTCTTTGTATAACAGAACATTTGATGGAGGCTACGAATCTGTTGTTTGGGTGTTTTTTCTTAGTTTGTGCTGGCTGTCGAGGGTTGGGTCTTCCTTCAGACATGGAGATTAGCGGTTCCCGTGGGTGGTGGATCGATTTTGTTTGTTCTTCTACTGTGGATTAGGCTCTCTCTTTTTCTGCTGGCAATCTTGTGGTTTATCTTGTGTTTTGACTAGCTCATCGTTTGACTTGGTAGAGTTCTTTTCGCCTCGGTTCCTATTCAGTTGGAAACCTCGGTGAACTTTTGCAATTACTTATCATGGCAGGTTTTTGGACTGTGTTTGACTGATAGCATATTGTAGATAGTAGTGGTACTGATATTTTATGAACCTTTCGTTTTCAGATTAGTTAGTGGTAGAATTCGGATCTAGCTTTTACACAGAGTTTCTTACAAATATTTTGTTTTTAGACTGTTACCCTATGGGTTGTCTACAAACCTTTTGGTTTTCCTGATTGATCACAGATTATGTGCTTCCTTTTGTAATTTTGTACTCATTTACAGTAATAAAATTATGCTTTTTTTTCGAGGAGAAAAAAAACATTAGAGAAAAAAATCAAATCTGAATAATTAACAAACATTGATAAGGGAGGTGCTACCATCGTTTTAAACAAAGATTATTATCATAATAAGATGTTGGATCGCCTTCTTAATAGTGGGAGCTATAATAAGCTTGACAAAAATCCTCTAAAAAAAGTTTCAAAAGCAGTTTCTTTGGCTATAAAATTGAGTAGCATTGTTGGATCTTTGAGCAATAAGCTTATTGAGAGTAACCCTCTCACTCCGAGGATTTATGGTCTTCCTAAGATTCATAAGGATGGAATCCCCCTTCGCCCTATTGTTAACACCATAGGAGATCCAACTTATCTGCTCACTAAATTTTTAGCCACTAAGCTTAAACCGCTTGTAGGTCAGACATCTTCCTTTGTTAAAGACTCTTGGTCTTTTATTAATGATTTGAAAGACTTGAAGTTAGACAGTAATGATAGGTTCGTTAGTTTTGATGTTGTTTCCTTATACACTTGCATCCCCATCAGGGAGGATGTCGATGTTATTTCTCGGGTCACAGATCCTGATACTCCTCATCTTGTTGAGATTTGTCTAACCTCAACTTTCTTTAGTTTTGAGGGTGAATTCTTTGAACAAACTTGTTGTGTGGCCATGGGTTCCCCCCTTTCTCCTATGGTAGCCAATCTATTCATGGAAGACTTCGAATCTAGAGCCCCTTCCTCTTCCCTTTTTCAACCTAAGCTTTGGAAAAGGTTTGTTGATGACACCTGTGTTGTATGGCCTCATGGTAAGGAGAAATTGAACCTTTTCTTCCAGCATCTTAATGATAAATCTGACTTCATTAAGTTCACCATGGAATTTGAAGATAATGGTAGCTTAACTTTTCTTGATGTCCTCCTTTCTAGGAATGAAGATGGTTCTTTCTCTCATCAAGTTTTTAGAAAGAAGATGCACACTGAGCAGTATTTACATGCTAGTTCTCACCATTTCCCTACTCAGAAGCTTAGGGTTCTCAACACCCTGGCTACCAGAGCCTTTACAATCTCTGATGAACACCACTTTGAAGGTGAAAAGGCTCATCTCCTTAAAGTTTTTAATAAAAATGGTTATAGTATAAGTCACTGTCTTAAAGCTTTTCAAAAAGCTAAAAAGGGTCCTAGAAGTAAGAAAGATCTGTGCGATCGGTTATCTGGAGTTCACCTTCTGTTTATCCAAGGTACTACGGATAAAATCGCCAGGATCCTAAAGAAGTTTAATGTTTCCTCTACGTTTAAACCCTACCACACCATTTGAAGTTCACTTAGATCTGTTAAAGACCCGATTTTCCCTAAGGATGGTAAGGGTGTTTACTTGATTCTGTGCTCTTGTGGGACGCCTTACATTGGTGAAACGGGTCGGTCTATTAATCAAAGAATTCATGAGCATGTCATTGACCTTAAGCATAATAGATCGTGCTCCTCGGCCCTAGCAAAGCATGTCGAGAAGACTAATCATCACATTTGTATTGAAGATGCTAAGGTGATTGCCAAGATTGACCATTTCCACCACCGCAAGTTGAGAGAAGCCTTGGAAATCGAAAAGAGGCTAGTTAACCTCAACGGGGACGATGGGTGGATGGTTCGCAGGTGTTGGATTCCTGCTCTTCATTCCTAGTTGTTTTTTTTTTTACCAATGTTTATTAATTTTTACTTTATTTTATTTTAATTTATTTTTAATTAATTAAAATAGATTTATTAAATTCATTTTATTAATATTTATTTATTTTAAATAATATTTATTTTATTTTATTTTTAATTAATTAAAATGGATTTTTTAATTTCCTTTAAATTTGTTAGGCATTTATTCCATTATGAAAATAAGTAAAAATAAAACTAAATAAATAGTTTAATTATTATTCTAAAAATAGAAATAAATTATATATATATATATATATATATATATATAATAGTAAATATTTATTTATTCTTCTAGAATATATGGAATTATTCTTATGGTATAAAAATTAAAAATAAATAATATTCAAATTATAAGCTTTAATCATTATATATATATATATATATATATATATATATATATATATATATATTTCTTGGATTTTTTGACTAAGATTGAGTCAAACTAGCCTTTTTTTTACAATGGCTAGTTGGAGCCTTTCGTATCTATTTAATTAGGTTTCCTGATCAGATTTTTCATCAAGTCCTGATGATGAACCACACTGGCTGGTTTGAAACGTCGACCAAATTTATTTGGATGTGATTTTTACTGAAAATTTTTTTATCACAACTAACAAACACATCTATCAAAACAAAAAAGAGCCCTCTGTCCACATCCTGAAAAATTTTAGGATAAAATACAGGCAAGGAAATTTTCAGACATGATCATGCTGAGGTTTACTTCACTTAATGTCGTAATGATCGGCAGGAAGAGAATCAGGATGTGTATGGAGACCTACCGGGTATGAGAAATAGAAGAGCTGAGAAGTGTAAATGTGTAATCTCTAGCTGTTTGGGGATGACCTACATTCTTTTTCAAATCCTACTCATTATTTTCATCCTTCTGAACTGCTTCCAACATCTTTACAACTCTAACTAAGAGAGCTCAAACAACTGTATCAAGAATGGTTGCTACCCAGAACTCAGATCGATAACTCTTAACTGTTGCAATGCCCGCTGCTCTTTCGCCAAGAAAACCCAAATGCTCCAGCACCTTCCGCCAAGAAACCCCACATGCTCAAACAGATGAAATAAAGGTCATTCACACCAGTTTTTATTTTCGAGCCCTTTACATATTTCGTTATTTTTTTCTATTTATTTAATGGGCCCTAAGTTTGGGTATGAATTTCTTGTGAAGATTCACGTACAACCTTTTTCTTCGATTTACATATGGATTCATTTTTATTTTCATTTTAAAACTAGTTAACATAAAATCAAGGAAAACTATAATTTAAAAGCATTTAAATTAGTGTACATATATGTTAATTTATTTATGATATTGTTTTTTATTTGTTTTATTAAAAATTTTAAATGTTGTTATAGGTAATTATAGAGAATTATAGATGAGATGTTTAATTTAATTTTAAAATATTACAATTGTATATTTATAAACATGTTATTTTTAAACCATAGTTCATTTTCTCTTTTACCCATGACTCTTTTTCTTGTTGATTCATCCTTTTTAGAGAAATATCTAAGAGAGAAGTGAGTGTGAATTCTTCTTGCATCCCTCTCTTTTAAGGCGATAGCCTTCAAGGTCCTTGCTTCTTCTCTTCAAACTTTCTCTATGCTTACATCCATTAAGTTATGTTTTGTTGAGAAAACTCATGATACACCTATGTTGAATCACCCCATGCAATTTCTATCTTAAAGCCTTTGCTTTGGTGGAACAAGGTTTAGTAGGGTAATTTATTGGACCATGGCCAATTCTAATATCAATGGACTTGTGGAGAGTGAAGAATTGAAAGGTTGTGGTTCAAGTTCATCTCTTTCATTATTTTTGTGTTTGAGGACTCTATGCCTTCTTGTTTGGGAAAAAAAAGTGAGAGATTTGATTTTTCACAATAGACCTATTCCATGGGGTTGGGAAACACATACATAACTCAATGGACTTTAGAATTTGACCTAGAAGGGGATGTGCCCTCAGTTGTCCCACTCTAGGTTCGTCTTCCTCAACTGCTCAAGAAATTTAATCTAAATCAAGAGACACAATTCTACTCTACTACTCTACATAAATTAATTCACAATTTAGAACAACATTCGCAAACATGCATCAATCACATACACAAGTACACATATTTATATAGGGGAAACCAACTCGTAAAAACCCCTTAAGCTTGCTTAAATTAATCAAATAAATACAGAATCTATTACAATTGCTAGCTTGCTCTTAGCTCAACTTGCAAAATAATAATTGTTCTCTCTGTTTAATGAGAAGTTATGACCTAGACTTAATCAATTTATGCCTCCACCTAAGCTCTTCTTTCCTTGCGCAAATCCTAAGGAAATTGGCCCCTATTTTTTAGGAATTTCCTCCAAATTGATTGTGTAATTCCCAAGGATTGATCTCTGATTGCATGCAACACCTGTACACTCAAGACTAGTCTACAACTAATGTTACATTGGCTTGGAATCTCCACCACACTTGAGAAATTCAAATTCCTTGCATGCATGATCTATTTTTGGTTGATTGATCAGTTAACTTAATGATCCTTAACTGAGTTAGCAGTTAATGTTGGGTATGTGTTATATTCTTTCCACGAATAAGCACGCACGGGTAGTCCGCATCCATGGTTTTGTGCATGGTTTTTCACATGGTATTGGGGTACGATGGTTTTTCAGCCCCTAGTATTTTTGTAGATCCAGTCAAGGGAACTACAGTTATGTTCTAATCCAGGGTTTATGGATTGGGGTTTATGTATGCTTCGGCATGTATATATATGTGTTGTAACACTAAAATGAATATAATGAAAAATAAAGCTGGTCGTCCCGATTTGGGATCCAGGGGAAAATCTCTGTGTTTATATGTTTTAGGTTTTATGCTCTTGCTATTGTTTATTTTCTGTTATAAGATTTGTGTGTAGATAATTTTTGTTCAGGGTTAAAACCTATAGTTAAGGATTTTAGGGGTTAAGGCTCTTTAGGATTTAATGGGGTTAGGGTTTAGGGGGTTATATGGGTTAGGGTTTTAGGGGTATAGGGGGTTAAATGGGTTAGGGGTTGGGAATTAGGGTTTAAGGGGTTAGAGGTTTAGAGGGTTAAATAGGTTAGGGGTTGGGAATTAGGGTTTAAGGGGTTAGAGGTTTAGGGATTAGGGGATTAAATGGGTTAGGGCCGGTTTAGAGGTTTAGGGGGTTAGGAGATTTAGCAGTTAAGGATTTTAAAGGGTTAGGGGTTAATGGGGTTAGGGTTTAGAGGGTTAAATGGGTTAGGTTTTTAGGGGTTTAGGGTGTTGAATTTGTTAGGGGTTGGGAGTTAGGGTTTAAGGGGTTAGGGGTTTAGGGGGTTAAATGGGTTAGGTTTTTAGAGGTTTAAGGGGTTAGGGGATTTAGCAGTTAAGGATTTTAGGGGTTAGGGGTTAATGGGGTTAAATGGGTCAGGGATTTAGGGGTTAAATGGGATAGGGGTTGTGAATTATGGTTTAAGGGGTTAGAGGTTTAAGGTTTAGGGGGCTAAATGGGTTAGGGGTTTAGAGATTTCCCGGTCATATCCATATTTGTTTAATTTCATGATTTATTAGGCATTTTTAATGAGAGAATTAAGGAACTTTGTGATGGCTCAGTTAGATTAGAGTGCACAAAAATGATAAAATGTAAAAGGTGGAATTTGAGAACGAATTGCTTAAGGCATGATATAAAAGTGATATAATATTGTTGAGTTTCACAAGGAGGAAAGCCTTCTAAAAATGCACTGTAATGTGGGCTTAATGATATGGAAGTTATCAATGACAAGATTCAAGAAGTAGGGAAACTTGAAACTCAAAATCTTGGTATAGAATTAAAAGTGAAATTGTAGCTAGTAGTTTTTGATGATGATGGATCGGGAACTAGGGGTGGGCAGGTAAAAAAAAACTCCAAGCATCACACTTCAGAGGCATAGATATTAACAACTCAATCAAAATGAAATCCCTTACTCTGGACACACACCATAACATCATCAACCTCTTGCTTTGACCAAGCTATTCAATAGTACATTCCTAGAAAAAATTCTAATCACTAGAGGTTCATTGGTCCTCTGGAAAATATTAAACTCAACCATCAATCATGTATGGTCACTTGATGAATCCAGTGAGAATAGTCAATGGAATTACACCAACAACCATTATATATATTGGTGGAGATATTTACTTGCAAAGGGAGAAAATGGTCAGGAACCTGGTTCTATTCTCTGAATCCACTAGTGACATTTACGAGATATTTTGGGGAAAGTTCCCAGAAGAACTCTATAACTTGTTGTGAAGGCTACAGACCAAGGCAACCAAAATAAAGTCGTGAAAAGTCAGTCGCAAGTGGGGGCATGGAGACCTGGTGGCCCTTCATCAGTTAGATATTGATTTGACCCGAGATGTAGATTTCTGGGTGGAATCTACCTTGGACGGATACATAGTGGAGTTTGCAGCAGAGTGCTACCAGTCCTTTTCAAGAGCAGAAGATATATTTAGATCTGGATTATGAGGGAAGCTGTTGAAGGAGATTCCATTTTGGATTAAAGCCTTAATGGTAGATTAAGGACTAATGGGGTTCCAAAAATCTGAGATGGAAGCGTAAAACTCCTGTGTTGGGAGAAGGGGCTGAGGGAGAGATTCTACAAGAACAGTGAAAAGGGGGAGTAGGGGTATGGATGTCGAGACCTCTAATAGGCTAAGGGAGCGATGAGCACATTGGAGGGCAGATCACTGAGAAGTGGCGAGAAAGTGGCGCAGATATGTGAAAACTGTGCTCCATACTCTGGCCCTCCAACATTCAGGCTATCCCTCACATCAAAGCTATGGCGAATTTCAGGTTGTCCCTCACATCAAAGCAAAATATTTTAACAAACTAATATAAATGTAATATTTGGAAGGATACAAGTATTATGTTTATTTGTGGTATTATATATTATTTTTTTTTGTTAGAAAAGTAATATTAACATTGAATAAAAATATATATAATTTTTAATATTGATGTTTTTACTATTATGATCAGGATTTTCTATTAAACTTTTTGAGTTTTAAAACTAAACAATGTATATATCTATTAAAAGTATAAATGTGTTTCTGAGTGAATGTTTTTATTATTCTGATTAGGTTTTGTTATTGAATTTTTGTGATATTGTGATTTTTTTTAATTTAGTATTTTTAAATGACTAAAAGATTCGGTATTTTTAAATATTTTTGGAGAGAAGAATATGCGGGGATTTTGTGCATGACAGACCAAAATAGTGTTGTCTCGCCATTTTGAACTTCCCAAAAGTAATGGTTTTGGACCATTCCTCTGTTCTCCCAAGCTTGGTTCCAAACTGAGGAACCTTTGAGGTTGCTAGAGAGCCTCATTAGAGACTTCGAGTTGTGAGATGGGGCATATTTTTCCTTCCAGAGTGCTGCCCAAGAGGTGTGGGGGCTGGTGATCCATCTCCACCAGGTTTTGGCGCCCATAGCTTTTCCCAACAATTCTGGGTCTCTGAGACCAAGCCCCCCATCTTTTTTAGGTCTACAGATTTTTCCCCAGGCTGCGAGGGCCCATTTTCCCTTGTTCTCTTTGTATTTCCATAAGAAGTCTCTTTAAATGGTTTTGATTTGGTTTCAAATAGATTTGGGATTAGCAATAATCGAGTACTGGTATTGAGGAATGGCTTGCAGGAATGAGTGGACCAAGACTAATCTACCCGGGAGATTTAAGGACCTGAAAGTCCAATTGGAAATATTTTTTGTTTTCAATTTGGTGACCACAGATTCCCTGTTGGCTTTGGCCAGGGGTTTATCAGTCAAGGGAACTCTGAGGTACTTGGAGGGGAGGGATTTGAGCTGAAAGCCTATAATGCAAGCTATGTTGAGTTGAATGGTCTAGGAGGTATTGAGGAAGAAGAGTTTTGATTTTTCTTTATTGATGGAGGTGCCAAAGGCATCAGAAAAATCAACAAGAATATTCTGGAAGGAAAGGGCTTCTTTGACCGAGGAAGAGCCCATAATAAGAGTGTCATCCACATATTGTTGGTGGATTGAAGGGGGGTTAGAGGGGTAGAGATTTAAACCAGAGATGCTTCCATAATAAGGTGTTTGCCTATAATGGATTTAATAAATTACAAGTAAAACTTATGCTAGTTGGAAGATCCATTTACAATTACAAGCATACATAACTTAACTAGTTGATTGAGAGGCAACGAGTAAACTTCTCAGCCTGATATGTCAAACAAGCATGGATTTATTATGAAGTGATCATCTACCATGGTTTAGGTTGTTGTTTATATGGATGAAACACAAACATTTTCTAGAATGATCCTCCTTGAGCACACCCTCTCCAAGGGCTTAGGGCTTAGGGGATTTAGCAGTTAAGGATTTTAGGGGTTAGGGGTTAGGGGTTAATGGGTTATGGGTTAAGCGTTAACGGTTTAGGGGTTAATGGGTTAAGGGCTTAGCGATTTAAGTGTTAGTGGGTTAGTGGTTTAGGGGTTTAGAGGTTTGGGGTTTTAGGGTTTTAGGGGGTTAAATGGGTCAAGGGTTGGGAATTAGGGTTTAAGGGGTTAAGGGTTAAGGGTTAGAGGTTTAGGGTTTATGGGTTAAAACGGGTTTAGGGTTCTAGAGGTTTAAGGGGTTGGGCGATTTAGTAGTTAAGGATTTTATGGGTTAGAGGTTTAGGGGGTTAAATGGGTTAGGCGTTTAGAGGTTTAGGGGATTAGGGGATTTAGCAGTTAAATATTTTAGGGGTTAGGGTTTTTGGGGTTAAATGGGTTAGGGTTTTAGGGGTTTAAGGGGTTAAATGGGTTAGGGGTCGAGAATTAGGGTTTAAGGGGTTAGGGGTTAAGGGTTTATAGGTTTAGGGTTTAGGGGGTTAAATGGCTTAGTAGTTTAGGGGGTTAAATGGGTTAGAGATTATAGTCATTTCTTAGATGAACAAGGCATAATCTAGTTGTAGTAATTGTAACTTGGTGAAGTTTTTATAGTCAAGGCAAGACTTGATTGGGTTCCCAAGTCCCAAAAAAAGTAAGGGTAATTGTGAGGGCATGATAAGTAAGGATTTTCGGTGCGTGCCAAGGATTGAAAAGGCATGCTAACACATGCCAGAAAGTGTCAATGGATGTTTAGGAGTATTAGGGAGTTCTAGGACATCGCAAGGGAGAACTAGGTCAAAATGCATGGAAATGAACGAATAAGAGTGTGCGCCAAGTAGTGTCAACGAATTCCAAGTGTCTCAAGGATAAAGTGTGTTAGGAGAAGGCAAAAATAAGACTTGTAGGAGGTAATTCTAAGGTTACATAAAGGGCTGGAAAAAGTAGTTTCAGACAAATGGAAACTTTAGGTTGGGCACAACATTTATTTTCCAATGACTTGGTTGGGTTCCCAAGTCGCAAAAAATGTAAGGCTATCTATGATGGCATGAAAGCTCAGGAATAAAAAGGTGTGGGAGGGAATGCCTAGAAGTACCAATAAATGCTAGGTAGTTCCAAGGCATGATAGCATTCTAAGATGTGCCAGGTGCCAGGGTGTGGCATGAACACATGCTAGGGAGTGTGAGGGCCAAGTGTCAGGATAACACAAGGGAGCACTAGTTTCATATGCATGGAAATGAAGTATCATCTAGTTCCAGGTGTGCTAAGAAGGGAGTTACATGGTATTATAGGAAGTTCCAAGGCATGTTAGAGTGCTAGGGAAGCATACAAAGATGTTCCAAGTGCCAAGGTGTGTCAATGTGTGCTAAGGAGTGTTAGGGAGTGCAAGGAAAACATAACATAACACTAGGTCAAAATGCATAAATGAATGAATAAGAGCATGTGACAAAGAGTGTTAGTGAGTTCTATGTGTCTCAAGGAGGGAGTAACATGGTATGATAGGCAGTGCTAAGTCATGTTATAGTGTCAGGGTGACATGCATCCAAGATGTGCCAGGTACCAGGGTGTGCCAACATGTGCTAGGAAGTGTTAGGGACTATCAAGGAAACATAAGGGAGCATTTACATTGTAGCCATTGGAGAAGTATTTACATTGTAGCCATTGCAGGACCTCGAGAATTTTTTTCCATGGAGAATTATTTACGTTGTATCCATTGCATTAAAGCAAGAGGTCCGTCAATGCTTTTTTGTATGTGTTTATAAATTGGAAGAGAGAAATCAGAAACAAGAAGAGCCTGAAAGAACTTAACAAAGAAATGGAGGTCACTGGGATAAATTTGATGGCATTGGAGCTGGTGGTTTAAGACTGTCACAAGGGCATCCAAGACAACCATGACTTGATTGAAGAAGTGGAAAACAAGCTGGCAGTCAACATTGAGGAATATATCAATCCATTTTCGACTAAACTAGATATATAACCGTGGCTCTCTCTACTCATAGTATTTCATTAAGATTGTGTTAGGTATCTATTATTAACCTATGCTTGTGTCTATTTAAATGGATACTATATTGATAGTCCAAAAATGAGGCATTTTGGATTGTCTATAGTTTGTACTAGTTCTGAAAAACAACTAGCAACAATTAATCTCTTTGGCTACAAAATGTATTCTACTTGTTGTGTTGGGGAGTTTCTCTCAGGAAATTTATGGATAACCCGACATATTTTTTATATACGTACTACGCAAAACCTTTATAAATCTACCTTTCAAATCAGCGTCAACCCAATGCAACAACATTTTCCCCACAAAAAGCACAAGATCAAGCCAACATGTTTGTTGTGTGCATTTAAAGAGATGGATAGGTAGGTTTACCCTTACGAGAACATGAAAAATTAAAATCCGACCACAATTGGTGAGTGCAAGCATTTGTGAAATGGCATCATGAGGGGAGCCTTTTCCAAAAGCGATTATTCATTTACATTACAATATATACAACATGTAGTTAGCGTTCCATCCATGTTAGCGCACACACCTGATGGTATCAGTCCTTAAACTGGTACAAAAAAATGGTTTTATATATTCACATATAGGACAATCACAAGATGTCAACAAAATCACATACTTATCAAAATCCTCAACCAGGAATATGCTAAATTGATTTAAAATGTGCTTGTAACTAGGTAGACATCAAAGACAATCATTGCAATGGGTTAAGGGGATCTAAGAGAGAATTATGTAAGGAGTTCCTTCTAGGTAAAGGACATTCGTATCACTATTGTTAAAGCGGGTGGCCTACAAGGTTACATTGGTAGCTATTGATGCAAGAGCATAATTTCAACAATTTATTTCAAAATTTGTATTTGTCCTCTAGAAGGTCTTAGAGATTTATAGAAGAGGAATTTGGTTTCCTTGTTGCCCTATAATTTTGTAGAATTTCTAATTTCATATTTGGGATAGGAAATTTTAGTAATTTTAGGCATAATTTAAGATGTTGTTTGATTTTTAAGGCCTGCTAGTCATTAGGAAAGTTGATTCTTATGATTAGGATTACTTGTGGCATCCTATGTATTTTTCAAACTCCAATACACCAACACAAATATGTGGAGGAAATTTGGGGGAAGTGTGATTGTCCATAAAATTTAGATCATATCTGGGGAACTTGTAGCTCATTTCCTTGGACCCTGCTAGTTCTTAGAGGTTGTATTTGGAGCGGTTAGCAGTAAAAAGCATAATATGCCCAAGAATATTAGTTTTGGAGCACCTATGGTTTGGGAGAAAGGATAAGGGGTTCTAGGAGTTAAGGGGTTTAAGGGTTTAGGATCAATGGGTTAAGGGTAAAGGATAAAGGGTTAGGGATTATGGGACTTAGAGGTTAGGGGGTTGAGGTAGAGGGGGTTTAAGGGTTAGAGGTTAATGGCTTAGTGGTTAAGGGATTCAGGGGTTAAATATTAGCCATCAATGGATTACATGTCATGGGATTTAGGGGTTAAGTGCCTAAGGGTTATGGTATTTAGGTGTCAACGAGTTAAGGGGTTAGGGATTAATGAGTTTAGGAGTTATGGGTTATGGGTTATGGGTCAAGGTTTAAGAGGATATGGGATTAGGGTGTATGGGGTTCAAGGATTCTAAGTTAGGGGTTAGGGGGTTAGTGGCTTTGGGTTTAAGGGATCAAGGGGTTAATTTTTTATGAGTTATGGGTGTAGGGGTTAAGGGATTGTGGCTTTGGGGTTAAAGGGATAGGTATTTTAGTGGTTAGGAGTTAAGTGCGTATGGGTTGTGATAATGTGACCCCTAATCCCCTTGTCAAAACTATTGGGGTTTCCCCTATCAATTTCTCTCATTGCCTTACTTATAGATCCCCTACCCCCTATGACATAAGGCCCTAAGGCTCCTTCTCATTCTCTAATGTTAGGATTATAGATCTCAATAAACCATGCTCGAACCTCTCACTTCTACCCATCCATGCTACCCTTATGTCCCCTTGCCTCGTTCAATACACCAAAAGATCCCCCTCCCCCAAAATTCATGATAATTGAACATTTGGAGGCGATAATTTGACAACAACTTCACAACTAGTCCATTTATAATGGTGTCTTGGAGCTATTAGATGTCATTTCATTGAGCTACAATGATAGGTGAGAGCTATGCATAGCTCACTAAAGGTGTATCAAGAGGATATTAGTCTATTGGCTATATAATTTGACTCTTTTTATTTGTAACTTAGCGAAATGGAAAATATGTGGAGAAAATATCCATTCTTCTTCTTTCACCGGGCCATGTAAAATAAATGAAGCAAATAGTCTCAACCCCTTGGAGAAGGAAAGTTGAGAACAATAATTAGCATGAACAAACAAAGAATCCAATGAGTTAAGTTTAGAGGCGTCTCCCTTTGTAAACAAGCATCCATAAGCTTGTTAGAGTTAGTATGAATCTTTACTAGATGTTTAATAGTCTTCACATCACCAACTACATCCAATTGAAAGGTACCAACCCCTACAATAAAAGTGATGTCTCCAAATAAGGTGTAGTTAATACCAATAATATCACCTTATGAATATATTAGAATATGATTTGGAAAGTACATTTTCATACATGTGTGGAAGAAACAATCCATTTGGTTAGCAAAAGGAAGTCTTTTTGAAGACCTCAAGAAACCCCCTTGAAGGAGACAAGAAGGGTTTGAAACCATAAAATACAAGTCAATCTATGAATCCTATTTCTTATGTGTTCTATGCATGTATTTGTTCACTCAATTTGACATGTGATAGACAATATATGAAGCCTTCTTTTCCACGTATCATCTTCATTAGATATCATGTTGCTAAGAATGAAGTGTCTGGATTAGAGTTAAAGTTCCTATTTTAGTTTGTTGTATTTTTTTGTCTTTTAGAGTATAGATATTTCTGGTCTACTGTCCTAAGGCAGTTTGCCTTTCAAATATTCAAGGAATATGTGAGCTAATATAAGACCATATTGTAATATTTTAAATAACATGATGAACTATTTAGCACAATTTATGGTGTTGGATTGATTGAGATGTTTATTTTTGGATGGATCGATGTACATCTCTTTAGCCAATAGACAAAACTCATTAAGCATTGTTGCAAGTATGTTATTGACATTTTGAAGTGCCATTGAGACTTAGAGGTAGAAGATTTAGACTTGTATGTTGTCACCTATCCGGGTGTGATGATACCTTGTGGAGTTAGGCAAAATTTCAATTTTTTTAACTCTTGGATAGTTTCTATATGCTCTTGAGAGAATCTCAACCTTTTAAATAAAATTACAAACAAATGTACATTCATGCAATAATTAATAATTGATTTGGGGGCGACTCAATAAATTGTAGCATGTTGGCTTGTTGAATTTTTTAGCAAGTTAATTAGGGCTTGATAAATTTGTAAGCTTCAGTGGGATTTATTGTGCTTGTATGTGTTTTAGAGAAGTGATTTTGGAGTGGTGGTTGTGCTTCCTTTATTGAATTTGATTTCTTTGGTTCTTCTTCTTGTGCATGCCCACTATGGTATCTTCTCGTTTGCAAATAATTTCTTATTATGTACAGAAAATGTTCTTGTTGCATCCTTGAAAAAGTTGCACAATTATCTTGATTTATCTCTGTAATACCTTGAGTTTTCTCGCTTATTTCAATTGGGCTGGAATTTTCCACCTTCAGAGGGCTGTTAGTTGTTTTCTAACTAAACTGTTAAAACATTTTTTCTTGTTTTATTTATTTATATTTTCTTCAAGGATGTGTTTCCTTTAAACTCTAGAAGAAGCATTGCAAGTGGCCTAATTATAGTTGTCATCAGAAGTTGTATGTGATCATGGGAAAGATAACCCTCAGAGGGTAAAAACTAGGTATGTTATACCTATGGAAAACTTTGGCTAACATCCAATTAGATATGTTATACATAGTTCACAATTAGGAGATCGCAGACCATACAATTGCACATAAAAATGCACTACTCCTCAAATATCACGACAAGTGCAAGATTATTTATTGAATATAGTTTAGTCACACGATACAACTATCCCACAACTCTACAGTAGAGAGACCAACATGGAACAACAAACTTAAAATCGATCGATGCACTCACTTTCATGGGAATGTCATGAACATTTTTATTTTCTTATATAATGCACTTTACCCACATCTTGAGATCACACGAAAATGGAATTCATAATAAATTTTTATGGGTGAAGTAATTCATTTTTTGTGCAAGATCAAGTTACGTAGCTATAATGTCTCGTGTTTTTTCGTACATTTGACTGGAAACATATCTTACAAGAATTTTGAAGGAAATACCACTCAAATTATTAGAGAATCTCCAGGTGATCTCATTAAAAAAGTATGTTACTCCTTATATGTTGATTATTCTTTCTCTTCACTATGTTTTGTATATAAATTCATTTCAATTCATTCATATCAGATATACTCAGGCTCCTAGTTCCAATTTAAAGGTCGAGTTATCATCATTGTTTTTTGTTCTTTAGTTGGAAACTGCTTGTGTTAATTTGAAGAGTTTGCAAGAGACGGGAATCTCAAATAGTTGTTGATCGGGCTAATGAAAGTTTTATAAGTAAAATGTGCAGCTTCAATCTCTAATGTCTCAAATTTGACCGTGCATTCAGGAGTTAGAATAGTCATCCTTCACCCACATTTATCATGAGCTCAATCAAATAGCAGATAAGCTCTCCAAGGAGGCATTCAATTAGTAGCCAGCTGATGAATTATCAACAATATCAAGGTTGTGTCACACCCAAAAAAAGGAAACTCACAAAATTTAAGCTAACAACAACCCCTACTCATGAAGCTAACAACTTGTCTCCCTCAAGGACCATTGCATTCTCCTTCATCAGGAAATACTTCCTCAAAAACTCACTCAACTGCATCATTTCTATACCCCCAACAATCTATTTATGTTATTGTCCCCATAGCATTTTTCGAATAATCTGATGTTTCATATGTGAATGTCAAATCCCAATTTACTATTTGAAAATGAAATTTTCATCCCTTGTACCTAATGAGCCTTCTTCATTGAATGGTGTTTTTTTTACTAATTTTTTTCATTCAATGATTTCTTATATGTTAAGATTCTTCTCTATTTCATGCCTTACAGTGTTTCTGTTGCAACAACTAGTGCAATTGGTAGTTTAAATTTTTGCACATATTTAAAAAGATAAACAATTTTAGTCCATGGAATGTAACTCAATTGACAATCACTTTGTTACGAAGTTATATTATGTTAAAACATGAGATTCAAAGTTCAAATCCCCATGAGTGGCCAACCAAAAAATAATATTTTTTATCTATTTTTTTATTATATTTTTAGAATGTAGTTTTAATGAAAAAAGAAAAATATAATATAAAAGAAATAAATATCTTGACATGATCAAATTTCATGTGGTTTGAATATCTATTTTTAAAAATAAAAAATATAATTATCCACTATCCATTCATGGATATTTCAATTCAAACTTCTGAATTGCTAACTATCTTAAATGGGTTTCGTCTTAATTGTCACTGTCTTAAGTCGCCATTGTCTTAAATATAAGTTTTGTCTTAAATATTTTTGTCTCAAAGTGCTTTTGTCTTAAATATAAAATTTTGTCTTAAAATGTTTATGTCTCAAACTGTTTTTGTCTTAAATATAAAGTTTTATTTTAAAATACTTGTCTCAAACTATTTTTGTCTTACACTATTTTTGTCAAAAATTTTATGATTAAGACAATTCAATTGATATTAAATTTTAAATTAAAATAATTAAAATAAAAAGTGACTTTAAGAAAAATTTCTTTGGTCTTAAAAAAATGTCTTAAAACACCGTCACATGTAGTAGCGTTAAGAACATTTATACTTGGTTATTTCGTCAAACGGAGCAGAACGATAACAACCAACACAGTTCAGGGAATTGACTTTACGGGACACTCTGAAAAACAAATACTTCGGAGTTTGAATACGAAGAAATTAACTCGGATTCAGTGTACGAGGACCACACGATAGTTGTATGCGAGGTGGATACTAAATAATGTACGTAACATGCAAGTTAAGCCTCAAAAAAATTTGCTTAGAGAAGAAATGAAGATGAATAATATATCATGAACTACATTGTCCTGTCATTCACATCCGTCATTTATTTATCTGATAGTATGTGGACACCCTCAGAATTATATGGTGCAATGCTATGTGACCTTGCCAACCGAAGTTCGCGCACCAAATCTTTTTGAATAAACTCATACATATTTCTGCAACGTCTGTCAACACCATCACTGAGACCAATAATTAGTTTGCGGTTGTGCTGAAAACTGTCTTCGTTAAAAGGTCCCTCGATAATACTTGAAAGTCTCTCTACTGTTCCCTCTAGCTGCTGTTGTTGATCTTCAAACAGACCCTGTTTCAATTTTTTATTGGTTGGTGTTATATCGCTGAGTATGTCATTACCAAACATGTGATATGCAAAAGCATAAGAATAAGCGAGTGCACGCCTTCCTCTAAATAGCCTTCGCAGTGCATTTCGTAGCCAACGATAGTGAGGGACACCTGACACCAAATTTTCAATTTTTTTCACTACTTCTTCGCTCTTCTTTTCTTCAAGATTCAGTGAATCTTTATGAGCTTTCCATCTGGAAAAATAATGTGTGTACCTCTTCAACTCACGTTGTGCCTTCTCAATATCCGTCTCCGTCTCCTGATCTTCTTTATATCGACCACACGTATGCGCCTCGATGCTTTGCCAGTTATGTGCACGTCCAGTGGCACCACGACACAACCAACAGAAGTGTTGGCCACAGAAGCAGCTCACCAAGTTGCAGCCACCATCTTTAAACACGCTGTTCCCACACTTGGGACACGGCTTGGTATTATCTGCAATCCAATTTAATGTCTCAGAGTCGTCCTGCAGTTTCTTATGCCAAAGCTTCCAAATTGAACAGGAGCAAGGAGAGTGTGGTTGAGCCAAACAATTAAAGCAAAATTGATGTCCACAACTGCACTGTATCTCACACTGAACATCTTCTTCAACTCGAACTGCATTTCCACAATGGGGAACACTAGGGCACCACTTCACTTTCTCGTTATCGTCAATATAGGACTCAAATAGGAAGCGATCGAAGCGTTGGG
The DNA here is from genome assembly GCA_034641835.2 of Pinus albicaulis. Taxonomy (NCBI): domain Eukaryota; kingdom Viridiplantae; phylum Streptophyta; class Pinopsida; order Pinales; family Pinaceae; genus Pinus; species Pinus albicaulis. Next base: position 439,953,231 of record CM076579.1, on the reverse strand, counting down.
CTGCTTCAGGATCTTCTGCAGCGACTAGCTTCCTTATAATGTGTTCGTCACAGATGATATTACAATCGGGAGCCATGCACTTAATCCGCTTGCTCTGTCCCTCGCTTATCTGAGTAAGAAAGTGCTTTCTCCAGCAGACATTGCAGAAAGTGTGACCACAATCCATCATTGTGGTGTCCCCCTCCTTCAAATCATCCTCTCCGCAGACAGTGCATTCCGTAACTACGGAATTTGTGGATTCCGGTGTAATGGAAACACCCGCTTGTGAGAACAACCACTCAGTACCTTTTTCATTAAATGCTTCAAATAATCTTTTTAAATCCCAACGATAATAAATTGAGAGTGTGCGAGCAACCTGTTCGTTTACAACAAGGATATCCATCACTTTAAGTAAATCCTCTCTCTGTGCTGGCAATAAAGATTCTTCTGTGATGAGCTTGATTTTCTCTACGGGCCTGGACGTAGAATCAAGCTTCTGGTCTTCACTTTCTTCACTTTCCGCCTCGCTGTTAATCGATTCCTGCTCATCATCGCTCATTAATTCCTCGTCGTTTCTCCAAAATGCCATGGCAAATCCTTCTTGATATGTAACAGATTATGCGATAGCTATGAGGCAAGAGGCCAAAGGAGCAAAACTGCTAATTTGAAAATCTGGGCGATGAGAAAGACAATGCTCCGATGCTATGTCAAACTGCCATATTTTAGTGTTTTATAGGCATAAATGTATAGTATGTTCTTTGTACGGGCGCATCGATTGACCGAAAACGTTTTTGGGCCGACTTAGATGGCTTTTCACGTAAACACACTATGTCAGTGAAAACGATTTATCAATCTCACAATTTCTTTTGTTTTTCTTGTAAATTGAACTTATATTTAGTTGGGAAAAAAAAATTACAAAGCTTGTCATAAAAATACACCCACTATACAGAAAACCTTGATAACCAGAAACCCAAGTATAATTAGCAGAATGCTCAACCCACTGTATCTAGGCATACTTATACTAATCAATTCCAAGTGCGGAACAAACAAAACCAAATGAAACCACTAAATAAGAACTCCTCAGACATGATTACAAAGTTACAGTGGATAAAATTACAATTTAGAGTGTCCTACAGAGAATCAAGAGTGTAATACCCCAGGTTTATGTGCATATTTTTTTAGTAGCTGAACTATTTTTAGAAATGGCAATGGCAAGGGTTCATATTTGACTTTATTGAATAATTATGAATATTAGAGATGGAATTTGATAGGAAAATTGCTTGTTATGGGATATTTTCCAGTTAAATGTTGTTAAAATTTTTGTCAAACCCTGAAGATCTTATGTGTCGGAAAGTGTGAAAAGAATCAATTTTTTGTTGAATAATATTAAAGAAAAAAATTACAATTAACTTGGAAAAGAATCTATTTTGGTCAGATCATTATTCCAATACCAATGAATAGGATGGAAAAAATTATACTTTTGTCATAAAATCCTAGGATGTGGGATTAAACGTATCCTAGAAAAACGAGACGTTATTTCAGAAAGTCTGCAATGGAAAACAAGGATAAATTTCCTTGACTAGGAGGAAAAAAGGTTGTTGACCTTGGGGGGAAAATGGAGGTGATGGCTCATGCTTGGGAGGCAAACTAGTCTTTCCAAATTAATTTGGTTGCCACGGTCAATGAACTTTTAACTTGTGAAGAACATATGTTCTCGTAGATTCTACATCGTTAATATTTATTCAGTGTAAAGTTTGATTTATGTACTCTTAAGGAATTAATATGGTAATATTTGATGTATATATTGTTAGATAATGGATATAGTATTGTTCCATTTATATAGCATTCATTCGTCATCATTAGAGAAAAACTATTTTATATAATTTCTAAAGCAGTAGGTAAAGATTTAATTTGGTAAAGTGTTGAAAGAATACTATTGTAAGTAAATATGGTTATACGACTCTCGCTGAGAAGGTCAAAATGATTGTCTCAAATTTACAATTAATGGGCTTGAGATAAGAAGTGTTAGTTGTGACCTTCACCGGATTAGAAATTGGATTTTATATGATCATGTTGTATTTAGCGTTCATACATAAATATTGTTATAGGTCTCTTTGTCACATCTAATCAAAGTGAGCCTCCTAATGGTATCAATCAACATGTTATTCCCTTTGTCATAAGCTTGCACAAAGCCCTAAGCATGTATTTTTCATCTTTCAGATTTTCAACCCTAAACTGCCCTATCTAAGACAGTTCGAGGACCAATGCTCCCTTCAAGCCCACTGGGGTCCATTCAACTACAAGTTTCTCCACTCTCGCCAATGTTTTTTATGAGCAGGTTGCTCTCCTTTGCACCTATGTTGGTTCTACAATTCCGGGAGAACGATCGAGATTCCAGAAGCTTCATCTTCTAAGAGTTTCCATAATTTGTTTTAGTTACTTACCTTGGATTGACATTTAGAACATATCCTACACTACTTTGGAGTTTTAACCACTTAGCCTTTGATCATATCCCTCCATCAAAGGTGTATCTAAACCTTAAAATGGTAATTCGATAAGAACTCCGAACTTACCCCTCTCTCCTTTATATTTACCCTCTCATATGCAAGAGGTAATGGTTGGCTTTGGAGAGTGATTTTTACCTTATGTTTTTGCAATAAGTAATTATTATATCATGCATAGGGTGACTGGAGGTGCATATTGTGACCAGGAAAAGACGAGTTAACAACTTGGAGGAGCTCTTCTACAAGATCAACTACCACTTATGGTTGTAATCTCCTTTCATTAATATTAATGCTAATAATTCTCTATTTTCCTATATGTGATGAAATTATTTCACTTATTTCAATACCACGTTGATATATTGAATATAGTATTTAGATGATAATGAATACATCTCGTAGTTTCTTGGCTTGTGTCTCAGTGTGTATGATCTAATTTTGGAGATCATAGTGGGAATTGGAGCTTCCAAGATGAAGGTTGAGCGAAGTGTGCAAGGATTTCCAGGTAGGCCTCACTCCATCATCTATTTACTTTAATGAAAGGATTAGGTTCCTTGTCTCTCTATTGTTCTAGGTTGACCAAAAAACCTAGGGGAGATACGTTTGTCTGCAATCGTAAATCCTATATAACAAATACTATCAGAGATTGTATGTTTAGTTTGAAGTTAGATAATATTCTAAGGGTCATAAGCATATTAACTATAACTGGTGCAAAGAGGATCATATTTGGGCCCAAGTGAGTTATTATCAAGCCTAGGCAATACCGACTTGAATTATGGTATTTTGTAATAGCTAGAGAGTTATAAATTACCTTGACTTTAATTAAAATGGAATAGGGGTTACCTTTAAATGGAAAACCATTCTCTAGTTTCATTATCCATCTGTTAGATTCTCTCTGTGAATATATGGTACTTAGTGCCAAAACTAGACCCAATTATAATTAATAAATTATGAAACTAGCCAACAGTATAAGTATTAATGGTGGGTTATGTGTCAAAATTAACTTCTACTTTAATATTGGACCAGTGATGGCTATTGAACTACAATTGTGGCAAAGCTAAGGTAAACTATACAGATTGACTGCAACCTGGTTCACTATGACAAAATCGTCTCTGGAAGATAAAATTGTGACAATAGTATGTTCAAACTACATTAACATAAGTTCCACGCAGTATAACCAATACATGAGACACAAGTAAATAGAGTTAAACCTTTGGAATATTGTGGAAAATGGTAAACAAAATTGAAGCATCTATTGTTATACTGAAATACATGGAGTATATCCATGAGTCAACTTTGTTATAACAATAAAACAAATTGAGAAAAGCATGTATATATATAATTAAATAAAAGCCATAATTTAACCTTACCTTTCTATAGTAAACCAGATAGTAAAAACTCTGTATGCATAATGTGTATAACGAAGAAAGTATTTACAACATAATTTTATAATAGAGACTTTATGCGTCCCTCAATATAAATATATATATTAAATAAACTAGTAGCATTGTAGGACAACAAGGATCAACAAAATTTTTCTTGCAAGAAGTTTAACATTACTCTTGTAAACGAAGAAGACTTAAATCACTACATATATCTCCCTCGAGAGGAGTACCGGGAAAAAAAAAAAAAAAAAAAACTAAGAAAAATAGTAGAGTACGAGTGCGGCCTCAAAGATGACATGACAATTTCAAACTCACTAACAACAAACTTAGCTAATTATGGTATGTCTACATGCGAGGTACTCAACCCTTGTGTTGAAACTTTAAAGGAAAAAAATGAATCTAACCACCGTGGAACCATTCACTGAGAATTTAGTCTCGGAGACTTGTCGAAATTAGACGTGCTCTCCCAAAAGAAGAGAATTGGTGAGAGTAAAAAATTAGTCATGTGAGCGACCTTCTGGGAAAAGTAGTGCATTAAATTTCATTGCAAACCAATATATGATAGAGCTTTTATCAAGGGGGCTCGTTCCGATAGTACCTGTGATAGAAATCTTGACATGTCCTAAGTATTTAATTGGAAAGAAGAAAAAAATTGAATGCTACAAAAAGTCATAAATCAATCCGATGAAAAATTTCTATACCTGTAGGGCCGCCAAGAGTAGAGGTTGTGCCTCCTTTACTGAACTTGGACCAATAACAACACAGAGACTTTCGCTTGACCTATTCATCAAAAAATTATAAACCCAAAATGATTCATTCAGAACAAGAGGGCATAAGCTTCTGTTACCTTGGTGTCCACCACTATCAAGCATTCTATACGACCACTACCAAGATAACCATACATAAGTCCGCTGCTATGGGCTACACATAGAAAAGGCCATTAATCATTGAAACCCTTGAAGAATATTAGGGATGCAAGTAACACGAGAAATAATTTGAAAATTCTACCTAAAAACTAGATGACAAAGGAGACACTCGATGGTGGTGCAGTAGTTGGTTGCTCCATATTTTTGGGAAACTCCTACCGACTCCATTATATTGGAAAAACAAAAAATACACACAAAAGGGAGACAAGAGAAGAAAAAAGTGGATAGAATTACCTATGTAACCATTTCCATGGGTGTCCTACTAGCGAGACTTCCGCAGTGAACTCGGAGGCCCGAGAACTCCTCCTGTGTGAAACATAAGACCTACTAGTTAAAATGAGGAATATGGAAATAAATGGCGAAATTGTATGAAGGGAAAATACATACATTGATTGGAATAATACCTGGAGGTGTTGAAGCATCATCTTAAGGATGGTGTGGTGGCCATCCTCTTGAAGTTATGGAAATATATGAAGGGATGATCCTGGAATTAAAATGGTAAATGGAGGTAATGCAGGAACTCGTGCATGGTGTTGGCACAACACTGCAACTCCCCTCAGAAAAATGGTTCAAAGACAGGGAAACACTGGTAAGATGGCTCGCCCTAAATTGTAACAGCAGAAGAAAACTAGAGTGAGGGTTTGGAGAGTATATAGTGAATAACCAAGTTAGGGTTAGGGATGCCCAACCATATTCTTAGTCATTGGATCCAAAGGTAGATATATACACGATTGAACACCTCCTAAGCATGGAAGCACACCATGGCCACGTGAGAGTTAGGTGGGGAGCACATACATGGAGGTAACACACTGGTGGCACAATCCTTGATGGTATGTGTCTCGAATCACCCCCAAGGTCCATAGTCGATATGACATAGTGATTGAAATGTGTTAATAATTAGGCATGTATGTTACCATAGGCCTAATATAAGGGAAAGAAATTATGAGTACTAAGATATCATACTTCTTTATCCCTATAGTACGGGTGTTATTATTATGAAATCATTGACCCCTAGGTATATAATGACTATTACAATATAACTATACCAAGGTGATAATATGATTATGAATGCAAAGGTGGAAAACTAAATTTGACTCCGTAGATGAATTTAGTTACCATGTTACTTCTTCCCTTTTGAGATGAAATATGGTTGATACACATGGAAAAGTTACCTAGGTCTAAGGATAGTAGGCAATAAAAACAGGGATACTTAACATAAGAGAAGGGAGTTATAGTATAGGGTTATGTTACATAGAACTCATTATAAATATTTTTCAAGAATGGGGGAATCATTATTATCAACTTTACATCACGCAAAAATAATATAGAGTACCTACCTGAAAACCATACTAAAATAATATTTACAACAAAGGAAATTGAATAAGTACATTTAGGTTATGCCTTTATCTACTTATATAAGGAAAAAAGAAAAAAACTTTGCATCAAGGACATGTCTATTGGAGGTTCATGAAAAGTGGTATGAGAGCCCTTGTTTTACACTCGGCTTAAGATATACCATAATGGACAAAAACATATATATTATAAATATGTTTTTTTTTGTGAGTTATAAATGTTGATAACTAGTTTCTGTTATCTAATATAAGGTACAATTGTGTGTGCATTTACAACCATGTTAGGTTGGGAGGAATTGTGCATTTACATCTATGTTAGGCAGGGAGGAACTGTTTGTGGAATTGGGGGAGGGATTGTAACATCTCTGTTTCCACAAAAATATTTTTTTTTTCTATTTATAGAACTCACACAATTCATACAACATAGACTTACTATGGTTCGTCACATTTTGACCAATGTTATTTGCCAACCTTTTTATTTGTTGTGCTTCAAATCAATATAGTTGTCAATTTCTCTTTCAGAATTTATTGCTACTTAATTTTCTTCTAGTCATAATTTATATCTTGATGCCTTGTTCACAATTTGTACATCATCTCTTTGGAATAGAAAGTATTATTTTACCATTCCAATAATAATCTATGTTGATGGAATAATCTCATTTTATTATCCTTTTATGAACACTAGTTAATTCCCCCTCTTAACTATTACAATTAATTACTCCCCACTTTCACTACCTCTACATCTTTTAATTCCATTCTCCAATTCGTATAAACATTAATATACCTTATTCATAAGCTATGGACTATCTCTAGTTTTTGAACTATATAAATATCTTCCTACATAACTTACCCTTTTTAGGAGCATCTTTCTTAGTGATATCTATCCCCACACTTAGAACTTTATACACTTCCACTTATTAATATTTCATATTATGTTTATATGGGGTTTTCATTCACATTTGGTTTTAGCCCATCATGGAAGTGCATATGAAATTTATAGTCAAAGTAATAATTAGATTAATTCTTGTATGAAATTTTATTCACTTAAACTTCAAGTTTTTATTGTATGTTGACTTCATACACGTCATACTTGAATGTATATCATATTATATTGAAACAATACCTTAGGTTAACATATGGAAATTCATTTGGGTACGAACCACGTCATCAAAATTGAACATGTCCTTGATCTTAAAACGATTAGGTATTTACTATGGTTTAATGTGATGGATTCTCCGTATCCATGTACACCAACCCTCTGTATGAAATTTTTCTTGGGATCGATATTCATTTAATTGACTATACATCGTCACATGGATCGTCTGGAGTTTGATTGAACCCTTCAATCCACAATAATTTCTCCAACGCTAGATTTCCTACACCTGGAAGATGATGATCTGTTCATGGTTAGGGTTTGAGTTTCAATAAATGGTTTCGTTTTTTGTTTGGGAATATTTTTCACTCTGCGGTCTCTGTTGAGAAACCTCCCTTTTTTCTCTACTACACATTTCAATTTCTGGTTAAGCATTTTTATTCTTGGATTCCCCAAATCTATCGTTTCCTTTGGAGAGGAGAACTCCTTCTAGCAAGCCGAAGGCCAAAATTTTGTTTTCAACACAGAGAATGCACTCGGAAGTCTCGTAATCTCTCTCTCAGGTAAGACATCTTCCTTACAAATTTTTTTTTTTCTAATTTTCCACACTGTAGGTTTAAATTTCAAGTCTGGAGGTCATCGTTGTGGTTTAATGTACTTAATTATTCTGGTTTGCAACCTCATAGTTATTCCACTTTCTTCCTTTATGTACATATAAAATTTATGTTATGTTCTAAACGTGTTTTCTTGACTTGGCGAGTATGGCAGAGATGCTTGCATCCCTTAGCTCATACTGTTCCTATCTATGGAGTTCTGGCTTGATGTCGTTTGCCAAAATGCAACCTCAACCACTAAGGCCTTCATGCAGCTAAACGCTCATTGTATACTACATTCCTCAATACTTTTTTCTCATTATCTAGTCATTTATGAGTTAATCTTCGAATATTTGTTTGTTTGATTCATAGTCAAAACAATTTCAACTTTTGTTTTAACTCACATGTATTTATGATACGGTTTCTGTGTGGTCCGCAGCTGAATGAATTCATAAGATGCTCCACGTCTTCCGTTTCAATCCACAGGGTATTCCCCTTATGTAATTTCCCTCTCCTACAGGTAATTTTCCCCTCTTCATCATGTTATATCTCTTTCTTATGCTTATACATTTACATTCTGGCTGACCTCACTCAGCTCGAGCTTTACCAAGACCTCCACAGAGTTATGGATTTGTTTAGTTGCCATTTTCAATATCTGTGGTAATGTTTTTAAATGTTATTTGGAAAACATATTCCCATTTTCCATAATACTAAATTTGGTCTTATACTATACTTAGAAATTTTGATTTCTTATCCAACATTCTCATACATATATGTGGTATAATTTCAAATCACAGTCGTATAACATGTATAATGAAAATAATCTTGTATTATGGTGATTATTGTTTCAACCCCTTCTTAGGTAGGTTTATTATGGTTTACATTTTAATTTATTTTGCTGACATACTACTCCCTTTAAATTCTTTGCAAATTGTTCAGGAATTCTCCTTCCTTACAGGTCCAACTCCTCTCGTTACAACTCTGAAATTTTAAGGTAAGCAATTTCTATAATTACATTAATTTCCTTCTACTTATGATGTAACTCACATCATTCCTTGTAATAATTAAATTTTCTTCTGTTATAGCATGTTGAATTTTTCATCTCTGTAAGGTAATTCTTTATCCTTTTGGGTTTAAACTCCATTAATTCCTTTTATGGTTATATTCATGCTCAAAAATAATTCATTGTTTTCTATCCTATGCGGTTATTATTTACATCTTACTTGGTTTGCATACTACTGATAGCATTTCCTAATAAATCATAACTTTGGACTTTTCCTCTTCAGGTTGGTCAAGTAACCCACTTGGGGATTTATGATATGCTATCTCTGCATAGTTTCCAGAGAGATTGTACAATTTATTATATATGGGACAGAGTTTCCCAATTTGTATAATTTATTTATACCCAAGTTGAATTGAACTGTGTAACTATATGGATTTATATCCTTAAATTTACATAACTCTGTACTCTATTTAACAGACTCTTTTCTCCTTTAATGAAGTTATGTTAGAATTTTAGATGTAATACTTTTATTAAAATTTGTATTTGATTTCTAGTAATAACTTATGAATTCCTCATTGAAAATCATTACTGTCACTGTCTATTATGTCTCAATTGTAGTATTACATTGTTTAGTTCTACCACAGTATAAAATGTACCTGAATATTCTAAATTCACATTTACTATCATACATATTTGTTTTCGTTCTGTACTAAATTCTTCTTAGAATTTCCTGATTTGTAAAATAGTGTGAAGACACTCATATTATTAAAAATAATGCTTGAGAGTTCACCTAACTCTAGATTTAAACCTTCATCATGGTTTAGACATTCTGAGAGTTGGTACTTTTCACATTATTGTCTACACAACCATACTGAGAAAGGCTATATTTATTATAGATTACTTTGTTAAATGTGCAGACCTACCAGTTCACTACACTTAGTATTTTTAACATTTCTTGTATGTACATCATCTACTCTTGAACAGATTTAGTTAAGTCCCTTACTATTAATATACTTCACCATAATAGTAGTAATAATAAAATTCTAAGTTAAAATGAATTAGCTAGTGCATACCAATTAAGGTAGGCTTGTTTCTACCCAACTCGTGAGCTCTTTCTCCACAGCTCCCCTTGAGCAGAGATCAAATCTTCCAGCAATAAAAAACCTCTTGTATACCCAGAATTTGATTATTTAAGATTGATTTCCAATCATTTTGTTTCCTTAAATGTGTCCAGTTAATCAAGAATTTGTTTTCCCTTCTTCTTAGGATTTCCTTTTGTTTCTTCCACAAAAGTACTTTAAAACTAGATTTTTCATCTTTCTAGTTTTATTCCACCTCTTCAAAGTAACTTTCCTCTTTACTGGGGTAGATTTTTAGATTTTTATCTCCAATCTAAAATTCAATATTTAATTTATTTTCTCCAATGATTTTTGGAGAACTGGGAAAGTATTATGAACCTTATCCATCCTCATGGATTTGGATTCCTGATCTCTAATCATAATCTAGTATTTGCACAAGTAATTCAACTTTCAATTTATTAAATTAAAATAATAAAATAAGTCCACAATAATTGTTTTCCTTTGGGTCCAATTTACCCTTTAGGACTGTTCAACTGTATAATAAAAGAAGAGAAACTGGGCACATTACATATCCCCCCTCTATAAAAAAACATCATCCTCGGTGTTGCAAAGAAAAAAATATAAAATTCACTTTTCAAACAGAGATGGATATTTTTCCTTCATATCTTCCTCTCGCTCCCAAGTAGCTTCTTCAGGTGCAAAGTGCCTCCACTGCACTTTCACCCTAGCCACTGTTATGTTTTGGAGCTCAATTTCTTCTTGAGTCAGGATGCGAAGTGGCTCTGGAAGGAATTCCCCTTCTGGTTCCACATGCATCACATTCCAATCAATAGCATGAGTAGGATCATGCACATACTTTTTTAATAATGAAACATGAAAAACATCATGAAACTTTATGTGACTAGGTAAATCCAACTTGTATGCTAGTGGTCCCACTCTTTCCAGCACTTCAAAAGGTCCACAATAGCATGGTGCTATTTTTTCACAACAACCAGTGTACAAAGTACTCTTTTTATGCTTAATCCTTAGGTAGACATGATCACCCACATTGAATTCTCTATCAATTCTCTTTTTATCTGCATAGCTTTTCTACCTTTCTTGTGTTGTCTTAATATTTTGTTGAATTTTCTTTACCGTCCTTTTCATTTTCTGCAATGCATCAGGTCCAAGTATTAACTTCTCCTCTGGTTGACTCCAACTTAGAAGGGTATGGCACTTTTTTCCATATAATGCTTCAAAAAGACTCATATTTATTGAGGCTTGGTAGCTATTATTGTAGGAAAACTATGTGAAATGTAGAAAGTCCTCCCACTTTGTTGGTATTTCCATCACATACATTCTCAACATATCTTCTAATATATGTTTTTTTCTTTCATTTTTCCCATTAGTTTGGGAATGATATGCGGTAATAAAGCTCAATTTTTCACCCATTCTGCCAAACAAAATCTTCCAAAAAGCTACAGTAACTTTGTAGCTATGTCTGATATGATCATTTTAGGAATACCATGCAACTTTACAATCTCTTTCATTAATACATTAGCTACTTGAGCTATACCAAATGTAGATTGTACTGGTAAGAAGTGTGTAGTTTTTGTCAATGTGTCCACTACTACCATCATAGGATCATGTTGGTATTTAGTTCTTCGCAATCCAATGATAAATTCTATGGAAACTGTCTCCCACTTCCATTCTGGGATGGGTAAAGGATTCAATAATCCTGATGGATGTTGATGCTCCAATTTTACCTACTGACACACCAAACATCTAGCTAAATAATTGGCTACATATTTTTTCATACCCTGCCATAACGTATTCTTTCTTAAGGCTAAAATTAATTTCTGATGCCCTGAATGTCCTACATAGGGTCTTTTATGATACTCATCTAGAATTTCACTTTTTAATGATTTCACATTGGGGATGTATAATCTGTCTTTATAAAAAATCAGTCCCTTCTGGTTTTGAGTATACCACACCATCTCTTGTTTCTGCAATTTTTCTTGGAGTTTTTCATTGTTTAAGTCTTGTCTCATTACTTTTTGAATCAATCCTTCAATATAAAAGTTTCCACTACTCCTAATACTATTAGCACTTTGAAAAGAATTTCTACTTAAAGCATATGCAATCTTATTTTCATTCCCCTTGATATGTTTGATCTCCATGTCAAATTCACTAAGGAAGGACAACCATCTAGCTTGCCTAGCATTTAAATCTGGTTGTGTGAAAAAATACTTCAAACTAATGTGATCTGTCATTAATATTGTAGCATCCCTTATTAGTGAGATAGCTTTGATGACACTTAGAGATGGTGATTTTGATATTATGTATGAAAGACTTATGTACATGCTTATATGCTATGACCTGGTTTGGGTCACTTGGTTGTTGTGTGCCTATGACAATATCTATGGTTGTGTGCACAAGGATTGATTTTGGTTAAGAGAATATTAGTGATGTTTTCTCTTTTGGTATCCTATTTTAGATATAGGTGTATGACGTGAATGGTGATTTAGAATTGAGACACAGATCCATGGACGATCATGGTTATGTGGAACATATGGTTAATTATGATTTATGGATGATACATGATTTGTATGATTATATGTGCATAATCTCGTACTAAGCATGATGTGGCAGGGGACTTGGTCATTGCCAACAAGGATGCTCAAGTTATAAATGACTACGGAAGTCATTTCTCCAAAACCAAAATGACTGTGGAAGTCATGCACAATATTTGGTAAAATTTGAATAAGTTAATTATGAAATTCAATTGATTGATTTGATCATTGCGATTGTGATGTGTGCAGGTCTTGGAAGAAGACCTTACCAACGAACCATCAGATGGGTATAAGCTCACAATCAATACCTTAAGGTGAAACGCGGAGTTTCAAAGTAGAATAGATGAGAAGCCATGGAAATTAGGGCGCGGAGTCCTAAATCCATGAAATATAAAGACTTGGAGTCTTGGATATATGATAAAAGGATTAGGATGCGGAGTCCTAAATCCATGAAATATAAAGACGCGGAGTCTTGAATCTATAATGAAATGGCTGGGGCACGGAGTCCATAATATTTAAAAAGATCAAGGTGTGGAATCTTGGATCTTTAGAGTAGATCAGGGCGCGAAGTCCTCAATCTACTAAGGCACAAAGATGCATACAATAGGGGTGCGGAATCCCTATTATCTGGAAGAAAAATACCAGTCATGGGCAACTCATAGATGAATTTCCTTAATAATCTCATTCCTAACAATTTTGGAGTGACTTTCTAAAAATAGAAAGTCGTGTCTACCATTTCAAGTATGACTTTCCAAAAATAGTAAATCACCTCCAATCAATGCGTAAACAAGTATACTTGAAGGAAAATGACTTAAATTATGATTAATCAATTGTAATAGTTCAATCTCGAATTAATCCTCAATATTATTAATATTATTATTATCTTTTATGAGACTATGATATTATTATTAAAAGCAAATTATATCTCCTCAATCACTTCACACCTCTCTCCTTCATGACTCTCATGGCTCTATGTAACTCTCTCTATTCTAAATATTACATTACACTCTCTTTTATGCACTCATCAAGGAATGGCATATTCCTCTTACACTCTGTTAGAGTCGGTCTTTACAGTCCTCCGTCAGAGATCATTTCTCTTATTGTATTTCATTGGTTAGGTGTCTCATTCCGCTCATTCATCTGCATTTCATTAGGGGGCATGCCATTGACTGACAGAAGGGTTTGGTTCTCTCATTTTCCCTCATGCTTGTATCTTCTGGGTTGGTCAAAATTCCCAAAATTCATCAAGGTTCAGTTCATGTCATTTACATTCATAAATGGTTATTTTGGTCAAAAAGAGTCATTTTAGTTTCTAAGTCTAGGGTTCGGTCTTCTAAAATTTCAAATCATGCCTGCAGGCCATGAGGATGGTTTCCAATAAGTTCTCAGTTCAAAATTTTATCATCAAACATATTCGAGGACATTTCTTGTTCAAAACTCTGTTTTGAATAAGAAATTGTCGAATTCATTTTTGTAATAATATGTATTTTTCCACCATGTTGTACTTCACCATGCGAACTCTGGTCCTCCTTTTCCAAGGATCAATGCAAATCTCCCTGCAATAAATCAACCAAGTTCATCATTTCTATAAAGTCAGTGAAAAAACAAAAGACAGAGTTTTATTAAATGAAAAATGCCAAAATAAAAATAAAAAAACATTACAAAATGGGTTTTGAGAAGTAAAAATCAAAACCATCTCTTTGCAAGATATTTCTCAAAGCTATTAAACCCATTTGCATCAAGAAACATTCACATAATCTCATAGAGAAATCGTGTTTTGAAAGTGTAAGAGAAAATTGTGTTTGAGTGAAGGTCGACTGTGTGTGATAATAGAAGCGCGACGCATAGAGCCAAAATTGACAGAGTATTTTAACACAGGCACGACGCACCCAAAGGCCACAGCACATTGGGTCTGCGCGAGGCGCATAGAGCCCGAAGGCCAAAATTCATATTCGCTCCACCAAATTTCGATTTGTTCCAGTGCAATTTTCTCCAAGTAAGTTTGTCAATGTCTGTTCAATGATTTTTAGCTATGGTGTTGTGGCTTAGAAGTGAAGATATTGGTGTTTAAATGGTACAAGGATAAACCCTATACCCCTATTGCAATCTGCTCCAAAGGGTTTGAAAGGAGGTGATTAAAAAAATTGAAATTTTGGTGTTTAAACTCTCATTCCATAGACATTTGTGCTCTGGTTATCATTATTGTTTTTTGTCACTGCTGTTATTGTCACATTATTACACCACAGTCCCACAGTCCCTCTCCTATATCCACTATCCCATATCCCTATACCCTTTGTCCCATGTTTTAAATCCCCAAACCCTATTGTTTGCCACCACTTCATAGCATTGATAAAATCCTGATTACCAAAGATTCGAGGACTATTTCAATATCCTTGATTTCACTTCAACCCAAGTATACTTTGTCATTGCACTCCTATCCCTGAAAACTACCCTCATTACTATCACTCATTCCCATTGCTTATAAATCCCAAAATTCCTAAGTCCCTCAAACAGTGGCTGTCTTCACACCTGGAACTCATTTGACAGTCCTTTCCCTCTATGGTATTTCTTATAGCACCTTGATATATATGTGACACATTTGGGCATTGAAACAAATACACCAATTGCTCATTTTCTAACCAACCAAGCATACAGTTGACAAGCACATTTCAGCACCATATCAGAGACAGATTCACCATATGAGCAGGGGTATGAGCAGGACAGTGATTCATCTACTGAGCTTAATGTACCGAGGAGATCTCATAAAAGTGGCAGGCACGTCAGGGAGGAGCCCACTTCTTTAGCTCAATTGCAGGCCTGCCCGCTTGCAATGGATTGTTTTCAGCGTCAGACATGCTTCTAGTATTGTGAGATGATTGCCCAAACTCAGCATCATCATGAGTTAGCTCGCCTATTTTTCCTACATTTGCATAATGGTCATGGAAATCTTGCTGGAGTGAACTTCACTTTGACACCAGTGACTATTTCTGAGGCAACTGGGATACCGAACATTGGTGAGGAATGGAATAAGAGACAACAGCTGGATAGAGCATATTATGAGCCTTACATCAGACCTGGATATTTGAGGCAGTTGAGCAGGGTTTTTCCATTCCGGTTTCTGAAGGAAAAGTATGCGCCATTGATGAAACTGATCATTAGATACTTCAGTTGTGAAGGTCGCTTTTCACGCTTGTATGTGTATCACATCTGGCTGTTGATGCATTTGACGAGAGTGCAGATGATGAGCATTCCATATTTCATGTACCGTAACATAGAGCGGATGACGATCCTTGTGCAGAAGAAGACTCCAGAGCAGCAGCATAACAACATCTATGATTATGCACTCATCAAAATCATTGTAGTGCATCAGCTTGGATTACAGGGCATCGCATGGGATGAGTTCATTTCCCGTGATTTCTTTGCAGCGCCACAGCCTCCCGAGGTTGTTCACGATGAGGAAGAGCCTTCGCATTAGTTTGAGGTTCCTAAGACTGAGCCCATCAGTGCTCCAGTGTGTGTGACATATCAAATAGGCCACAGAGCCTTATTCACGGCAGCACGATGAGTACTATCTCCACCAAGGGTGGAAGGGATCTCGTTGACTTCATCAGTAGCGCGAGTACTATCTCCACATGGCGTGGAAGGGGTCTCACCTTCTACATCAGCATAGGTACAGGTTCAAGACAGAGGCAAGAAGCCTATGCACGATGAGGGCCCTTCAAGAGGACAAGACACTGATTTTATACTCATCAATGTTGATGCGAGCTCTCCTAGCTCAAAGCTCAAAGAGATCATCCAGGAACAAAAGGTTGAGATTGATACTTTGACCGTGAAGTTGCAGAGATCTCATTGGGTTATACATTATTTGGAGCAGTGCAATAAACAACTAGAGGATCAACACACACTCTTAGAGTTGCGGCAAATCCGTGAAGACCGTGAATTGGCCCGAAAGAGACCAGGTGACATGACACCATTTGAGCGAGAGACTTGCCTTACGCATGTAAACCTTCATCTGGAGAAGCTCTTGGCGAAGGCCAATAGGGAAAAAGACATGCTCAGACACATGAAGACTCACTATTGGGCCCACACACACGTTTGCAAAGCAAAAATGAAGATCCTGAAGGCAAGGTTGAGAAAGGCACTGAAACATCGAAAGAGGCCGGATCCACTCCGAATCTTGGCTGAAGCTTCCTTGGCTAAGCATGAGACATGATGGGAGACCTTCACTCCAAATTTCAGCAAATTTGGAGAAGATTTTTTCATTTTGAAAATTTTGGTTGCAAAACAGGTTTTTCGCCCCGACGCGTCGCGCCACCCGACGCCCGCTTATGATTGGGACACCTTCTGGAGGAAAAATTGATATTTTTGGATTTATCATGGTAAATTATGCATGCTCAAGAATGGTTGAGAGATTTCATAAAATTCTGGGTGGTCTTAAGTGCCAAAAACACCATGAAAATCACCTTTCTGCCACCTTTTGCACCAGCAGGAAGTAGTCCTGGGAGATTGAAGTTTTGGAGGGGAAAATTAGCTCCAAATTGAAAAATTTTACTTGGGTTGAATAGCAGACATCTAGGGCTTTCCAACGAGATATCATGAGATGGATTTGGAATTCTGTAAGTTCCCCAAAAACAGGCTCAAAGTGGCACGGCGCATTGAGTTTTTGAGCACGGCACATAGAGAATTTTGACCCAATTTTTGCCTTCCAACTCAGAAATTCGGCCAGTTTTGACTAGTTTCACCTCTTGATGTAATTATTGATCTAGCTTGATGTAATTTGGTAACCATGATGTAATTTTGGCATGTATTTACTTGTTCTAGATGATTCATTCACTAAAAAGTGAAAATTAAATGAATGAATCAGTTTCCTTCCTTTTAGAGGCAAGTTGTTTCGCTGCCTAGATTTCAGTTCCTTGTTTAGAATTGGTTCAAACTGCTCCTAGAAGGAGGAGCTCGACCCCTAGAGTCATGGGAAGGGGTTATGATGGTCTATATTATGTATTTTTTGAGACATTTTCAGGGTTGGATACTTGGGAAAAGTTTGGCACCTCATTGTACATTCATTTCAGATTTTTGGCAAAGGAAAGACTAGAGTTTTGCAGCACTTGTTGGGATCTTTGTGGCTTCTGAGTTTTGATCATGTTCTTCTCATGTTATTGTAATTTTCATTAATTTTATATGTATGCCATTTCCCTTCTCTATGCTTCTAAATTAAACAAATGAGTATTTGAGGTAGAATTCATTGATTTGCTGGAGCTCTGCCTTAAACTTTTGTTTAGTTTTACGTGTTTTTCGTCAGTTTGAAGAGGATCCTTGCACTCTCTTTCCCTCTTCAGCTCCTCAGAATTCTTTTCTATCCATCCATTGAATCTAAGACATCAAATTCATTGCCTTCCCTGCCCCAACTTGAACTCTGCAAGAATTTGGCCTCATCCCCAAGCCCAAATTTTTTTTTCCCTTTTTCCAACAAAAAACCCTAAAAATCAAAATCAAACCCTCCTATTTGTTTATCTAGCCTAATATTAGTTGTTTTTTTATTCATCTCAAGCCCCTTTGAATATTTTCATTGAGATTGACCTGGAGAGAACCCTCTCATGTCCTCGTAGGGCTAGCTACGAGGCTGAGCGTGGTTTGGTGTTGTCCTTTTTCTGCCTTATTTCAGCCTGAGGTGGATTTGGGAACTAACATAGTGGCGACCATACTGGGGGAAAATGGTTTGCTTGTTGATGTTATTTGTTTCATAAGTTACATACGGAGTCTGAAGTCACGCCAAGTAGCTTTCGAAACGCTTTTGCTTTGCATTAGCGGAAGTAGATAAACGCTGCTTCAGTCAATCTCTGGTTTAGCTTGTGAACGTGACATTTGTCTTGTGTTTCACCCCAGTACATTATATCGTTCTGGATTTTTGGATGATTGATTCTAGAATTCGATAGGCTGAATAGATTGTTTTGTCCTTTGATTTTTGAATAGATCAATACACTAGCTTCCAGAAGGCATACTAGATCAAATCCTGATCCTAATCCGCCTCTAGTGTATGAGAATCCCAATCTTATTCCAAGAATTTTCCAGCGAGAAGCTCCCGTGAATCCTCTGTTTAAATCTCATTCATACCCTACTGTATTTCAATACATCGAAGACATTGAGTTTGATGATCAGTTCGATTTATCCTTGTTCGAAACCAAATCTGAAAGTGCTACTAGTTCTACCGTCATAAATCCTGAGTTCATTAAGTATCTTGAGGTTGAAAAAGCTAATCGATCGATTGATAATTACATTCTGAACCTTCAGAACTCTATTGTGGTAACGAATATTCCCGAGATTATTGAATCCGCTTCTGAAACTCTTGGTCCATCAGTAGTTACTTCTGATACACAAGTTCACGCTGAGCCTTCTTTTATTCCTACCATTCCTATGCAACCATCGATATCTGATCAGCAATCGGCAGTATTTCCTCCTCCATCTCCACCGCATACTCCTCGAACACTTACTGATCCTACTCCTCCCGTTTTTCCAAGACAGATCATAAATCCACCAAGAGCCATGGCTGCTAGATTCGCACCTCTCGTTTTGCCAGCAAATTTGGATCCTATGCCCGTTGATTATCAGAGTAAAATTTCTTTGTTTGATGGTACTCCTCAAAGTGTGCCCGCTCAGCAGCATATTGATAGAATGACAGACTTTTTTGACCTCCATGAAATTGACAAAGAGAATGTCTCCATGAGATTGTTTGTCCAAGCTTTTGGAGGTGAGGTACGCAAGTGGTTCAGAGCTTTGTAGCCCGGAAGTATTAATACACTAGAAGACCTTCAAAGACAGTTTCTAGATCGGTGGGAGATGAAGAAAGATCCGCTACAAATCACTTCTGAGTATACTAAGATCAAGCGCAATCCTGGTGAGTCCGTCCAAGACTATATTATCAGATTTAATGCGGTTTATAATGCAATTCCTAAAGACTTGAGGCCTTCTAAGAAATCAGCTTTGTTAAAATTCCCAGATGGTTTTGATCCGGAGATGGCCTATTCATTACGAGATAGAGATCCGCCTACTTTAGAGGACATGCAGAAGATTTCCGTGAGTGTTGAGGCAAACTTGAATGATAAGAGAGCTAGACTGAAAGCCGAGAAGAAAGTTGTGATAAAAGAAGAAGCTTCTACATCTACAGATAAGATACTTCGCGAAATGGGAAAGATGTTCGAAAGGCTCACTATTGATAAGCCCGAACCACAAGTTCGGAATCCTAACTTCCATGGTCAGCAGCAGCCCCAATTCAGGATTAAGCAACGAGAACAATGAGCACAAGAACCAGTAGTCCAGCAGCAAGTAAAGACACCTCTTCAGCAGAATTTTGTTGGTCAGGATTCAGATGATGAAGATGATGTAGTGGGGGAGGAAAATCATTTCTTTACTCCTGACGATTTGCCCATTTATATCACCGAAGATGATGAGTATGCAGAAAGTTCAGCGGTACAAAGAGATGAGGATTTTATCCTCGCTAATGATGCAACTCTTGAGGAAGAGTCAGATGAGTATCAAAGAGGTTACATGAATGCATTGTCAGTCAGCAGAAGCAATATTCTCTTAGAAATAGAGATGTACCAGTCAATCCAATTCAGAAGAGGAAGGAAGTTTCAGCGCCTAAAAATGATTCACCTGTTGCACAAAAGAAAGCAAAAGAGGTAGTTGATCCTGCTGCCAATAAGTCATCATCAGCAGAAAAATCAAATCAGCCGATTACATCGAGAGATAAGGCTGAAAAGAAAGATTTCCCAGCCAAAGAGATCGAAAAGACTTCAGCTTTTAGTTTAGAGAATGAGATTTCGAAATTGAAGGTATCTATTCCCTTGACTAAACTAATGAGGAACAATAGTTATAAAGGTCAGGTTTCTAGAATTTTGAATTTCGATCCCATGTTTGACATGGTGAATATTGAAAATGATCAACCGGAACTGATATTTGGACCAGCTTTAGATGGTGAGTCTCCAGACAGCGAAGTACCTCCTTTTTATATCAGTCTTCAGTTGCATGATTTTGTGTTGCATAACGCCATGTTCGATTCCGGTGCTTCCCATAACCTTATGCCGAAAGAAATCATGGAGAAGTTGGGTTTAGACATTACCAGGAAGTACCACGATATTTATTCATTTGATTCTAGCAGAGTGAGATGTATTGGGCTCATTAAAGACTTGGTTGTAAGTTTGGACCAGATTCCTACAAAGAATGTTTTGATGGATGTTGTTGTAGCAGACATTCCTCCAAGATTTGGTATGTTGCTTTCCAGATCTTGGGGAGAAAAATTGAAAGGGACACTACAATTAGATTTCTCCTATGCGACAATACCCGTGTTTGGCCAAATGAGAAAGTTGTATCGGGAACAAAAAATGAAGTATATGATTACCACTAAGGAGAAACCGGTTAATCATCCTCTTAATTATGTACATACAGATCTAGAGTCTTTTGTTTTGTTTTCCGATAGTTTTAATGATGTAGATAGTCAGTTGCTTCAAGCAGAAGATATTCCAGAGATTACCGAGAATTTCAGAGAAGTTTTGCAGAAAGAAAGGCAGCTACTGGAAAGCACAGTTGGGCAATCAGCTAAAGATACTGGACAGCAAGCAGAAAAAACAGAGCTAGCACAATTTCAGCACTTAGAGGATGATGAAGAGGGTCTATGGACCATGGATTTCGATGGTGCAGTCGGCAATGATGGTGCTGGGATTGGTATTTGGGTACGCAGCCCTTTTTCCGCTCCTAACAAGGTACCGAGCAATGCACGGGTATGTTCTTACAAGTTGGCATTTGATTGTTCGAACAATGAGGCTGAGTATGAAGCTCTGATTGCTGGCCTAAAGATTATTAGAAAGTTGAATGCTAAGAGAATTGCGGTCTATGGCGACTCCGAATTGGTGATTAAGGAGGTAAAGGGTGAATATCAAACAAAACATCCCCGGATGCGGGCTTACCGGAACGTTTTCCTTGATATTTTGAAGCAGTTTTCAGATTATACCTTGACTTGTATTCCTCGCATTCAAAATGGAATTGCATATGCGCTTGCCAGAGTAGCAAGTAACTTGAAGATCCCAATGAATTCAAGTAATAAATTCGAGATCCATGTGAAGCACCGTCTTACCGTCTCGGATAATCAAAGATGTTGGCAAGTTTTCCAAGATGATGATGAGATTAATGATTTTCTGCAAAGTAAAGGTAAGTTCAAAGATACCTCAATTGATGTGCAATATGATGATGGTGAAGATGTTCAAGTAAATCAAATGGAAGTGCTACAGCTGAAAGATAACATTATTCCTAAAGGTTTGATACCTTTAGAAGAACTCTTCGATCAGGATGATGTGGCCAAGAAGCCAACTTTACGACCGACTGAAAAAGGAGTAGAGGATGTAAATATTGGGACAGCTGAAAACCCCAAAATGGCAAAGTTATCCAAATCATTGTAACCGGAGGTAAGAGCTGAATATGTGAGTTTGTTGTCTTCATTTGCTGATGCTTTCACTTGGGATTACTCAGATTTAAAGACGTATGACAGCAATATCATCCAGCATACTATCCCAATTAAGCCTAATCAGAAGCCTTTCAGACAAAAGCTAAGAAGAATCAATCCGAAATTGCTGCCATTAATTGAGAAGGAGGTAAATAGGTTGTACAAAGTAGGAATCATTGTTCCTATCAGATTTTTTGATTGGATTTCCAATCTAGTGCCAGTGCGGAAAAAGGCAGGTGAGATTAGATTGTGTATTGATTTCCGAAAGCTAAGCAAGGTGTCATTGGAGGAAAATTATCCATTGCCTAAGATGGATCATATATTGCAGCGAGTAGTGGGTGCATCTCGGATGTCACTACTCGACGGGTATTCTGGATATAACCAAATCTTGGTTCATGAGGACGACCGCGACAAAACAACCTTCACCACTCCGTGGGGGACATTTCACTATGCCAATATGCCATTTGGTTTGAAGAATGCTGGCGCAACTTTCCAGCGGGCGATGGATATGGCTTTTGCGAATGAAAAAGATTTTTTCCTTGTTATATACCTTGATGATTTGAATGTCTTCTCAAATTTAGATGAAGAGCATATGTATCACTTGAAAGTTGTTTTTCAGAAGTGCAGAAAATATGGTGTCTCGCTTAATCCTAAGAAGAGCTTATTCGCCATGGATGAAGGTAAGTTACTTGGTCACATTATTTCCAAAGATGGCATTCGTATTGATCCGGCACATGTTGAAGCAATCCAACAAATTGACCCTCCTAGGAATAATAAAGAGATTCAGTCTTTTAATGGTAAAATGAACTTTTTGTGTCGTTTTGTCCCTAACCTTGCTTAGCATTTGAGAGAAATAACAAATATGTTGAAAAAGGACAACCAAGTGAAGTGGACTGAAGATGCGGTAAAGTCCTTTAATTTGGTGAAGTTGGCACTATCTTTAGCTCCGGTGTTAATTAGCCCGGATTACACCCAAGATTTCATTATGTTTTCCTTTGCTTCAGAACACACCATGGCAGCTGTGTTAATGCAGAAAAGAGATGGACATGAGAAGCCCATAGCGTTTTTCAGTCGAACTATTAGAGACGCAGCCCTGAAATACAACATCATTGAGAAACAAGCTCTGGCACTAGTAAAGGCATTGAAGGATTTCCGGGTATACATTTTGCATTCCCATATTTTAGCTTATGTTCCTAACGCTGCCGTGAAAGATGTTTTAGTACAGACTGATCCGGAAGGAAGACGTGGTAAGTGGATCGCAGCTTTGCTGGAATATGATGTGGAAATAAGGCCCACGAAGCTTATCAAGGGACAGGGGCTGGCGAAGCTTATGGCTGAATCCAATTTGCACGCATTAGACATAAATCTGATTGCTGCTATGTCTGATGAAGATGAGGAGAATTCGCCACTTCAGGTATCGGAAATGTTTGTTGATTCCCCATGGTATTCAGATATCATCTATGTTCTTCAAAATTTGTCATCACCGCCCGGCATGACTAGAAACAAAGGTAGGACCTTGAAACTGAAGGCTGCAAAATTTTGTATTTTGAATTCTGCACTTTATTGGAAGGATCCAGGTGGTGCGTTATTGAATTTTTTGGTGGAGGAAGAAGCGAAGAAGGTAATGGAGGATTTTCACAAAGGTGACTGCGGGGGTCATCATTTTTGGAAGACAACTGCAAATAAGATTTTGAGAGCAGGGTACTACTGGCCGACATTGTTTGCTGATGTCTATAAATTAGTCAAAGGCTACCATGAGTGCCAGATTTTCAAAGGAAGACAGAAATTACAGACATTGCCACTCAAGCCTATCGAGGTAAGCACCCCTTTACAGCAGTGGGGTTTGGATTTCATCGGGGAAATCCATCCTCCTTCATCAGGACAACATAGATGGATTCTAACAGCCACCGATTACTTTACGAAATGGATCGAAGCAGTGCCCACATGAAAAGCCACCGATTCGGTAATTATTTCTTTCCTTGAGAACAACATTTTGTCCCGTTTTGGTTGCCCGAGTAAATTGATCACAGATAATGCAGCGGCTTTTAAATCAAGAAAGATGATTGAGTTTTGTGCGAAGTATAAAATAATTTTGGGGCATTCAACTCCCTATCATCCGCAAGGTAATGGTTTGGTGAAATCTTCTAATAAGTCTCTAGTCAATATCATCAAAAAGTTGTTGGACATCAATAAGAAGAGTTGGCATAAGAAGCTGGTGAATGCGCTATGGGCTGATTGGGTAAGTCAAAAGAAGTCAATTGCTATGTCTCCTTTCAAGTTGGCTTATGGAGTAGATACAGTTTTTCCTACCTCACTTGCTGTTCCGATAGTCAAGATTCTTCAGGAGGCTGGTAGTGAGGAAAGCCATATGCAGAGAAGGATAAATCAGATGATTCATTTACAGCAAACGAGAGAAGAGGTCTTCCAGAATACATTCAAGTTGCAGGAAAGAATCAAAAAGATCTATGACAAGAAAGCAAAGGCAGATAAATTCCAGTTGGAAGAAGTGGTACTTAAGTGGGACGCTAGGAATGAAGACAAAGGTAAACACGGTAAGTTTGAAAACCTCTGGAAAGGTCCATTCAAGATTGCAGCATATCGAGGTCAGAACGCCTTTCTGTTGAAAGAAATGAATGGTGAAGACTGTCCAGGAGGGCCGATCAATGGTCGGCTGCTCAAGCGCTACCATTTCTAAGTTGTTTTCTGCTGATCATTGTCATTGTACATATCATGTTTTTCAATTTCATTGTAAGTGTGCACTGTAGTCTTTTCTTCAGTATGGGGCCCGAAGCGAAGCCTATAATTTTGAAGAAATATTTCAGTTTTCATTTGAGTTTGTTTAGTCGGTTTGTTTCAGTCATTTCTGTTTTAAAGGTTGAGTCATTTTAAAGTCAAAGTTTCAGTCAAATAAATTTAGTAAACAGTCTTGAGTTGTTTTGTCAAATAATGGATTCCATAGCCCAATGGACGAAGGCACTGGTCTGCTCTCCCAAAGATCTGTCGTTCTTGGCACCTCCAAGGAGCTACCATCCCCATTGGAGCCAATGTTAGAGTCGGACTTTACAGCCCTCCGTCAGAGATAATTTCTCTATTTGCATTTCATTGTTTAGGTGTCTCAAACCACTCATTCATCTGCATTCCATTAGGGGCATGCCATTGACTGACGGAAGGGTTTGGTTTTTCTTGTTTCCCTCATGTTTATACCTGCTGGGTTGGTCAAAATTTCTCCAAAATCACCAAAGTTCATTTCAAGTCATTTGCAGTCATAGATGCCATTTTGGTCAAAAGGAGTCACTTTGGTTTCTGAGTCTAGGGTTTAGTCTTCTGAAATTTCAAATCACGCCCGCAGGCCATGAGGATGATTTCCGATAATTTCTCAGTTCAAAATTTTATTATAAAAAATGTTTGAGGACATTTCTTGTTCAAAACTCTGTTTTGAAAAGAAATTGTCGAATTTGTTTTTTGTAATAATCATGTATTTTTCCGCCATGAAGACTTCAAAGAAGACTTTGGTTTTCCTTTGCCAAAGTTCAACGCCAACATCCCTGCAAAAAACCAACTAATTTCATCAGTCCAAACTCAGAAAATCAATGAAAAGACAAAAGAGAGAGTTTCATTAAATGACAAAGTGCCAAAATAAAAAGAACATTACAAAATGTGTTTTGAAGAAGTAAAAATCAAAGCCATTTCTTTTCAAGATATTTCTCAAGGTTATTTATTCATTTTCAACAAGTTTTATTCAGAAAATCTCATTGAGAAGTCGAATTTCAAAGTTCGAGACCAAACAATGATTGAGAGAGGCTAACTGTGTGAGTTGAAGGTAGCGCGGCGCATTGGCATAAGGCGCAGCGCATAAGATTGACGTGGCGCATAGAGCCGAAATTGACAGTGGAAATTGCTACAGGCACGACGCACCCAAAGGCCGCGGCACATTGGGTTTGCACGCGGCGCACAGAGCCCCAAGGCCGAAAACTTATCCTCCTTCACCAAAACTCATTTCAAATCGGCTCATTTGCCTCCAAGTAAGTTGACAGAGTATGTTTGTTGATTTTAGGGTGTATTTGTTGCGTGTTGAAAAGGATAATTTCAAGTGTTTAAATGGTACAAGGATAAACCCTATAACCCTATTGCAATTTGATCCCAAGGGTTTGAAATGAGGTGATTAAAAAACTTGAAATTTTGGTGTTTAACTCTCATTCCATAGACATTTGTTCTCTGGTTATCATTATCGTTTTTTGTCACTGCTATTATTGTCGCATTATTACACCACAGTCCCACAGTCCCTCTCCTATATTCACTATCCCATATCCCTATACCCTTTGTCCCATGTTTTAAATCCCCAAACCCTATTGTTTGCCACCACTTCATAGCATTGATAAAATCCTGATTACCAAAAATTCGAGGACTGTTTCAATATCCTTGATTTCACTTCAACCCAAGTATAATTTTTCATTGCACTCCTATCCCTGAAAACTACCCTCATTACTATCACTCATTCCCATTGCTTATAAAGCCCCAAATTCCTAAGTCCCTCAAACAGTGGCTGTCTTCACACTTGGAACTCATTTGACAGTCCTTTCCCACTGTGGTATTTCTTATAGCACCTTGATATACATGTGACACATTTGGGCATTGAAACAAATACACCAATTGCTCATTTTCTAACCAACCAAGCATACAGTTGACAAACACATTTCAGCACCATGTCAGAGACAGATTCACCATATGAGCAGGGATATGAGCTAGACAGTGATTCATCTACCGAGCTTAATGTGCCGAGGAGATCTCATAAAAGTGGCAAGCATGTAAGGGAGGAGCCCACTTCTTTGACCCAATTGCAGGCTTGCCCACTTGCAATGGATTGTTTTCAGCGTTAGTCATGCTTCCAGTATTGTGAGATGATTGCCCGAACTCAGCATCATCATGAATTAGCTCGCCTATTTGTCATACATTTGCATAATGGTCATGTAAATCTTGCGGGAGTGAACTTCACTTTGACACCAGAGACTATTTATGATGCTACTGGGATACCGAACATTGGTGAGGAGTGGAATAAGAGACAGCAGCTAGATAGAGCATATTATGAGCCTTATATCAGACCTGGATATTTGAGGCAGTTGAGCAGGGTATTTCCATTCCGATTTCTGCAGGAGTCTTATGCACCATTGATGAAACTGATCATTAGATACTTTAGTTGTGAAGGTCGCTTTTCACGCTTGTATGCATATCACATTCGGCTGTTGATGCATTTCACGAGAGTGCGGATGATGAGCATTCCATATTTCATGTACCGTAACATAGAGCGGATGATGGTCCTTGTGCAAAAGAAGACTCTGGAGCAGTAGCATAACAACATCTATCATTATGCGCTCATCAAAATCATTGTAGTGCATCAGCTTGGATTACAGGGCATCACATGGGATGAGTTCATTTCCCGTGATTTCTTTGCAGCGCCACAGCCTCCCGGGATGGTTCATGATGAGGCAGAACCTTCGCATCAGTTTGATATTCCTAAGACTGAGCCTATCAGTGCTCCAGTGTGTGTGACATATCAAAGAGGCCACAGAGCTTTATTTGCAGCAGCACGACGAGTACTATCTCCACCAAGGGTGGAAGGGGTCTTGTTATCTTCATCAGCAGCGCGAGTACTATCTCCACATGGCGTGGAAGGGGTCTCGTCGTCTACATCAGCACAGGTACAGGACAGAGGCAAGAAGCCTATGCACGATGAGGGCCCCTCGGGAGGCCAAGATACTGATTTTGTTTTGATCGATGTTGATGCGAGCTCTCCTAGCTCGAAGCTGAAAGAGATCATCCAGGAACAAAAGGCTGAGATTGATACTTTGACCGTGAAGTTGCAGAGATCTCAGTGGGTGATATATTACTTGGAGCAGCGCAATAAACAACTGGAGGATCAGAACACACTTATAGATTTGCGGCAAATCCGTGAAGACCGTGCATTGGCCCGGAAGAGACCAGGTGACATGACACCATTTGAGCGAGAGACATGCCTTACGTATGTAGAAATTCATCTGGAGAAGCTCTTGGTGAAGGCTAATAGGGACAAAGACATGCTCAGACATATGAAAAACCACTATTGGGTCCGTACCCACGTTTGCAGAGCAAAAATGAAGATCCTGAAGGCACGGCTGAGAAAGGCACTGAAACGTCGGAAAAGGCCGGATCCACTCCGAATCTTGGCCGAAGCTTCCTTGGCTGAGCATGAGACATGATGGGAGAACTTCACTCCAAATTTCAGCAAATTTGGAGAAGATTTTGTCATTTTGAAAATTTTGGTTGCAAAACAGGTTTTTCCTCCCGACGCGTCGTGCCACCCGACGCGCACTTATGATTGGGACACCTTCTGGAGGAAAACTTGATATTTTTGGATTTTTCATGGTAAATTATGCATGCTCAGGAATGGCTGAGAGATTTCATCAAATTTTGGGTGGTCTTAAGGGCCAAAAACACCATGAAAATCACCTTTCTGCCACCTTTTGCACCAGCAGAAGTATTCCTGGGAGATTGATGTTTTGGAGGGGAAAATGAGCTCCAAATTGAAAAACTCCACTTGGGTTGGATATCCAACATCCAGGGCTTTCCAACGAGCTATCATGAGCTTTATTTGGACTTCGGGAAGTGCCTAAAAAATAGGCTCAAAGTGGCACGACACATAGAGAAACTAAGCGCGGCGCATTGAGAAATTTTGCCTCATTTTCACTCTTCAGCTCAAAAATTCGTCCAGTCTTGGCTAGTTTTTCTTTTCCATGTAATGTTTGATCTACCATGATGTAATTTGGTAACTATAATGTAAATTTGGCATGTTTTTACTTTTTCTAGAGGATTCATTCACTAAAAAGTGAAAATTGAGTGAATGGATCAGTTTCCTAGCATATAGAGGCAAGTTGTTTGGCTGCCTAGATTTTAGCTCCATGTTTAGAATTGGTTGAAACAAATCCTAGAAGGATGTTTGACCCTAGAGGCATAGGAAGGGGTTAGATATCTATACTTATTTTCGATCTTTTGCTGAGTTACTTGGGAAAGTTTGGCACTCATTGTACAGTACATATTTTTCGCTAGTGTAAGAAAGACTTAGTTTTATGTGATTTTGTTGGGATCCTTGTGGCTTCTGAGTTTTGATGATGTTGTTCTCCATGTTATTGTGAGTTTCATTAATTTTATATGTATTCCATTTCCCTTCTCTTTGCTTATGAATTAAACAAATGAGTATTTGAGGTAGAATTCATTGAGATTTTGTCGGTGCTCGCCTTAACTTCTGTTTTAGTTTTATGTTTTCTGCTGCATTGGAAGAGGATCCTGCTAATTTTCGTCAGCTTCTAAATAGCCTTTTTCCATCCATTCTTTCGATCTAAGACATCAAAGTCATTGCCTACCTTGCCCCAACTTGAACTCTGCAAGATTTGGCCTCATCCCCAAGCCCAAAATTGTTTTTCCCTTTTTCCAACAAAAATCCCCCAAAAAATCAAAATCACACCCTCCTATTTGTTTATCTAGCCTAAGATCAGTTGTTGTTTTAGTCATCTCAAGCCCCTTTGAATATCTTCATCGAGATTGACTCGGAGAGAGCCCTCTCCTGTCCTCATAGGGCTAGCTACGAGGCTGAGCGTGGTTTGGTGTTGTCCTTTTTCTACCTTATTTCAGCCTAAGGTGGATTTGGGAGCTAACAATTTGTTACCAAATTCAAAAGCAAGGAGAAATTATCAACATAAGATACTCAAAGGTTAGAAGCTTCATGAATTAAGGTTCCTATGATTAGGTCCTCAGCAAAGAAATTACATTTGGCAGAAGAAAATTCAGTGTAACCACAAGAGGCAAAACAAGTACAAAAGAAGAGGAGATTGAAATGGATGAGGGGAAACATACTTTCAACAGATTGAGGGTGAAATAAAGAAGGCTCAAAAGGAGATTACAAACCTAAAAAATAAATATGAGAGGGCGAGGAAGAAGATGTTTGATCATTTGAACCTATGTGAGCCAACCATGGAAAAATCCAAATACATGCTAAGAAGGTCTCTTCCAATACATAGACAACTGAAAAACATGTGCAGAAAGAATCTTACACTAAGGAAGGAGTCTAGGGCAAATTGAAAGATATACTTGGGAAGGATAGAGGTAATTTGGACTTGTTGGTTGAAGCAGCCAAAGTTTTAATACTGAAGCAGATCAAACACAACAGTTTTGATTTTTGGTTTTTTGCATAAGTATGCCTGCTAGATAGGGTTTAGGTTAGGAGGTCAAATTTTGCACAAAGTCTCCCTTGAAAACACAGTTAGTCAAAATTCTCAAGTGAATTTCCAAAGGAAGAAACTCACACAACAATTTTATATCCTATCCAAACATTAGAGTTAGGGTTTTGATGTAAAGGTGGAAGTTTTGTCATTTTTTGGTGAATATGGGCTTGAATGGGGTTTACAACATGGTCAAAATCATGTCAACATCATCACCAAGATGTGCATCTTGTTCAGATACTTCACTTTTGTTCAAAACCCATGGAGGATAGGTGGCACTATGCTTTCTCACTGGATTTGTGTTTTTGTTGTAGATGAAATTTAGAGAGTTGGGAGCATTGTGTGATGAAAGAAAGTTTCTAAGGAGGAACTTGAAAATGCCCAGGCATTTTCACACGTGATGAATTCATTGAGAAACTTAGGTAATGACCGGACCTACTTCAATCATGGAGTGTTGTGCTTTTCTGTTGTGTTTTTTGTGTTTCGCTGAACTAGGAGGTTGTGCAGTGTCGATGTTGTGCTTCCACATAGTCATCATTTTGACCGAGTTTTTCATGTCAAAACCTCTTGTAATTTGTTTTTATGATCATGGTAAATGTTATGATGCATCTAAGGAATTATAATCTCGATTTATACTTAGTATTTAATGTAAATATGTTTGAAAATATTTGTCAAAACAATTCCTAATTTTCAAAGAAACAGTTCTATATTCTCTGCATTAGCTAGAACAAAAAATCCTATTGAGGAATTCGGTCCCTAGAGGTGCGAACTAACTTATTTTAGTCTATTTTTGTTGTAATTGTTATGAATTAAAGGGTTGGTCAGGTTATTAAGAAAATACATTGTGTACTGCACTTTTTCTTGATTTATTTTCAGTGAATGAAAAGGAAAAGGTCAAATTTTACAGCGATTCTTGTGTTAGTTGCTCTGATGTGTTTCTTTGTTTCGTAAGTTATATTTTGTTATCAATAATGCTTTGAAATGTGTGTTCTTGTTTAGTTGAACAAATATTTTCCTCAGAATTCTCTTCAAAAAGTGGTTTGTTTCAGTTTGCTAAATATTTATGTTTTCCACTTGAAAGACATTTAGAATTCATCTTGTTGTTTGATGCTTTGTATGTCATTTTCCACCTATCTTCTACTCATCCTCCTACAACAAATTTTACTACAAAACTGCAAAAATATTACCTACCTTTCCCATGTAGAAGATCCCCTTTCTCTTCATCCTATCGTTGGAAACATAATCAACTTGAACTGACTCCATGCCCAATGGATTTGTCTTCTTTCCTCCCAACAAACCTTTAAAAATTATACCCCATTGAGCGCCATACCTAGCCTAACATCTGCGTGATTAAAATTTTCAGGTAGAGAGAGCCCTCTATGAAGTTGGAAGGGTTAGATTCCAACTTCCAAGTGGTTTGTTGTTACCTCTGAGTTTCTCTCCTCTAACCTGGGAAAATTACAGAGGGCTAACACAACTCTTCTTCTCTAACAATAAGACCTGACCATGATTATGTTGCATGCTAACTTCATCTGATATTTCTTGACACTCCCTACACTTTAAGTCTGCATATGCCCTCTTCCTTGCAAACGAGTCTGTTGAGCCTCCCATGCTAGGATTCCCCTTTAAACTTTCCCCCATCTAATCAACCTGGACTTGTAATTTCTCCCATTCATGAGTACCATGTACTCGTTCATGCCTCTCTTATTTTTCTAATATTCGAGAAAACTCCTAAAGTAAAAGTGATGAGTTTACTATTGTTGACTCGATTTTCCACATTGACATTAACTCCAATCAAAGAGATAACTTTTGTATTTCAAGAACTGAGAAAAAGAGGAAATGTGAATTTGAAGAAAATGTGTTTTTTATATTTGTATTATTTGTTCTTTCCTAAATTACTTATGAATATGTGCAATGGTGGCGTACTTATTTAATTTAAATACATTTGTATATGTAATCGTTAATGCACATCATATCACACACTAGAGAAGCAACAATTTAATTTTCATAGTTTCTTGGTTGGTAACCAATTAGAATATCTATCCATAAATCTCAAGAGTCAGGAGATTTGGAGAATAGTTTCATGATTCATTGTGTACATTAAGGAAAATGGTTAAATGTAAGTGGATATGGATGAATATATGTATAACCATAAATAATATTTATTGTAGATTTATGAAGGATGGTGAATCTCTTGAAGCATATACATTTGTGGCAATAAGAGGTAAACCTTCGACCAATAATTCGAGGCTGACTTATTGGTTGGAGGTGGGGCGTGCGAAGATATAAAAGTCACAATAAAGGTAGGTCTGACCTCCGACCTCTAGTCAGGTCAGACATTTGTTCTTTTAATTATTTGTTTAATATAGTTTTCTAATACCTTATTTGATCAAAATAAAAGTTCGGTTTCTTTATAAGTCGTGCAATGCAGAACCTTTGATATCAATTTAATTTTAATATTAATTAATATAAATATAAATATCAATATTTTAAGTTAATTTAATTTTAATTTAATTATTAATATTAAATAAATTTTAATTAATAGTAAATTATTTAAATTAA
The DNA here is from genome assembly GCA_034641835.2 of Pinus albicaulis. Lineage (NCBI taxonomy): Eukaryota > Viridiplantae > Streptophyta > Pinopsida > Pinales > Pinaceae > Pinus > Pinus albicaulis. The sequence continues at coordinate 439,920,464 of CM076579.1, read as the reverse complement.
TTAATTAATTAATTTAATATAATAATAAAATTTAATATTCATTTAATTTAATTTAACATCAATCAATTAATTTAATTTAGTTAATTAATAGTATTTTTAATTTTAATACTAATTAATGTTAATATTTTAATACTAAATAATATTTATATTTATATTAACTTTAATTTTAATTTAATTTTATTTTTAATAATATTATTATTATTACTTTTTATTTTAATTATAGTATGTGAGATTTTAAAATGAATGAATTTTTAAATAAATTTAGACGTTAATTAAATTTATTATGAGAATTCATTATCTTATTAAAAAAAATTATAAATTATGAAATTTAATTAAATTTTAACAATGTAAAATAACATTAAAACCAATATTAATCCCAGAGTTTAATATTAATATTATTTTAAAAGTTTGATGTTAAAATTTAATATTGAAATAAATATTAATATAAATATTAAAATAACATTTATAATAATAATATCATTAAAATATTAATGTTAATATTATTATTAATATTAATATTAATATTAAAATAACTTTAAAATCAATATTAATATAGGGTTTAGTGTTAATATTATTGCTAAGGTTTGATCTTAAGAATTGATATTAATCTTAGGGTTCAATAATATGATAATAGTTTTAATTTTAGGTTTAATATTAATTTTAAGTCAACCATGTTTATTTTAGGGTTTATAAAGCTTGGGTTTATAATATTAATCACTTGTGTTGAAAAATATTCCATTGGGTTTATTTATCCAAGGGTTCATATTCCTAGGGTATAATATTTTTTATAAGATTTAATCATGGTCAATCATGGTCCAATGTCACATTGTCACAAAGATTGTCTCAATATGAACAAAAATGGTCCAACGGGCATTATGACAAAGATTGTCTCAATATGACAATTAATCATGGTCATCCATGCTTAACCATGGACCAACGTTGCATTGTGAAAAAAATTGTATGAATATTAAAATCACTCATGGTCAACCATGTTAATTTTATATTTATTATATTTATCACAGGGTTTATATAGCTGGGTTTACAATATTTATCTTAGGGTTTATCATAGTATTTTCTCCATATGGAAATCAATCATGGTTAAGCATAGTCAATCATGACCAACCATGGTTAAGCATGGCCAATCATGGTCAACATTGGTCAAACATGGTCGTCAATAACCATGATCACATTGTGACAAAGATTGTCTCAATATGAAAATCAACCATGGTCAACCATGTTTATTTTAGGGTTTATAATATTTGTCTTAGGGTTTACATACCTTGGGTTTATAATATTAATCCCTTAGGTTTAATATTATTCCCTTTGGTTTATAATGCCTTGGTTTTTAGTATTAATCCCTTGGGTTTATAATATTAGTCTTTGGGTTTAATATAAATCTTTGGATTTATAATATAGGTCTACCATGGAACAACATCACATCGTGACAAATATTTTTTCATTATGAAAATCAACCATGGTCGAATGTCACATTGTGGCAAAGATTTTTTCAATATGAAAATCACGAATGGTCCAACGTAGCATTGTGGAAAATATTGTCTCTATATTAAAATCAATCATGGTCAACTATGATCAACCATGGTCCAACGTCACATTGTGACAATAATTGTCTCAATATGAAAATAAAACATGATAAACCACGTTTATTTTAGGGTTTATAATATTTATCTTAGGGTTAACATACCTTGGTTTTAAACTATTAATCCCTTTGGTTTAATATTATTCTCTTGGGTTTATAAACCCTTGTGTTTTTAGTATTAATCCCTTGGGTTTATAATACTAATCTTTCCTTTGGGTTTAATATAAATCTTTGGGTTTATAATCATGGTTGATGATGGTCCAACGTCACATTGTGACAAATATTTTGTTAATACAAAAATCAACCATGCTTCAACATCACATTCTGAGAAAGATTTTCATAATGTAAAAATCAACCATGGTCTCGATATGAAAATCAATGATGTCCAACCATGGTGTGACGTCACATTGTGACAAAGATTGTCCCAATACAAAAATGAGTCATGGTCAACCATGTTTAATATAAATCCTTAGAACTTAATATAAATCCTTTAGGTTCAAAATTACTATTAAAAAAAATATATTAATTAATTAATATTATTATTTTTAAAACCAATAATATTAAATAACAATAATTATTTTAAACTGATCAATTAACTATATTAATTAATAAATTAAATATATTAATTAATCAATTAAGTTTAAAATAATAGATATAAATTATAAGAAAAACAATATTGATATTTTTCAAATAGATAATAGTAACCATATTAATTAATTAACTATATTAGACAATTAACTAACTATGTTAATTAATTAATTACTTATTTTAAAATAGAAAAATTAAATTGATCCATTATATATACTAAAAATAAATTAACAATGACTTATTATTATTATTTATTAAAATTAATTATTATTAATATTACTTTAGTAATAATTCTATTAACTTAATTAACAATTAAAATATGTATTATTAATAATGCGAGTAGTATTAATTAATAATAATTATATTTACTATAGTTTTTTTGGTTAACAATAAAAATAAAATTATTATTAATAATACGAGTGATATTAATTAATAATAATCATATTAACCATATTTATTAAGGTTTATGTTCATTAGTTTTATAAGATTAATTGGTTGGATTTAATATTAATTCCCGGGGTTTGTAATTTTATCAGTTTTTTAGTATTGATCCCTGAAATTTATTATTTCTTTAGGTTTATAATATGAATCCCTTGGGTTTATTAATGTAAGGGTTCATATTTCTAGAATTTAATATTACATTTATACCGTTAAATAATAATATTTTCCTTGAATTCAATATTATATCTATACCATTAAATAATAATATTTACTAATAATATAAAA